>JAOSYY010000001.1:1745715-1812549 GCA_025727935.1 Hebomoia glaucippe | reverse complement strand
TAGTTTCTCTTTTTCTGTAGATAATAATATCCATTCCTCAGACAGCTATCCACATGTACACTTGTGTAAAAAAGTAAACTTAATAATTCTCAAATACTTATTAACTTAGTGGTCGCCTAAATACACATATCTTTATTAATGACACTTGTAAGTCCCAAAAATTTATCTTAAAATTTAATTCTAATCTACTTCTGTAATTGTGTATGTACTTGTAGTTTACACTAAAGTATAATCATTTGGTATCTTGAAGTATAACGGCCAAAAGCTAAATTGTGTGTAATATTATTTATTTCCGTATCTAGCCCAAAATTAAAATTTATTTATGTTCGTTTATATTTCATTATTTATATTAAAAAGTAAGAAAGTAAATGATCTAAAATAATATAAGAACTACCTTAGTTGTTGATGATTAATAAATAATTGTTATAAAAATAAGTCTTCTTGGTTTATTATTCATTTGGAAGCTAGACTACTTTAAGTCGCAAACTGATGTAAAAGTCAAGAAGGAATGAGATTGACCCACCGTTATTGTTTTCAATTAATAATCTATCAGAAGCGAACACACGTATAATCTTTTAGATTGATATTTTATTTTATAATAGACTGGACAAAAGGGCCAATCTGTTACCGCGAATGAACTTTTTCGAACTAGAGAGTAGCAGTGCTGATACATTTGGCTTCCGGAAAAAGCTCGTTCAATAAAAGGATCCCCAAATGGCTACGATACTAGTGACAACTGATTTCGAAACAATAGAAAAAATTCTCATGAATGCGCATTTTAGTAGATTTTCATATTCAGATTCTAGTAGTTTATTGTAAAGGAGATGGAAACATTTTATTTGCTATGATCTATATGTCATAAAATTATTAGAATAAATAAGCTATATTTAATAATTTAAAATGAAAGTTATCTTTCCGGTAAATAGGATGAAAAAATTAGATAACCACAAAGATAGAAGATAATTATTAAGGATAATGGAGGAATAAAAGACTGATAGATTTTTTTCTCTATTCAGGTTTACGAGTATATATAAATTGAGACATGACATGAGCACATTTCACTAATGGCTCTTTTTTCAGTTTCGCAGTATTTCTACTTTAGCATCTGCGAAGTTACTCATCTATAATCCGTCCGATACAAGATTTTTGGTTTCTTTCTGTAACATCCGAACTTGAAATGTCTATTCCAATACAATGTGCTTTACCTGCAAGCAGCTCAAGCAATAAAATATATATAGGAGTCCAAATTTCTTCTACAACTTTAAATTTTGGTAACAATAATTTAATTTGTCACACACGTATAAGCATTTATGGTTATGACTACTACTTCCAGCGTTTACTGTAATAATATGAGAAAATAATATCCATAAAATCTGAAATCGAATAACTTAATTGGTTATTTAAGATGAATCCGCCCAAGGATCCGGAGCATATTGACAGCTTTATTCGTAAAATTCAATTATTAGGGATCGGTGAAACGAAATTGAAAGTTATTATAGCTATTATTAGATATTGTATTCATAAAATTGTTGTTTTATATTGTTATATACTATTTTACCAGATTTTCAATGCCATACCAATACCAAAAATTCGCTTATAATAGGGTAATTATACTTGTTATCTTATTTAAAGATCTTTTAATAAAAGAATAGTGTCCGATCCTAACACCAAGGACTAAGATTTAATGAATGAAATTTATGTACCCACACGAGCTATTAAAACGATGACTGTGATCCGTTTTGAATAACATAGAATAATTAATCCCGTTATCTCTTATATGATTTCATATAGATTGAAGACAATTATATCAAACTAATTAATATTAAAACTATACTCACTAATGTATTAAAAGTGGGTCATTAAGTTATCGTTAAACTTGATAACTAATTGCTTATTTATGACTGTCTTTTTGTAGAGAAGGCTTTTATATTAAAACGATTAAAGGCAAGAAAAACATCTGGTCACCGCGTATATCAATATAAATACAAGGGCTCAACATAAAATGATATTATTTACTCCCATTCAAACTACTCATTGGGTAAACAAAATTCATAGCGATATTTTCCTCTAAACTAAAATGGTAAAATGTCTTTCCAATGTCATTCACATTCGACAGATAATATGATATTACGGAATAACAATTTCATTCTTTGGCACGCAAAGCTGTACTAGTACAGGCACCACCAGTTTATAAATATACAACCTGTTTCGACCAATTTCTTTACTATGATTCGGATACTCTAATCTTCTTCATGTTTTTGACGGATTACAAAAAAAATCGAATTACAAAAAAGTTTTGACCATGATAATATTTAAAAAAAAACTAAACAGACTTTCCTCAGATGTGCGTTATATCATGTTGATATAAAATTATATATTAATAAATGATTAAAAATATTTTTTTCCTGATAAATTGCGCTTAATTAAGATATTCTGGAAGAATAATAATATCATATAAGTAAAACAAAATTGAAAGCTTCGAAGTACGGATTCTAACAATAACAGCTAACCTTTGGAAATGATAAGGGTTTTAGGAAAAGTACTTATTTTACGGATGACTGAAAAGAAGTGATATGTAAGATCTTACTTAGTCTTTCTTTTATAAAGCTGATAAGCAGAAAAGAGAACTTCTATAATGTTATAGGTTTTCTATTATCATTACATATGATGTTCCAAAAACTTTAGGGATCAGTTGTATTTACTGTTAAAATAATCTGACTAAAAATTTTTAAAATAAAATGGAATAAAAAAAAATACAACACTACTTAATAGGATCGCTAGTTTGTTTATTTTACAAGATGTTGTATGTGTAGTATATTGGCGAACGTTTTACTTTATTTGCTACGTACATATTCGTTTTTAAAATATCATAGATATTCCATTTTAAATCTTCAATAAACTACAAAATACAGTCGGTACTTTATTTACTTTATTTCAATTATATTTAATTTCAACATGTTACACTCGTGTAAACCTAATACAATGTTGACCCTAAAACTATACTATTACAAGGTTCATTTATTAAGTTTAGTTAAGTTGATTTGGAACGTTTGCTGATATTCATTGGTTTGAAAGCTTCTTCGAAGCTACTGTATATTTTTTTTTAAATTGGCGCTTCCGCTGTCATCTATAGAAAAACATTTTTAACAAGAAAATCTTTCTTTAAATTGTTGTATCCAATGTTTGAAAGGGTTGCTCGAGACATAAAAAAGTACACGGTGATAAAGAAGTAAAGTTTTATAGTAGCAGCTAATTTATTAGTGGTAATTATCTTTAATTCAATTTTTTACTTCCAGTACAAATACGGAGTACTTGCCCTATTATGTATGCTTGATATGATAAAGCTGAAGAGTTTGTTAGTTTGTTTGAACGCGCTTATCTCAGGAATCGCTGGTTAGATTTGAAAAATTATTTCAGTGTTGGATTGTACATTTATCGAGAAAGGCTATAGGCTATATGATATATTCAAAAGTATTAGAGATCCTTACTAAAAGACCAATACAAAATAAGGTGTAAAAATCTTTTTTTTTTTGGGGGGACGTCGCGTTTTTAGCCAGGTGGCTATTAAAACTAACTATGTTAAGTGTAAAAATCGAAATGAACGTTTGCAAAGCCGTTGGCTGGCAGGAGCAAGGACTTTATAAAGAAGTCCCCCATTTCTATATTATATCAAAACATACAATTTGTTAATCTATAGATTGAATAATTGATTAATGAGGAGATGTGTGCCAACTATGTAACCATCAAGTTAGCCTCATGCTCGTTTGCTTAATTGCTATAAAAAAACCCCAAGTGTAGACATAGCATAAATAAATATAGTTGACTTTGTTATATTGAGGTAATTTGATACATTAGAACCTATTGTGATACGACGATGTCATCATAGTTTTTTTATACCGCCTGATGGGTTGAGGGTCATTTCCTGATAAGTGACTAGAATGTTTCATTCACATTGTTATAACATCAATCTACGCTCCACTGCGTAGTAACAATGAAACCATTCTTGTCTTCGTTTATTTAGACTCCGAGAGTTTACTTCTGAAGAGAAGCTTATAAATTTTGATAAAAATGTTACTTAAACAGCTTAAAAGTACTAATTAATTTTACAATCTCCAAGATTTATGGCAAAAATTTAATTATAATCTTTGTTGACTGTGAGCAAAATTTATTCCACTTTAAATTATTAGCTTTTTAAAGTATCTATAACTACTCAAAGAATACTAAGCTAACATTATTATAATAACTTAATTGTCCCTGCAAATGTTCTTTTGCCATATTAATTAATAGGGGCTGATGGTAGAGGGGTGAAAAGTTGGTGGTGTGTTTTTAATGCGTCATTATAACAAAATAAAAAAATAAAATTGTTTGAAAAATAAAAAATAAACATTAGGGGTTGTCAATCCTTACCACCTAGGAGTATGAAAAATAGTAGCCGATTCTCTGACCTACTGAATATGCATATAAATTTTCATAAAAATTGGTCAAACCATTTCAGAGGAATATGGTAACTAACATTGTGACACTAGATTTTTTTATATAAGATGAAACAATTTCCAATGCATTCTTATGACTAATATTTCTGTATTTTACCCTATTGTACAACAACCCTCGTAGTTGAGTGAAACAATTTGTTGCAAATTCAATTTTTCTGATACGGTATCCAATTTGCTATTGAATAGCACTTATAAGGCGTAGATACATATGGTATGTCTTAGAATATTTCTCTGAATATACAAAATTTAGAAAAATCAGATCATTTTACTTGGAAATCAAATACAATGTCGTTGATTGGAAAAGTGTATAAATGTATACAGTTTTCGAATCTATTTGAATATGACGTTATTATTTGCCTTTAGATCAGTTACAAGCCTGCAGAATATCAAAATGGTGTATATCATCCAAACTATGTCCTTATACAGATACAAAGTTTTACTTGGAGCCACAATTAGAAATAGGTTTAAATTTACGTAAATGACATGCATTGTTGCTAGGTTTGTTAGATTGTTAATTTGTTAGGTCTAATAAAAACAGATTAAAATTAGAAAGATCCAAACGTGTGAATGTGCCGATTTACTTGCTTTGTCACATGCCTGAAGCGATTATTTTTATTGAATTTGTACAATTGCGATTTTCAATTTTGTATCGCAAATATTATTCTTTCTATTTTTGGATTGGGTTTGAAAACGGCAAAAACCTCTTAAAATGCAATATAGGTAATTTAACGCTTTAAGGAAAGGTAACTTTTAAGTAATATTTTTAGATCCATAAACATTACAATGATGAGACTTAAATGGCAATAGGTTATATTAATTAATGGAAAAATAATTTTCGTCACATTAAAATCGATCAAAATAAGTTATTTCAATTAAGAAAGACTTTTTAATTTTACAGAAACAAATTTTACCATTTCTTGATGAGTGACGTTGACAGGGTGGCATAAGGTGCACTTATTCTTGTGTGCCGCAGACATATAAAGCATTAATAAAACATTTATATGTTGTTTTATTCATATATAGATTTCATTTCAGTTATAAAATACAGAAGTATTAAAAAATCATTACAATAATAAAGTAATTGCGTCCTTAAGTTACAATCGTTTTAATTAGAAACCAAAGACAAGACTTATTTTATTATTTTATAAGTTTACATTTGTTGTAAGTTTAAAATTTGGAAACAAATAGTTATATTCATGAAATTTTACATAAATGCTTCATATATTTTGTAAGTGTAAGTGAAATGTATTATGTGCTATAATGGAGCTTACAAAAAAGAGAGTATTCCGGATACGCATTGTGATAGGAAAGCATTTTAACCATTCCAAAGATTATGTACGAATTCTCTGAAAAGCGTAATTGTCTGTAACTACAGAATCCATTTACTGTAAGTGGAACATCACTAAGCTGTATTAAAACCCTCCAATGTACAGATTTAAGCATTTCTGTAATTCAGGTGAGTAAAAATTTCGTACTTTTAATGAATTCCGTACAAGTCGTAAATAAGTTAATAAAACGTCTTAAAATAAAATGTTATGGTATATATCAAATATACAATATTAATAAAACGATAGTAATAGCAATGAAAGTAGTTAGGATCGTAACAAATGGATTGCTGATTAGTTTTTGCCTGCGAAAGAGACCATATGTATCCAGTTTTTTGTCTTTATAGCGTCTATAATGAAGGTACTTATTTAGCGGTAGGCCTATTTATTAGCTTTTTATTATGTTTGAGTTACTAATAATGCTCCAAGGTGATATTTGAAGTAATAATGTCGACTCAGTAGGTTAGATTTTGAAGTTTCACTAGTTCCGTTCGGGTCAAATTAGTTTTTTCCCATACACTTCGCTTAATTTACAATTTGAAATTTTTTTGTACGGTAGAAAACTATCTTAGCATCAAGCTGAAACCTTATACTTAATTACAAAAAACACTAGTTTCTGTTAGCGGATTTTGAAATAGCATGAACGAAATTGCTGGCAAATTTTGATATAGAATTGTCTAGACAAGGAGAGGCAAGCTTTATATACCCTTGATTGCTATTGATATAAACACCACAGGACATCTTTTAATAACTCAATGATTCAACGTCGAATTCGATTTTTACTCGTTTGGAAATATGAAATTTAATCATTTTCTTCACTATAACCTTGAATAATGTTATATAGACTAGCCTGGGAACAAAGATTAAATACTATCAAGATATTGAAATAACATACTGACACGATTCAATTGAATTAATACCTAGTGATATTTAATATATCACTGTCATCGAGGTACATTTGATAACTCAGTCACATTACATTATATAATTTATAAGCGTTAGCGAAAACTTAATTTTCATTATAAATCTCATCCAAGTAGAAGACTTATTGGTTCTTTTTGATTTTCACTAAGACGCAAATTATTTTCAATTCTCCATTGTAACCCTCTGTTTCGATTTAACCCCATTACACATTGAAATTGCGGGAAACACTGAGCGATACTATTATCATAATTATATTTATCAAACGACTTCAAAAAAGGAGGAAGTACTATTATTTAATATTGTATTTTTTTCTTTTTATATACAATCTCGAAGCTTATTTGTTGCAGTTGATGACATAAATAGTAATAAAATGGCAATTATTACCCATAAACATTTGCAATATTGAACGAATTGCATGACAAAGTTACCGAAAATATCCAAAATGGCATGACTAATTATCAAAGTTTAACATCTGTTTCGTTGTCCATTAACGAAGGTTAATGTAAACACATTAATAATGTCAAAATATTTATTATCTTAATATACGTTTTCCATATTTATGTATTGACTATGTGCTTTTGTAAATATGGATTGTTTAAAGTTACTTTTTTCTGTAATTACAATCTCATTTTTTAAATTTTAGGATGCGGGAATAAATATCGTGTATTAATAGATGTGGTAATAAATAATCATGACTATTAATATACAATAACATACGAGTACAGTGTACAGGTTTCTGAATAGTCAATATCTATGCAATATGTAACTTTATATTTCATTAAACAAAATTAAATTGGTAAATTATTTTATCACATTAAATTAATTATTGTCACAAAAATAATTGCGTGTTCTTTCCAAAGAATTTTATAAAAGTAATAATTATAATTCTATGGGAATACAACTCACCTTTAAACGCAACTTGAAAATATTTCGGAGAGCTTTCTTGTCTATCCACATTAAGCAGAAATACTTAACACCATAAAATCACTGATTTAATCTAAGGAATAAACTTACCACACTTTATAAGTTTCAACAAAAACTTTACAGAGTATCTGATTCTCAGAACTTTATAAGAATTAGTGTAAACAAAAGTCACCATTAAATTTCTAGCGCGAATATAAGCACAGATTAAGACGATTTATTCTGTCGCCGAAGTACGGTGTTTTGTTTTTATTCAGTGCGCGGTTTTCAGCCGTACCGCGCGAAGTCAAAGAGATACTGCTGGCAACCGACCGTTGGCCTGACGCAAGCTTGTATGACGCAGCTGTAGACAGCTTCGGTTGAAATGTACTGCTCCCAACGAAAAACCGTGAAACATAAACTTGAACTTTTATTATAATTTATAGTTTTCTTTATATTATAATAAAGATCTGAATGGTTTGAATACGTTGCTTATCGAATATAGACTATAATGTGGTCAAAAGGAAACCAACTCACGGTCCTCGATTCATCGTTACTTCTTACCGCCACACCTATGGCCCCAACAAGATTAATATTTTTATATTAGTAATTTAATTAAATTTAACCATTTTTCTGAAACAAAAAATGACGGCAAGGATACGAGAAGCAATTAATAAATATAGACAAAACCTTAAAAGGCAATTTTCTTTGTTACAACATATTTGTTGTATAATTTTTTATAATAACCTATCAACTATTTAAAAATATTTTCGAATTCATTTTATTATTGAATAACGTTCACATATATTAAAGGTATGAATGAAGTCAATCTTGTAAGTCATCTTGTTTAATTTACGATATTACATATCTTCGCCGACGAGGCAAATTTAAAATATATGCGAAGAGTTCGTCATTGTTGTATGATGGATTCTACGTGCGCATCACATTCACGACATTTTATTATTAATTCCAGTTATAATAATGTGATATACTATTATTTAACTAATGACAATTGAAATAGAAAATTAATATTTTACTTAAATAATCGGGTACTAATTTTGTTTGTTTTAAGTAAATTCACATTGTTAAAAAATATAATCTAAATTATTTAATATATTACTAGCTGCGTCCCATGGTTTTACCCGGGTGAATATTATGGCACTAAATAAACTTTCAGAGTCAATAATTTCGGTGATATGATACTATAAAAGAAGTCTAATTTTATCATTCTAACGCCAACTATTTGCCTGAGAAAACCCTATTAAAATCTGTCTAGATATTTCGTTTTAGCCATACATTACCATATTTACTATAAGAAAAGTACTTATATTTATTATTTATATTACAAACAGAGATTTTAATAGTAAGTAGTATATAAATAGCTTCTGCAAGCCACTTCGCTCGTTTTCACTTTGATTTTTACACCTTCCGTTACATTCGTGGACTTTTAGTAAGGATCCCTAATTTTTTGCGACCTATATTATAACTTATAACGTTCCTCAATAAAATTACTATCCAATACTGAAAGAATTTTTCAAATCGGAAAAGCGGTTTCTGAGATTTCAAATAAACAAACTCTAAGCAAATTTATTATTATTATACATTGTAATTAATTATTCTGGAGCTATCTCATATTTTAATTGTTTTCTTTTATTCCTATCAAGATTCTTATTCTAGCAACATTCTAGCTTGCTAAAGAGTCTCGACTTAATCTTAAAAAAAATTACATCATCACGTAAAATTATATAGGCATGAGTGTTAAATATTCATAACAACATGCCTATTCAGTTATTATAACGACACATCTTAATATCCTCTTTGTATCTCAAGCGACGTAATTTAACGTGAAGGTATTTATTTACATACAGTTTTTCAGCGATGTAATGTGATATTGAGAACACGTTCTTCTTTAAACCCTTGTCTTTATTTGCAATGAGCGTGGAACATCAGAATAAGAGTATTTTTTCTATTCTATTTAATTAATATTAATTAAAAATGAAATGTTTATAAAACATATTTTGCATTTAGTTTATAACATACTAGTACATTGAATTAAAATAATAACTTAGAATGTACTTAACAACTTCTTAATATAGAGAGTTTGTTAACCACTAAACCTTAGTTATAATATTAATTATGAATACGATAACTTTGGATTCCTTTTTAAGTATAGGGTTGGTTCTGATTTAATGTAGTTAAAGTTTATGTGAAAAAATGAAGACGAAAGCTAAATTTTATAAATAATAAGTTAACATTCGTGACTAACTAGACTAAAAAAGTAGTTTTTTATTTTATTTTACTTGTTAACTAAAGTTTGCCTAAAATTTAGGTATTTACGTCTTAGATAAACGAATTTCAAGAGATTTTGATGTATTTTAAAGGTATGCTTTGCTCAAGCAAATAGAAACATTTCTACGTATGCCACCTTCGTTTTGACGCAGGATTAGCTTTTCCACAGACTTTCATGGTATTAACTCTAAACCAGTAATGTCTCAGTGTTTAGAGCGTTTATCCATTTTCAACACTTTTGGATTTAGAGTTCTTATTTCATCTATTCTAATGAAGAAGTCCAGGGATTAATAACGACAGAATCATTATATTCCATATTTCGATTCTTCCTTAAGATATAATAGAATATAAGAAAACTGGGTCAAGATCGATACGACCACGATATTTGGAGGACAGATCATTAATTGCTCGAGGCGTATTATGTATTTAGAATACATTAAACACAAACTAATTACATATGTTAGTACTCTCTAGCATATTTATACTTTTAATAGTTCAAGTGAACGTACCTTGCATTTTTTTTTAATTTCTAACGTTTATAAATTCTGCGATTAAATAGAATGAAGAAATTTCTTAGCAGTTTGCCGTAGGGATCTTTACAGCTTAAAGCAAAGTTTATTTACATTGAGTTTCAGCTTTAAACTAAGAACTGAAATTGATAATGTTGCAGCTTAAGACTTTAGACTATACTCTATAATCCCAATGTGTCGTTGATGTTCCAAATAAGAGTAAATAATAATTAAAGCAATGATAATAATTAAAATTATGATTTTATTTATTTATTTGTTCAATGTTACGCATTTTGTATTTTTAGTTAGATAACCTGAACAAAAGGGCTCATATCTTTCACTTGAAACACGTTATATTTACTAATAAAATCTTTTTAAAGTTAAGTGAAACATAATCCAAACGTAAGATAGCCAATAGTACTATTGATTATTTGGTATTCAATAGGCGTAAATAAAACACTGTTTTACCCGATTAAAAACTGAAATGCTGATAAGAGAATTTCATGGGATTTTACGATATTGTGCAAAGCCCTAACGATTTTTTTAAAAAATCTATGTTAAACACCATAACATCTGTCATCTACCGCTGAAAGTCCCATCACCATCGGTCCGGCATTTCGGAAATAATCCAGAGGAAGCAGACAGATGAAAAATTTGTAAATTGTATTTTTGTTATAAAAAACATAGGTATACACATTTATACACATGCGTTTTGCAAAATATTATTCTTTTGATAGTTAAATTTTATTTATTAGAATAGATTTAATAGTCAATTACTGATTAATATGTACAATTTATATTATACAAATGTTTCACCTATTTTCCATGCGGCTTTGTCACGGATGACTTAAATATTAAACGTCAATTTAGTAAACGGAACAGCTAGCTTTGCGTTTCAATCTGCTAAAATAGTATTTTAATTAATCGTGTGACACTCGCGTAAATACAAGATAATATCAACGCTTTGAAACTTTATATAATATCATATGTATAACTACGCAATTTACCAATTTACTACGCTAGTGCTTGTAATTAAAACTGTTATAGTGTGTTAAAATTTTTAAGTGCGCCTTAAGATTGTAATGAAGGGTATAAAAGTTAAAGTTATTTTTAAGTACAGCTAAGTTTCAGTTTTTAATATTTTCAAGTACAGCCTCTAAAAAGTGTTACTTAAACTTCTTTTAATCAATTCCACCTTAATTCCTCTTCTCTAATAAACTAATAATATTACAGAACAAAATATATAGTATGCGATGAACATAATTCGAATTAGAATTAGAAAAGACATAAAAAGTTGGGAATATCAGTATATAAAAATATTGTTGGACGTCAACCAAAAAGGACGGCTTTAACTAAAAGTAATTTATAACACAAATATGGGGTTGGAAATGTTTTATGAATTTTCAAATGCTATACGAGAAAAAATTATCGAAAATGTGTTACAAAATTATTGAGATTATCAATAGTTGAGGTATCTTTGTATTCGTATAGCTCATGAAAAATTATCATATCATAGATAAAACACAGTAAAGTGATGATTTCTGAGAAAATTCCAAGCGTACAGGGGTCTCGCTGTCGGTACATGTTTAATATAAGATTCCTTTTGAATACGACTTGTCTTCAATTTCAAGTTAAATATTTAGGACGTTTAATGCAATGCATTTGTATTTTTTAAGTTCTTAACATACTCGCGGTTGTTGCAGCAATGTTTATTAGATACATGATTTCAAATTTTGCATATTCTTCTAAATTCGTTTGTTTCTAAGTAAGTATATTCCTATCTTTGTTGCCGTCAATAAAAATAAATGTTTCCAAAATTATTTCATTGTTTGGGCATAATGATAGTCAAAAAAAAAAATGAAATTGTGATCACAAAAGGAGAAACATGATTTCGTCTATTTATATAGCAGCTTACCTAAATTTTAAAATGTCAGCTGTTATTCAACTCGGTCTGAATATTATTAAAAAATTAAGTGCTATATCATAGCGATGGCTGACATACCGACATTATTTGTCGAATTTTAATGCAAATAAAGTACAAGAAGGATATTCTTATTCTTTGAAAGATCTTTCATCGTCACTACTACGAATATTATTAAAACAATTCATTGAAAATATCACAAATTCGTTAGACTTAATGTATCGGTAAGTATGAAACTTAAACATAGCTGCGATAATAATGGGAACAATCTAAATAACATCGTTGCTGGAAGTTAGCCAAGTCGCTTATAAAGCTATGTCACGATTGCCTCGTTTAGTTTCCTGTTAAACTATCATGTCAGATTTGTTACTTTTTCCTTTGATAACTTTAAACGCTACTTAATCTTTTTAAACTTGAAAATCTAATCCTTTAGCAATTCATTTAATGTCTTACCCATTTTTTAAATACAACAAATAGTTATTTGTATGCATCTAGTGTTTTTAAAAACAATAGCAGATCTGTAGGTATAGTGTGAAACACATCAGAAATTAATGTTACGGTAGTAACATAAATAAAACTTAAATTTTTTATTTGTAAGGTATGTGAGATCTTATAAGACTATACATCAGCGAAAAATGAATTCAAAAACAAGTTAAGATTTAAATATAAATAGATACGTAAAAATATAATAAAACTTCTTCCGCCGCTAACAAATCGCGAACAATATTCTGATTCATATTATTAATTTTAAATACACTTAAACATTCACTTATAATCTTGAGTAAACTTCGTAGAAACACATTGCACATTAGTAGGCCTTATTTAAGAACGAAGGATCAAAAAATCCATTAGATTTAATTAAAATTTCACATTGTACAGGAAAATACAGAACACAAGTTATTTGGTACATGTAAAGTTTATGAAACATTAATCTGATTAAATAGAAACTTATTTAGTGGCAAAAACGAAACTTTCAGCACTAACAAAGTGCTGAAAGTTGTACCTAACCACTTAGCGGTGATTACAATAGAAGAATGTTATGCAACAGTTTGTTTTATGAAAATAAATAAATGTATATTTCGTGTGACAATATAGTAATATATTATCTTGAGATTGATTCCTTTGCATTATTTAAGGATCGTAGCAAGTGAAAACCCGTAGACTCTGGATACCTCTACGCAGCATTTGCGTGTATGTGGACCTAGTATTAAAAGCAAGATTTTAGTTTTTTTAATTATTTCCAAAATCACTTAAAAGAACATTCTTCAATTATTTAGTCTGAGATCGCTGTCAACACTTTAATAACTTTGGGTTCCACATAATGTTAGTTTGAAAGTGGCCTAACTAAGTTTGGTACCTTATGTTTGTGCCATATTGAATGAGATTGATTGAATTATCAAAGTTGAAATTTACTTTATGGATGTTGTAAGTGTCTGTGTCCGTTTTTCCTAAACACATTATGTTATCTAAGGAATATCGGGAACACTTTTTTCATATCTTATATTTAGTGAAGCCGGCTACAGTCACGTACACAAACTTGTTCTTGTTCATAGTTTACAACTTTCAAACTAAACTATCGTTAGTTTTTAATATCTGTGCTAAAATTAAATATAAAAAGCTTAAACTGTATTCTTCATGCGTAATTTTATATACGACTTATGCGAATAAAAAATGTACAAAAAAAAAATTATTTAGTTAAAATTTAAACAAGTTTGTATAATGAGTCGAAATTGTATAATAACTATTTAAGCAAAAGTTAAAAGAAAAACCACATTATGGCACAGGCCGTCCCTAATTCGACATTATGATCCACTTTTCTTCACTGAAGCTTATTTAAGATGAATTTTCATAACAAAACGTTGAGATGAAAAATATTATTATCAAGTGAAATGCGTCGTCAGACGTCGTAATACTTATATTTGATTTTGTCGCGGGAACCAATAAATCTAAAAGCGAATTTGTCAGGCTTATTTTTGTCCTAATTGTGTTCTGCATTGTCAATAAGACGATCTGAATTTACTCAAAAAATATTTCATTGTAATTATTCCGTAAAACGTATTTTTTTAAATCGGTAATCTCTGAAACGCTGATATAGAATAAGAATATTTTATTCAACCACCTTAATTGTAAGGTTCGTATCCTACAGAAACTATTATATTATCAATTATACCATTACAACATTCATTTAAAACCAAAAAAATATATTGTAAATGATTGTGTATCTAAAGGCATATCACAAAATCGGTTTGTCATAAACTATAACAATATTTAATTAATTACTATTTGGCTTTTTGACTTTGAAGTTGTCTAACAGAATTATCCCTTGGTTATTGCGAGGATTTACTTGGAACTTGGCCAACAGACCAATCACTTCATAATTTGAATTAATCAACTAACATATAAACGATGTTTAAGTGGTGGGAATAATTAACATAATATTTAAATTACTCTCTATGGCTCAAATTATGGTGTCACTCAGGATAAAAACTAGGTCTCCAAATCCTTAAACCAACCTTCAAAACGTCCTTTGCTTTAGTCACATAGATAACTAACTAATTACAAGAAAAGATATTTGGATGATATTGCGATAACAAAGCTTTATAATACCTTTAAGTTTTCGTTATCTAAGAAAAACTATAAATACACGTTCAAATGTCTTAGTGCTTAGATCCTCATAAAGTCCGAGTTAGCCGCAACAATATGTGTATAAATCGATGAATCTTCCCGTAAATAGTTGTAGTATACATTTCAACGCCGTACAGTAAACGGTATATTAGCGTTCAATGTACCTTGTAATAGTAACCGCATTCTCGTTCCAATACGCCTCCTTGTCTGAATTTCCTCTCTCCTGGTTTGAATTGATTAAATTAGCTTCTGTATTGAATATTCAAGTCAATGTTTCAATAGGCATATGGGCGTATCTCATGTTCGATAATAATGTTGCTAGCAGAATAAACAAGATAATATTACTAAAGGAAGAACTTGTCTGTCATGACATTTGAGAAGGAAATAATAATATTGTTTTTGAGCATAAAACGTTTTGAATAATATTAAGAAATAATTTCTCAAATTTAATTGTTCTGAAATACATTCATACACAAACATACATCCTTTGAAAATTTAATTACAAAACTTTTAGAATTATCCATTAGATTATAAATTAACTGTCTTAAGAATAATAATTTCAGTTGATATTACAAAATATTGTACTAATAAAACAATGTGGGTCTTTCATGCGAAGCTCACAAATTGTGACGTTTATTATAATTAACAAGAAACACAATGTATTTTATAACATTTAACTTTTCCCGATTTGAGAACAGACAATAGATTGTAATCTTATACTATATTATTACATAATTGCGTACTGTTGAACATATATACATTTGTTTTACGATAATTATCGATAAACAGCTCACAAAATGGTCCTTGATACTGCAACCAATACATTGTCGATTTATTTCGACAATTAATTATTACATTTCGAGTATTTACAAAATATTATTATATAAGTATTAGTATATTTCATAACATTATAAATACTTCTGTACAATGAAGTTTTACGATTTGAAACAAATATGGCAAATAGTTGTACTTAAATTATACACATATATTACAACATCTATAGATTCAAAGAACGAACAACCGTCAGCGTTTTAAAAATTTACGGCAAGGAATTCATGTGGTCGCGGCTTCCACATCGACGTTTGTTTAAAATTGTTTGTAATAAAACAAGGTAATCCAAAACTAATCTACAGGTCTATCTAGAAAGATCATTATTAGAATTTAATATTGTGTAGACTTTATAACACATAACAACTGTATGAGTATTACACTTCTTGGAAATCTAGTCTAGTTTATAAATTTTTATTAAAATGTTTATAAGATCTCTTACGTTTGCTTCCTTGAAGAGTTCGCTAGAGTTTATAATTTGAAACCTTATTTAAAAATAGTTCATTTAAAGCGGAAGAAATATTTTAACAAATGTGTTATAAAATAAATGTCTCTTTTTTCCCAGGACTCTCTCGTTATATATTTAAATCGATGATAAAATGTTTTGGGGGAAATTTATTACAATGATATCATTCGCTATATTGATATATGTTCAAAGACGGAACAATTTCTGATTGTTATCCCATGGTTTAGATTATAACCATCGAGTGAGCCTCCCGCTAATTATGAATATATATATTATTAAAAAAATCAAAATAAAAAGTGGGATTTTTTTTCATCTGACATCTAATATCGTCCCTTTGGGGAAGCAGTCAGATATAAATAATTAACATTTTACAATAGGTCCTCAAAACTTAATTACCGTGGGATAGAACAACATTCAGATCGTTACTTTACTATTTGAACTGTAAAAAACTGTACACCGGTGTTGGTTACAGCTTAGACGACGTACTTTTCTACGAATTAAAAGTTTAAAAAGCCAGCTGACTACATTTTTACCTAAAAATTATTGCACGCAAGAAGCAATCTACGAGCCTGCGCTTTTTGGAGCAGAACTTTATTCATGAATTTTATGTTTTTGTTAACTTGCTAAAACTTTTAGAGGTTACGTAAATGTTATGAATGTGTGCATTAATGTATGCAGCATTTTTATGCGAACATTCTAAAATGTGCTTATGTCGAATTGACAATTTTAATACTTTTACGATTTAACGTATGATGAAGGAATACAAACGTATCCGAGCTTTTATCGTAAATTCTGTTTTATGAGGTCACTTTTCCGTCTTCCACAAAATGGGTTGTTTTGGCACAATGATATTTTAAGCTTCACCTTGACAATTCGTGACAATTTGAAGTTAGGCTAGAAAATCTCCAAGGATGCTCTCAACACTTTGTAATAATAATGGTTTTAATTTTAAACAATAAATCATTCACTCAAATTAGTTACCTAAAATAATCACGTTAATAATGTATTACTTTTGATGAATTTTTCCCGCTTGTTAAATCAACAGCATATACAATGCCAAGAAATTAACATGAAATAAGCAGTCTGCCCGGAACTCACTGTAAGGGAAAGATAATCATGAGTTCATAAATCAGGTACTATCGGATCAAGAGAAAATTATTCGATAAGTGACTAAAGATTTACAGTATACTTGTTGAACACTTGTTTTCTTTAATACATTATTAATATGTTCTCTTAAATAAAGAAATTATACACTTTATGAACTTTCATCGTTACTAATTTAAACATAATAAAATTAATGACTTTTCTGTTACAATTATTATAAAATTATAATTTATTCTTAAAAGTTGTACTTTGTAAGGTACCCCAGGAAACCATTCTAAAATATAATATTTCCGACGTCTGCTTCTGTTAGTTATTGCTGTTCCCGCGGTTACTCCAATGTTTATTTGATAATGAAACCTCTTCAGTTATCTTGTTATTAAAATAAATAATATCTTCGTAGTAAAACAATAATTTTTAAATCGACGTGTAAAAGGCTAAAGGTAATATTGGGACGTAGCAACCTCGTAGCATCTGCTACGGTATACCGATTTCATTAAACAAATTATGACTTTATTACTTATAAGTTTTTATAATTATTTTTTTGTTTACAATAAACCTCAATAAAACTAAAACTACATCAAAATCTCAAATCCCTAATGTATTGAAGTAGCAGAGGTATCTTTTATAGCGTGATAAAACAGTATTGGTCTGTGCTTAAACCCATTTTGACACCTGTCAACGAACTTCTTTACATAGAACACACAATATTGCTAGATTTAAAAGAAAGTCATGAATTATGGAACAGAGGACACTTTGTAGCGTCGTAAATCATTGAGAGGTCAATCCAGCTTTGGGTTTTAGTTTATATAAAACGATAAATTATTATGCCGTTCCTATTTTCTGCTGATACATAAAATATCTTAGAATTTGTAAATTAGGTAATTATTAGTTTAATATGCGTATTAGTTAAATATCTATCATAGTCTTTATTGAGATTTGTTGTTATTTCCAGTAGGTCAAGAAAACTATTGCATAGAAATATTTTTCGTTCTTTTAGTACATCAACGGGATTACTAAGAATTAGATTTCTTTATAACTGCGGCCACGCAAAAATGACATTATCGTTAATACCAAGAGCAAAAGCTTTATTGCATTGTTATGAAAAATTAATATTGTTTTTGCTCTAATTAGTTTTCTATTTATTCATAATCTATGTTTTTATTTATTTAGACTAGAAACAATTTTGATATTAACAATAAAATCATGGTCAATTCTTATTATTTCTGAATGACGGATAAAATTTAATAAGCAATCGAATTCTGATTGTAAATCAGCTAAATCTTGATACAATTTTGTTATAAAAAGTAAATAACTACTGGTTTTCAGGACAAAATCCTGAAACATCTTTAGATATGAAATATGGTCCATAAAAGGTAATGGGGTAACATATCACGAGCGGCGTAAAGACCGACCTTAATGTTTAGTTGACATTATGTACAAAATGTTTGAGTATTTCTCATAACTCTTAATTGAAATTCAATCGCACATTCCTCAGTCTAGAATTGCATTTAGTGAGAAGTCATCGTTTAGTATATATTAGTATACTTTTTGCTGAAGTTATTAATACAGAATTGGATCTGGCTACATCTTGAATACTTGACGTCCAATAGATGTGAGTCTGCGGAATCTATGCTGAAATAATTTAATCTTCTTTTCCTAAGTATCTCATATATGACATTCTTAAGTTGGAACGAATTTTATTATCAAACGCTGGAACGCTTTTTGAAGAATCCAAAGTAATATTTTCTTATCTGCCTTTTGTTATACATAAATAATAAAGTTTAGATTTATGAACTTTGTCGACTCACTTTATCTCACAATTATTTAAGAATACAAAATGACAACTACATTTAAAGCGTTTCAAAACTTTGCGAGTGTCATTTTAATATTAAGAGGCTGAAACTGTCTGATTCACTGCTGAGGGGTCGTTATTAACGGACTGTCACTGGTTTTGATGGAAGCTTGCCTCGTATCATGTAAAATTTATAAAGTGGACGTCTATTTTCTAAATGATAATATAAAAATATTAGTTAAACCATGGCTGATATTTCATCGCGGTAAATGAAACTTAATTATTATGAAAATACATATATACATACAGATTCTGAAACGGAACTGGTCATTTCTTTTTCAAAGGCAAATAATCTATGACGTAATACAAATCCTAAATAAGATCTACCAGTTTCAGTAAAAGAAATAAGATCCAACAAAATTTGAACATGAAAACTGCATTACCTACGCACACAAGTTTTCTTATCGCATTCTATTCGAGGATAGGGTACAAATATTTTTTGTATTTGTATTGCATTATACGTTTTTCCTTACTCTGAAAGTCAGTTTTTTAGTCCAGCAATGAATATCAAAGAATGGATTAAAGTAAATCATACTTTACCTTAGAACTTAGACGATTGTGTTACTTTTTGCTCATTTAAATTCATTGTTACATATTGGTTTTACAATTAACTCATTGTATCATGAGATATGCAATTTATAATTAATATTTTATATTTATTTAATTAATATCTCATACTTAAACACTACTTTAACCGATTTAAAAAAAAAATTAAGAAGAGTTTTAATTCGGTAAATATACAAAAATATGCAGGGTAGCTTACTCGCACTATTTAATGAATTTATTATTCTTTGCACGCAATTTAGTCTATAAACGGAGATGACAAAAAACTGCAGAAAATCTTCTTATTAAGAAAACAAATTAAAACATTTTATCATTAGGAAATACAAATTTGTACTTCAGGGAAACCACAGAAGTGGTATTTAACTCTGAAGCTTACAAATTATTATGCTTATAGCTTATTGTCTGTTTCATAAAAGGTGCATTTCCTTATCTAAAATGCAGATTTACAGTGGTTGTTGAAATTCTGAGTAAAATATTTCAATCTTGCTTAGTTTAGAAAATTTATTTACAATATTAACTTATGCCAAAGCTTCTATAAGTTACACATATTCCACGTTAAAAAACCAATTAGATTCGTGATTTGGCGAAAAGGCTTTTCTAACTAAAATTTAATCGAATTTTATTGTTATTGTATTGAATAAATAAATATATTCAGGATAAATCCAAATCCGCTTACAAACTCCAGAAGATTTTTCGGAAAGCCTATTTATATGATAGGATTTAGTTTACCTTCAATATTAAACTGGTTTTGTATAAACTGTAGCTTACAAAGTTTATGAATAATATACAATAAATACCAAAATAAAATGTTACCATTAATACAGAAGAAGTACAATAATTATATTGGGTCATAAGTATAGCAAAGCTTCTTAAAAGGGATTTGTTCATAAAAAATCATCTATAATGTAGATAATTCATAAAGTAATTTAATCCAGTATAACAATTTGTTTCAAACAGTAATTTCTTAAAAATTCAGCTATCGTTGATTCTCTACAATATTCGATGTATTATTTAATTAAATTATATTTATAAAAGAACTGTTTCTCCGAACACATAATATTATGATATTGTTAACCCTTTTCATGGGATTGAAAAAACAATTCCATTTGACTTTTTTATATTGTCATCCTCGCATGCGACATGAATTGCTGATATGAGTTAAATTATACGTAAATACAATTTTATGAGAATGATCATCTACATAATAAATACTAAAAGCTCGCAATAAATTAATCTGAGTTCAAGCAGCGATCTACGGAATTAATTCTGGAGTGTAACTTAAAATCTCGTCTTTCATACCTTGAAGTTTCAGCATGAAAGTTGAAACAAATTAAATAAATGGAGTACTTACGTTTCTACAGCTTTAGATTTTTCAGTGAATCTGCTCGCAATTCATTTTATTTTTATTTGAATTTTTTAAGCGTTTCTATAAAAATAAGGCGATGAATGTTTCTGTTTGATGTTTTACGCCTTACAATCGACGTCACGAAGCGTAAGCAATTGCTCATTTATCCTAATAATTATAAGATGGTTAATTGCAGTAGACCTTATAATCTAGCACGCCTACAAAACTCATTTAAGACCTGACACGAGGGTCACTTAGATAATAATAAATGAATCTTCACCCTTTTGCTTTTGTTCATATTTAATGATCCGCTATTCATATTTTTATTTTAAATTCCAGTATTAAGAAATTACTATATTATTTGCTGCCTTGTTTCATATTGAAATACAAAATGAAAATTTTTTAACGGACGAATACAATTAACAAATATTGAAACGTTTTTGTCATCTCTAACTAGGCGAACTAAGTAAGCTTAATTTGGAGTCCAATTTACAAATGTAAATCCGCTTGTCACATTGATAAAGTACTTTACGAAATTCCATGCCAGAATAATACTTGTATGATATGCCATTTCTCATGGATTGTCAATTATAATTTGCTTTATTGAGCTGGGTACATTTTCATCAGACCTATTAAAATGTACTAGATTATTCAATTGCGATAAAACAAAATCATTTCGAGTTATTTATAACTGGTTTATATCAATTTAAGCGCATAATATAACATGTACTTTGTTCTAAATGAATCTTTACAGACCATATGTTATTTGACATTGTTAAGTGTAAGGTCAAATAGGCTTCAATTTGCGAGATAAAATGGCGGCTATGTAGAGATTAATGTGTGCTTGTCAAATAAAACGCTTCAGTGCTATTCACCAAATATATATCGCAAATATATCGTACCAGGCTCCGGAAAAAATTGCCTCTTCCACATCAATAAACAGTCATGAATTTCTATTCATAAATTCTGTAAACTTATATGATATTTGTAAGGTATTTATATTGTTGCTAATATAAACAAATTTGAAGAAATAAAACTACTTGATTTCAAAAATGCATCTCACTTGAGCTTACTAGATTAAAGTTACTTTAGCTACTTTGTATGCTCGTTTTTATTCAAATTTATTCCGCTTCACTTAAATTACATTTTATGTAACATAAAGCAAAGTTCATGTCATTTTAATTTTATTTATTTATCAAAAGAAGTTAGAGGTAGAGAAGTCATAATTCAATCATTGAAATAATACATGAAATATACATTATAAATCAGTTCTTTATAAATTTCAAAAAAAAAATATTGTTATTTAGGAGTTTAAGTTTATTCGAATTTAATTAAAAAGTTGATTTTTAAAAGGTGTTCGTAATCAAAAGTATACAAAGCAGTTGTATCAATTCTTCTACACATATATTATAAATAGGAAAGATTTGATTGTTTTTTCGTTTGTATGTTTGTATTGAATAGGCTCCGAAACTACTTGACTGATTTGCAAAATTTCACCATTGGCTACACTAAAATAGGGACCTTTACTAAAAGTTCAATTATGTATACCTAAAGTGTAAAAATCGAAATGTACGCAAGCGAAGCCGCTGGCAGCAGCTAATACTTTATTGACAGAATATAAGAATGAAAAAAAAATGTAAGAATGTAGTTCCTAATAGTTTTAGTAATAATCTGCAGCGATTCTTGAGATCTCAACCCCTCATTGACCTCACCTGGATCATGAATAAAAGAACACTTGCATAGAGTTGACAGACACTTTTTTACAATAAAGCGTTCAATAATATCACTGTTCCATTTAACTGCTAACAAAGGACAAGTCAAAGTTTCAAACAAATGAATCACTCGCTGACGTTTCCTCAAGATAAATGGAGTGTTTAGAATTTATGTTACAGCCGTTTTCCTGTCAATCTTAAATGTTTAGACGTTAATTGCACGTGCCTACGAACCTTTACCTACAAAATCACGAGAATCTAAAGTTGTGACTTAAATAGTTTTGTAAGTGACAATTATTAACAAAAGTCACGACAAGCGAATGATACATATTTCAATATTATTCGCTTAAAATAATATTTTTATACGATTAATACATAATATCCAAGATAGGCATTCTAAACAACATTGACTTACCTTAATTTCTTATAGCATGTCTTTCTAAGTTATACTTCATTGAGAATAAATAAGTATATAATTAAAAAGGGATCACATATGTAACATGAAACAAAGTACGCATTCACAACCTACTAGAAATTTTGACGATCCTTTCATAAATATTCGGTCTTAAAGGCATGGACATCAATAACCAGTAAGCCGGATAAAAAAGACAAGATAAATTTTATATCACGATTTATCTTAGCTCAGACACCTTGGGACTTAATTGGCAGGAACGAATTACGTTGGATTATAGAAATTAAGCTTTGGGCCCGGGGATTGTGACTGTGTCTAAATTCGTTGAATGTTTTAGGGTTTTATATTAATTTACATATTTGGACAGGGTAATGCGTCTTATCATAGCATTGTGGCTTGACACTTTCTATTCATGAATGAGATAAATATCATAGATGGCTAACAGAGCCACATAAGGTTAGCAAAAATAGACAAGATATTGATAAAAACATCTCGGAAATTGCAATTTGGAAAAACATACTCAATCCACATTACTAATGTGACGTGATAAAAAATTTATTTCAATATTCGATGAATACTTTAATCTAAAACCTACTGAAGACGTATGTATATATGTAAAGATCTTTTTCATATATTTTACAATTCGAAAGTATTCTCGGGCTTTTTATAGGAACTTTAACCTACGTGCATTTGACAGCACTCTACTTGCCTTTATTAATAATAATTTTTATACTTGTATAAGTAGTAAATAAGTATTTATGGTATGAATCAACCAGATTTTAGCCATTAAAATCTTTTAGAAATGGAATCGATTAGGCTTACCCATCGTAACAGCAAATTAAATTATATTGTTAAAACGTCTCCACCAAACGGATTTTATAGAAACAAATTTGCCTTCGAACAAACAAAAAAAACTTATTCGATTCACTGTACTCCCATTATTGATTCAGTTAAGTTTATTAAATTAAGGTTTATAAGACATTTACAAAGTTAGGTTACAAAAAATTATTGTATAGTTGCCGTTACTTCTTGGAGAGTATGACAAAGACATTGTTGTGTGTGTTTCATTGATCACTATTTGTTCCGGGGCATATCGATTACCTTACATTAATGGTTATAATAATACATTTTTATTCATATCTTCAAGAATTGATGCAATGTTGGGAGCTTCAATGCATAGTATTAAATTTAATATTTTTTCATAGATTTCAAAAATATATTATATTGAAGATCATACCTGTAGGCTTTCGCAACAAACTTTAGATTTCTTACACAAAATATTTCCTAAATATATTACTAAATTATATATTTATTATAAACTAATAAGACATTTTTGGTCCTATAAACATGAATAGTATAAGGTAAGACGATTAAAAAAATGTTGACATCTTTCTAGTGTTTTCCCAAGAGTTGATTTCGAAATTTAAGGCGTCAAAGACACCTTTTCCTGTTAAAAGAAACTTTTAGAATGCTAATAATGTAATTTATTCAGGGACGTCAAAAAAGAGCTAGAAAGTTAAAGGAGTGATTAGGAAGTTATTTGTGATGGACGTTAAAATGATATGAATTTTTACATTGACACGGACAATTTTCTTAGTAACAAAATGGCTATTTACGTATCGAAAGACATAAGTAATGTTGTGTCCGCGACTTCTTTTATGTAAAACTTGGAAACTTACAAGTTCTGGTCTAAAACTTTCATCTCCTACTTAACCCCCATTACATTTTTAGTTTCATGACAAAAGGCAGATTATGAAAACTATTCACATATTTTAGTCTGGACAAGTATGGAAGTACAGTTTAAAATATTCGTACATACAATAAGGTCACATGCTAATTAAGTAGTGAATGGTAAAATTTTATTACGTACCAGGTATTTAGGGTTGAGTACGTATAAATTTAAAAATATTCTCAAAAGACTGTCTGTATGTACACTTAATTTACGTATTTTGTTTTAAAGGCTTCTATCCACCATATTGATCTATTAATATTACGGGTGATATCTTATTAATACAAATAGTACACTGTCTATTATTTATTAAGCATTACAGCCGTCGTAAACGAATATTATTTCTAAGTAAAATAATAGACAACAATGGACTGGCATCATAATATGTTTTAGGTTGGTTTTAGATGTCATAAACACGATTTTTATCGTTTTAACATTACTTTGGTCTTTAATAAGGTTCTTGACTTACCTCATCTATTGATAATATAATTGGTGAACGATTAAACCGGAACTAGAACAACTGATTGAGAAAACAGTAGTTCGTAATCGTCATTAAAAATTTCTAAGACAAAATGAAAAGAAAAATAATGTTAATATGAAGATAAAAAGCCACTTAGCTCCTAGGTATCATCATCTCAGCTTAGCTCATCGTTAAAAAGGAGTGTTAACAAATATTTAAAATATGTAACTATAATATTTTAAAATGACATGAAAATGTTTTAGTACTAATAGCAACACTGATTATAGGAACAGTTTTACAATCAGTTTTGGCAATATTTTGTAAAATGCATCGACTAAATCCGGCAACCATGCATTATTCATACTTCATGGCAGTTATATAATATATGTTCTTAAGCTGACAAGTACAGACCATTTCTCTTCACATGGTTGGTTACTCACTTCCATTCTTTATCCACTGTTGTTGCATCATGATGTCACTTGACAGCGAACAAATCGTCCCACAGATCCTCCTTCATTGGATTTTCTACAATTTACGCTTTGTATACGTGAGCTGCCGGAGAAATCTTTCAGCAGATTCAATTATAAGAACGTTTTGTTTATAATGCACTCATAAAACCAGAAAGATAATGAAACATTCTCTATATAAATAAAAAAGATCAATGTATAATTTTTTTAAATTACGAGTATATGTTATTTAAATTATATAATGTTAGTCGTATATGGAATATCAAAAATATTTAATATCACTAAGTTGCATTTTTTTAACTTAATTTAATAATACAGGAATTTTCTATTGGTTAATCTTATCCTTCTTAATGAAAATAATAAGTTTTTTATGTAAGTGTTCATCATACGTAACTTTTAACATAACAAACTTAATAACTAATTATCTTTTAATAATTATTTACCGTGTATCATACATAGCCAAATCGTATACTACCTTATGCACCCAGTTTTATTAAAAATATATCCAAAGTACACATGGAACGTTCGGTATAACTGTCCATTTATATATTGAGTCAGTTAAATAAATTCCAATATGCGAAATCCAATATGGAACGTCTTGGACTATTGCAAAGTGGAATGTATTCGTGCTGATCTATACTGCTACTTCAAAGTGGACATTTGGAGCGCTACCATTTACCTGTTGAGTATTTACAGCAGAATATTTTCAATTTAAAACGTAGTGCGCGTTGCAGATATTTTATGTATGTGTCTTAGCATTTACTACCCCGGTCACAATTTTACAGAATTTGAAAAGCTTAGACTGTAAGCACTTGAGTTTATCCCAAGTTCTATATTTAAATATTTCAGCCGTTATTTCTGCGTTAACGGCTCGTGAACGTACCTTTGACGTAAATCATGACCTTTGTAGAAGCTCGTAGAAGCTCTACGAAGTACAGGTAACTTAACCTGTTTCATCACAAATAAACCAATAGTTAATGGATACAGGTGCCTTTGATAATTGTACCTTGTAATTTGTGTCCTTTGCCATTGTGTAATTAGAACATGTGCCTATGGGACATCCAGTATTATAAAAGCCAAGTTCACACAAACAACAACCGTACATTATACAGTTTCATATACCAAAAGATCGATTCGATAAATTAGAATTGCAAAAAGTAAAACGAATTTATAAACTTTTTAATGAATTTACTTCAAAAAGTTATACGAATTGAATCATTAATTTATAAGTAAAAAGATTTTATTAATTACAAATTTCATTCTGTTTGTAGTAAATTATTTAAAGCGTTTTCCACCAAGAATCTAGGCCAGTAATTACAAAGATTCAACAAGACATTGGCGGGAACAAACACCAAGAGACATTTATTAATAATATATATATATACCTCCACTTATAAGTATAATTTTATAAATTATCGCGATGTTACGTTTTGAATGATCAATTATGAAACCAACTCATTTGTAAGCTCTTAGGTACAAAGAGAAGTTTGTTACATCAATTTAAAAAAGCAAGTAACGTTTGAAGATTTGACTAGTTAAGCCATGGTATGATTAATCATTATGTACTTATATCCGTATTGTGAAGATTTGATGACTTCCTAAGTCAGAATCCTGCTTAACATTTTTTTATTTCCGACAAAAGACTATTTTATCTATACTTATGAGTATATAATAATATATTATAAAGTTGAAGAGTTTTTTGGTTTTTTTGTTTGTTTGAACGCACTAATCTCAGCAACTACTGATCTGATTTTAAAAATTATTTCAGTGTTGGATAGTACATTTACCGAGGTAGGCTATAGGCAACATTATATTTTCAAAAAATAGAGATTCTTAATAACAGTCCAATAATGTAACCCGAGGTGTAAACATTGAAATGAACGCGAGTAAAGCCGTTTGCAGAATCTGGTATCATGTATTAAAAAAGTTATATAACTATTCCATAAATAAGTTATGTCACTATCCTTAATTTTCATTATTAATTTACTGGTCGAATAATCATTTTTACCCTCTACTAAACTCGTAACACGCTATTCAATATAAATTCCGACTGTAATTCGAGGACTGGAACCGAAACTGGAATACTAAATTCACGTACAAATAAGTATTTGAGCATTTTTGTTAGACTCCAAGGATTAAATAGAAGTAGCAAAATAAGTGTAGTTTATTAAAATAAAGTATTTAATCAATTCATAACGTTATGCAGAACAATCCTTGTTTTTAAATAACTTTTCGAATAACGCAACGAGACAAGTAATATCACTCAATTTAACTATTTTATCAGAGTAATATTTCTAGAATTTTTGTAGCTTTTTGCAAATGGCTTTTAGTTTTAGTAGTAATTTCATGTTTCAAGTCATGCGGAAGGGATTAGAAAACGTGTCCGGTTTTAATCGGTTCGATATTAATATACCTATGGTATTATTCAATTTAATCTTATATGGCTCCATCTATATTCGCTATAAAACATAGTCTAACATTTATACTAAAACACTGCATTACGTCTTCCATCTTTCGTCTAAACATAATCGGGTATATTATAAATAAATAGGTTTTATTAACTATCTACTATTTCATTTTTCTATATTTGAATCTCTATAAAATTACACTTTTAATTATATATACGATGCATATCGTTAAATTTTAATGTATTATACCAGCAGATTTCCCATGAAATCCTGTATTTAAAGTGCATGAGTACATTACATTACTTTTTCATTATTACGATATTATTCAAAGAACTTTGGTAGTCAAAAGAAGCTTTTGCAATGCTAATATAATCTGACGAAAAACTAATTTTCACACTGAGCTGCTTTGAGAAGGATAAAATAAAAGTATTCTCAGTTGCTATTCCGCTTTACACTAAAACTTAAGCTTAACGTTAACATTTCAAAAATTCAACATTGAGTTTCTAACAATTACCAATGTATTGATATACCTCCTCACTTTGAATGACGCGACGGTAAATACTTCAGTCTTCACGGACGGATAACCCGTGAAGTAGTTTACTATCTGTGTTTCATGTATATTTTAAATACTTGAACTAAAAATAAATTGGAAATCTTATGAATCATTAATAATATTTTTTTAATATAGCAATAAATGTACCTAATAGCTGAAAAGTAAAATACGCAAAGCCTAAAGAATTTACTTACCATAATATTAAAAGCAAATATAATTGACTAAAATTCTCTCGACATGTGATGTTCAACTCGGCAAATTGCATTTATTTCCAGCATTACATATTAAATGAAGGTACGGTTAAATGTTTTCGACAGGAAATCCTCAAAGTTGACAAGAGCAAAACTCATAAATAAACAGGCTTAAATCAACATGGATGTTGTTAATGGTTGCACATAATATAAATAACAAAAGAAAACAAGGTTAAAAGTATTCAAAAAAGGACGTATAAATAAAATTGATTTTGTAATTTCTTTTATTTTACAAATAAAACATGTTATATATTATTTACGTGTCGTTACTTTAGATAAATTAATTAAACAATTGGGAGATAAATATATCTAGTTTCCGTAACTAGATCTATATTTTTAAATACTGGACTTTAAAATTGAAAGGTCGATAGTACAAAATGACAACATTAACGATATTATGTGATCGATATTACTTTTTATTAGTTACTGTCTGTGTTCAACTGTCGAGATGTAGCACTATCATGTAGTACTAAATATGAAAAAATGACGTTTATTCTGGCAGGTGACCACAGAATTAGTTTTTTAAACAAACTTCCTAAAGTATATAAAAAGCATTTGTAGGTTTCTATTCTCAAGCGCAGGAGCTTTGTCGTCCTGAGCCTATAGAATCCCAAACAATACTACAACTAAATTCATTAAACTAACTCCCCCGAGTGTCAAACAAGAAATACTCATTAATCGAACACAGCTACAAAATCACTTGCGTTTTCAACTGGTAATTAACACAGCGAATGGGTTTGTAGGTTAACAAATTATTTAGGTGATATTTATGCATGCATGAATCATTTATGCACAGCTTATGTAATTTTGCAACCACGATAATGGGTGCAGTTATATTAAATGAAATATTGATTTTACAATCATTGTTAAGTATGTAAGATCATTAAGAGCTGTACTACGGCGTAGCTACCTCAGCCGACATCAAGACCGTAACTAAAAGAAAAAATGTTTAAATACGAATAAAATATATGAATGGAGCGTGATGTATGTATGTTGGACGTGATCTCCGTTGTAGGTAACAACGTTTTAGCGCACCAGATTTAAAGCTGCGGCGTACCGCAAACATAATAACTCATAAAATATGACTTGTTTTTATTTTTTAATTTTAAACGATATAGAAATGTGAACAACGTTCATTACATAGAAATTTTATTTTTAGACGCGTAATTGCAAAGATGATTCAAATATTAATAACGTCAGTAATGTAGTACAAATTATAATTTAATAAAAATTTACCTTCAAATAATAAAAATAGTTACATAAAAATTCTCACAACTTCTTTCTAAATTTCTTATGTATATATGACAAATTGCGAATCGTAGATATCTGTTGCTAACTATAGACGTGAGGATTTTCTACCAACATTAACCATTTTTCTGGGAAAGAAATAATATTTGTTGTTCGGCAAGTGGATGATGTATTTGTTAAAACATACTATTCTGCTCGAGACAATTATATTTAGTTATAGTTACATATATCATATTCCTCTATTATGATAACATTCTTAAATCTATTATATAAATGAAAAATGTATTTCAATGGACGTAAACGCCGTCTCTAAATGCCATTATTTGACACACAGTAAATTTGGATCAACATTTCTCAATTTTTATCACTTACCGACTCTTCTACTCTTATCCTATTACTCTTGATCGAAATCTCTATTGTAACAAAATATTATAAATGTTACATTGACCAGTTGACAGTTACAAATCCTCAAAAGACCCAAATCCGCAGGCAAAAAAACGTGCTAGTGTTTCATAATAGCGTACAACAGTTGCATACTAAATGACCATGGATGAGATTTCTTTGTAATGGTAATCTTTTTTCCCATAAATTAAGTAAAACTTTATCTTTTAAACGCTCTCCATTAGTTTTTGTTGTAATTAAACAAAAGTATATTTCCTATTATTTATGATTTTAAGGGGTTAAAATTATACCTATTATTACTCATATTTATCTAGTAACATATAGTAACACCATCAGCCCTTCCTAACTATTGTCATAAATAGGGACACAATTAGTGTTGGTAATTTGAAAGTAATTAATGAACAGTCTTATCCTGTAGTCATTATTTATTAAAGGCCATTATACTGTTGACTATAGTCTTAAAATGAAGAAATACAATAATGCTTGAAAAATTAGGCTTCGTTTTATTACTACTACTTTATTACACTTTTTTATGACAATCATTAAACAGACACACGAACTTGCTTTATAAGGAGGATATACCTCAGCTACATAACATCTTTATTATTCATTAATGCGTTGACTTTTTTTTATTTCGGCCATTGGAAAAAAATGCACGTAAACTGAAGCCGTAACGCAGAACATAACTATCAATTCAATTTAAAATGACCAAACCTACCAAAAATATGCTTAAGTATACAAAATTATACGCAGGAAACGTTCCCCTCATGTTTTATTTCTTATTTAATTTACGTCTTTTAATTTTGCTCGACTAGGACCTTTCCCTTTGAGGTATCGATAAATTGAGGAGCTTAGGTTGATCCTGCTACTGGTTGAAGTAAAAGATCTAATTAATTATTTATTATTAACTTGATATAACAGTTAATCAAAATAAAGTTGATAGGAATAATTCCTTTTTAATTATATTAAAACTTATAAACGTGTTTAACTATATTCTCAGTTTTTATTTCTTTCTATATGTATTTAACTGAATATTAGCAAGGATGTATGACGACTACGAGGCCCATGTTCCCTTAGAAGACACCTGTCGTGTATAATCTATCTTTCAAACATTTAATCAGACAGCAGAATCCAAAAAATTGGCTTTCATATTTTTACTAACCTCAACCATTTCCCTTATAAATTACAGTAATAGATAATATACATTAAGACAAATTAATACATTTTTATTTTTTTTAATTCTTTAATAAATCTCACTTCTCTTTAAGATATCGAAACAAAAATATTCTTAATCACTATTAATTTTATTCATGCTGTTCGGAAGAAACCTTCATAACAAAGGAAATTTATTTATACTTCCTAGACAAGTTAAATAAGAAAATGAGCAGATGTAGGCTATTCATAGATGCGTCTAGGGATTATCCTTTGAGTGCCTACATGATGTATATAACATGGAATAAAAGCAGAGAGCGTGTTCTATTGTTCAAGGCATTGAAGGCTTCTTAGTCCTTTGCTACATATTTATAATAAAACAAAATACCTTGAATCGAATGAAGATAAATCACAAATCGCAGTAGTAGTAGTAGCAGTCGAATGAAAAAATATTGTAACTATACATATCGTAGTCAATGTATTCATCGGTTCAAATAGAATCGTTACCTAATCACAAGCTCTTTATATCTGAAAGCGTGAATAATTAATACCCATTGTGAAGACTTAGGAGAGATAAGTGCAATCTATCAAATCAATAAGTGAGTTTTTTTTACCTAAGCTTGAGACTGGGTGAGTTTTTATATAAGTATTTTAAGTAAATAACTAATTCATTAAGCCTTTAACTTACGACTACAGGCCGTTCACTCATTATAAATAACATTTTATTAGTGTATTCCTATTCTAATAAATAATTACGTCAAAGTTAATCAGCGCAGCGTTGTCTAAGTTAACTAATAGTTACGCGAACGGAAGTTCGCGGTAACTAAATGTATTCGGTAATTTATTGAATCTTCCGGTAAATAATGATATTATTTAACATACGAGTAGTCCTGCAACTCACGGTTATAGCCGTATATACCTACTCACGTTTGTATAATATAGATTCCATAGACTACGAGAATTAAAATTTTTCACTTGTACGTAAAGTTTAACTATGTTTTCTCATATATAATTAATCTAGAAGAACGTCTATTACTGATGGATTTGACACGTTAATAATTTCTGTTTAAATGATAATCAATAGACTTAGCTATCTAAACGAATGGGGGTAATTTCAAAAATCTATATAACTTGAACGTTACAGACGACATTTGATTTTCAAGAGAATTTCAAAAAATATTATAGGCTATAGTTAGAACTACACGAGATTTTATATATAATACTACAATATTTTCAAACCATCTTCTTACCACGACGACACTGCTGTGATTTTTATTACAAACTGTGTTACATGTAAAGGTATGAATCATTTTATAAACGTCAATATCTTGCTATAAATATCGTATATTGCTATCTTACTACGACTTTTAACATTAATTATACGATACTAAACAGAAAAATCTCTATTACATAAAGAATGCTTGAGCTTTATTTATCTTCTATTCCATTTACTTGTTTGATGAGGCGACGCCGCGCGAATGTCCCAGCATTAGGGGAAAATTTTTCAAGTCACGTCATCGCTGAAACGAGCCTGTGAAAATACAGAATAAAATAAATTAGTCCCAAACAGTCGTGCCCGTGACATAGAACAATTTGAATTGGTTAATAGAAGCGATTTCGAAATAAAAATAAATGGATACATATCTATGAATCTACTAAAATCTAGGCAATAAAATAGGAAAATCCAGTATATCCATTTTTAGTAATGTTTCTTGTGAAAAGTCACTTTTTTAATGTCGTTTGTGATAGGTTCACTAGCACAAAACTGTATCAAATATTTTTATATGCGAAATATGCGAATCCCTTCTTATATTCTAGGAATGTACGTCGATACTTTAGAAAAAATACACTTTAGTTTGATAAAACGGTTATATTTTAGAAACGTACTAAGTTATTCAGATAATCAGTGCAATATTTAATTCATGAATGAAAGAATATTCCTGTTTACGTTGACTATAAAATTTAAATCTTTGTGCGAATGCTGTAATAACTTATTTCAATACATTAAGTAGCTTACTTTGCAACTTCGATTCACCATCTTACTCATAATGTGTCTTCAGTGAACTCTACGCTGAGAGGAAAATACTTAGGAATAGTAAAGTAGCAACAAAATCTTTTCTCGCTACTTTCAAAACCACCTACAATTTGTATCAATGTATTAAAAATAGTACACGTCATATACACGTCGCGTACACGTCACAATTACAAAAATTGCCGGTTAACATGTCAGACATGTTTTCTCGCCTTCTATGTTTTTATAAAATCATCCCCCATGGTTGTTCTACAATAGATTATTTTGATAATTATCTTCATTCTTTCATATATAAATAGATAGGTGTTGGATAAAAAATACAAAGTTATTGTTAACTATTTAAAAAAATCATTTTTCACGCTGATTTATGTAAATGAATACTTAACCTGATATGCAACGCATTTAGTATATTTTTGAGTAAAGATGCTACCTTTAAAGTACATTACGAAAAACCACAACAATTTTGTAGTTTCACAATATTCTTATTAAATAGAAGAATCTGGATTTCTGTTAGAATTATTCGCAGTCACGTTACTCCTTTGAATTTCAGGAAAATATTAAATGTTCTTTAGAAGCAATATTTTCCAGCTCTCATAATAAAAAGACGTCAATTTATTATGATGTTTCATTTAATTCGACCTAAACGACCTAGATCCATAAAACATCACTCTCTGTAATCATTAATTACGTATAACTTTAAAATCAAACTCAATGCCACAATGAAAAAAATATTCGTGCTACAAAGTTATAAAAGCACCAGATTATCTATATGTTCCTGAAATCAATTAGTCTGTATTAATTTGAGTAAGTATGGTTACTTATCAATAAAATATACTATAACAAATTAATAAGACTCTAAAAATTATATGAGTTTAGATTAGGTGAATACCTAAATTTGTATTATTAAAAATATGTATTCTATTTGATAAATGAAACAATTAAGATCTTTTCGAAATATAATCATTGAATGAAATCTGCATTCCTTTGCATATTTCGGATGTAATCTTACAAAAAGAGACAAACAGCTGCTCCTTTTGTTATGAATAATACCCATAAGGCCCTTTTACAATACGAAATTGATTCATGAAAATATGTAATATAGATGTAGGTTACGAAGAATGTGGAAGCATAAAGCACTTCCGTAATTTTACTGTATGTCCACTACACACAAATTGAAAATTATATTATACGAGTATAACATTAAAATATTGTCCATTGTGACAGTGACAAATACTCATACTCAAGTCAGAAATGCTTGACCATTTTATTAAAATTCGATTCTAATACAATAACAGTACAGTTTGTATGTTTTGTTGATTGTTTGAACGCGTTAATCTCAGGAACTACTTAAAAAAGTACTATTTAAAATTTCTTTCAGCATCTCGCTACCTTAGCAGGTATGAATAATCTACATAAACGTTTTATTAGCGTTATTGCGCTCCATCATATTAGTCCACCTGTATTTGTTATCATGCTTCGTTGTTGGTTCTTTGTTTTTTGTAAAGTAATGTATTTTTATGAAACTATCGTTTCATTTAGCTGTACTTATAAGATCAAGCATAAATTAATGGCAATAAAAAGTGTTAAAAATGTGTCTTTTTTAGTCAATATCGATTTTTTTCCGTCCCTTAATCAAAGGTGTCATTAGTACTATCACCTGTCTTCGTTTTCGGGAGCAGTCCCAAACACCCTATATATAAAAATGAATTCCTGTTTGTGAGTCTCGCTAAAACTCGAGGATGGCGGAACCAATTTGGCTAATTTTGGTCTTGAGATATTCGTAGAGATTCAGAGAAGGTTTAAACGGTTAAATAATATAGAAAAATTAAGAGGAAAAATCTAAAATGACAATTTGATTTTCCCATATAAACTGGTCCTATCTGTCAAACATGGTGCTATCGGAAATCATGATTTTTTATTCATAAAGAAATTAAAAAGTCTGTAACTCAGAAGAAGTTGCTGGATTCAGCTAATCAACAATCAATGTTGCGGAAATTAGAAATATTTATTATCATTTCAGAGCTTCCGTTGCGTAAAAGGTTACAGTTACAAAATAATCACATATAACGCAAATCGTCCCTTTGAAAAGTCTAAAAAAAATCCGCAACAACATAAGTTGGTTTTTTAAGATTGCCTCATTATAACTCTTTTAATGGTTATCAATTTTGTGTATTATCCTATGCTACGACGACAAAGTTGCGCGGGTTAGCTAGGTGAGATATAAAGTAATAAGCAACATTGGAAAGTAACAATTTATAAAAAGTATTTCGATTGCAACTATACTTGAATAAAAATAAAATATTACTTATTCCATTTTCGCAATGCCGTTTTCTCTCATCTTATTGAATTCAGCACTTATATTCACGATAACAATAAGCTCTGATTGTACCAATAGATTTATCGCCGAGGTGATTCTTTAACATTTTTGACTTGAATTTTACTTTTCAAATTGTGTTATTAAAGAAATCTGGAGTTGGTACAGTTTTAAAAGGAATTTCTTCGTATCAATCTAGGGACGATACGTTCTTCTACGGCAAATTTCTATAAAACATTAGGAATTGAAGTGAATAGGCATACCGCGAGATAAAAAGAATTACATTAAGCATAATTAAGCTTTTGGATTGCTGTAAAAGTAGATTATATATAACTTATAAACGCTCATTGTGGACAATAGAAACTCATATCAGTAGTTACCTAAATAATGGTATATAATATATAAAGTAATATGTGATGCCATAATTTAATATTTTAGTATTCGTATCCTTAAGCTAATATTTTAATGAATGGCCCCTGCATGCAATCATTTTCTATCTCAGCATGAACTACAAGGCAAATTGCTGTAAGGCGATTAAACAGGGTCTTCTTTTAAATAAAATGACTATTATATTGAATGAGACACTTATTGGTATTTTTAATGAACTATTTTTTATTGTAAAATTGCTAGCCCTCGGCTTTAATTTTAATTTTATTAACAGGTATATGTATAATAAATACTTATAAAAACTTTTATTCAAATTTCAAACAAAGTTCTAAAAAAAGTAGCGTATCCCCATTTACAGGATTTCATTTGCCTCTATTCTAAATCCTTCAAAATATGTTCAGACATTTAGGCGAAATAGCATGAATAAAGACTTAAACATTTTTATGAATAGTTATTTACGCACCTATAACAAACTCAATTAAGTAGGGCTTGATTTTAGAGAGGTTGAAAATTACAGAAAGTTTTAAAGTAATCGCTTAAATAAAACGACTTTGCCTCCATTTTTATTTTTACCTTAAAAACAGTAATATTTTTTATCAAATAATGAGAAAAATAATTCTAATACACAATTGAGATATAAATGGCATACTCTTAATCAGATATCACGAAAAAACCATTATAAAACAAGAAACAGATATTTTCTGAATTTTGTACCAAACTTATAACCATTACGTATTTATTTTTATATTCCTATGTACTCGTATGTGGTGTTTTACTGCTGCGCGGGGAATGTACCTATATTTAAAATCATTACATCACACCTTATATAAAATATAAGGTACGATATATCTGTGCAAAATAGAATACGTAAATTCGTATTCTATTTTGCACAGAGATAGTAGAAATCGGAATAGAGCAAAATCTTTTCATGACAAAATGACAAATCGTGACACATGACATTTGACATTTCTTGATTTCATTGGATTTCGAAAAGCAAAATCAACATTTTCGCGATTTTCCTGTTATTGCTAATTTTAAAAACAAATAAATAATATACTTTGTACTTTCCAAAAATGTCGGCAGAAAGTTCGCCGATCAAACATTCGACTTTATTAAACGAATGTCAACCCGTGGAAGATTTTGAAAACCAAGTACTTATTAATAGTTTGTCATCTCTTTTCCGCCTACTTTATAATAACAAAATTTACAAAATAATGCTCATCTCATTTTAGGCAACATTAATAAAGCATGTGGATATTACAATAGTGGAATCTGAGAAGCGAGCTAATGGAACGCTGCATGTTCGAGATCATTACACAGTCTATCTAATTGATGTGAAGTAAGACCTCATTTCATTGCTATTGCCTTCTTAACACTTTAATAACTACTTAATTAAAAAGTAGCATTTTTTAAATTATACTATTTAATAGAAACTTAATTTTTATTGTTATGATTAATACACATCTTGGCATTTAATAATAACAAAGTGCTCTGAGTGACTCTGCATAGCTAACAATGATAACAAAGGTTGATTGTTGTTTCATTAATTGGGCTTCAAATTATTTTTATGTAGATTTGTTTGATAAAATACATGGCTACTCAAATTTAGAAAGTGACAATATACTACAAGTAAGGTGATTTAAATTGAAGGGATAGTTAAAATGATCATAAAATTAACTTATATTTTATTTTACTATAGCTATATTAAAACTTGTTATATTATATATATAGTGTTTAAATTGAAATAAGAAATCTTGGATAAAAGACATCATTTAAGCATATTGACCAAAATTCAATTACCCCTATGATGCAAAAATGTATATTTTCTGCTTACATTTTTATTCAGATAGATTGTATTGTTTGTCTACTAAGACAGAAAAAAATGATTTTATAACTTTTTTTCGATATAAAAATGTAATTACTGCATAGTCCAAATATTGTTCTTCTTTATTTTTACGATCTCATATTTTAATATTAATATTGATTACAGAGTTACAGATCCCGATTACAAAAAAGTACAAAGTAGAATAAGCACAATATGGAGAAGATATACAGAGTTTGAACAGATTCATGATTATTTGCAAGTCACATATCCACATGTTGTAATCCCACCATTGCCAGAGAAAAGGGTACTCCACAACATTTCACTTCATTACTTTTGCCTTTTCGTAAAAATTATTGAGGATTTTACATACTATTAAGGTTGAAATCTATTTTATTTGACATTTTAGATAATATATGGCTGGAGAAAATGTGATACAACAGATCCAGAATTCATTGAGCGTAGGCGAGCTGGTCTTGAAAACTTTTTACTGCGTGTAGCCTCTCACCCACACCTCTGCTTTGATGACCAATTTATTAATTTCTTGCAACAGGAACATGGCTGGCGGGAAACAATTACAGACAGTGGTATATACAATCTCCTTTCTAAATGATAAAAAGATTTACAGTTTTCTTTATATGTATTGCATGAATAATGCTGTGTACAAATTACTAAACTGTTTTTATTTCTACATTTTTCCAGGATACCTCCTTCAGGCTGAAAATAAACTAAAATCATTGTCGGTGTCAATAAGACTTAAGAAACCTGATCCTGAAATTGATAGTGTTAAAAACTATGGAAAACAGTTGGAGGCAAATCTTGGAAATTTCCTGTATATTAGGTAAATCTTTCAGCTGTAGCTAAAGTAATTCTTTATAATTATGTATAACAAACTTTTTGGCTAAGCAATATAATAAGTATTGTAACATAATTTCTATAGATTAAATGTATGTAGAATCCCAAAGTCAAATGTTAATTCTTTTTACAAAAGATCTGTTTTAGCGATAAAATCTTTGTAAAGATTAAAGAATAAATCACTCAGCTTAAGTATACTAATATACCCTTTTTAATTTTGTTTTTAGATCTAAAATAATAGAAAAGAATTATGCTCTTTGCAAACTTCATGCAAATTATGGAAAGCTGTTCAGTGAATGGAGTGTCATTGAAAAGGAAATGGGCGATGGCTTGCAAAAGGCTGGACATTATTTTGGTATGGTTGGATGTTATTATTTAATTTCAATTACAGTTGGACAGTACAAGTATATTGAAAAGTATTATAATGTATATAATAATATCTCTGTATATGTATTTCAAATTGAATTAGAATTGCTATTCAAATGGTTTGCATTATCCATAAAAGTTTTGTGTTTTAGATTCTATAGCAGACTCGATAGAGTCGATAGCAGAGGATGAGGAGCAACTGGCGGACCAATTGAAGGAGTACCTGTTCTATGCGGCTGCACTACAACACCTCTGTGCTAACCACGAAGCATTACAACGCAATCTCGAGAATGCCAACGATGCCTTAAATAATAGGTATTACATTTAACTATTATATTACTTATTAATATAAATAACGAATAACATGTATCAAGTAAGATCTGCAAGAAACCAATTGATTTTATATTTTTTCCAATAGCTTTTTCCATACCTAGATTTGTAGTTCAAGTTATGTAAATGTTTATTAAAGGTATTATAATGATAATTTGTAAAAAGTCTTATTAGTGACTTTATAAGTTTAATAGCGCGGTGCGCTACGGTTTCACCCACATTATATTCATATTTAGAACTTAAAAGAATAAAGTCTTTAGTAAAATATACGAGCATACGATTCATTCGAAGTTCAGATGACATGATTATTTACATACTGTCGATGATTTCCGAGTATTTTGAAATAATTAGAACAATGTAGAAACGCGCATTATACCTCTTACCGGAATTTCGCGCCTCTACATGGCTTGTAATCCGGACAGAATTTGAATACATAATTACTTTTAGATATTAATTTATTCTTTATTAAAGTCATAATTTAAAAATTAATTCTTTGCCTTTGGAGCCGTTATTACCCTCACAAAATATCATACTGCCTAGATGAGAACCTAAGCGCTAAATGAACATACCTTAAGTAGGCTTGTTTTATTGCATTTAAAAATCTTTTTGATTTATAGAATAGCGGAGCGAAGCCGTGCTGCCGCCGGTAAATCCGGCATCATGTCGCGTATCTTCGGTACTACAGAACCTGACATCGTGCGCGATCAGAGCACGCGCGCACTTGATGCTAAGATACTCGCCGACACGCTCGCCATTGAACGTGCTCGCGGAGATCTCGAGTGAGTCAAACTAAATTAAGTTTTAATAAACGGCGTTATAAATTTTCTTATTATTTTAGCACTAGAGGTGCCCCGTGTTTTTATTTGCGTTAGCTGAATTCTGGCATTAAAAGTAATATGTTATGAATTCCTTTAAATTGGGCAACTGTTATATTGGAAATTTTTAATTAACAAAAAGTTAAAATTGACCTGATGATGGTGATAATGATATAAAGTGAGCTCTTGTCAAATTCAGATCAGCTGCTTCTGAAATCAACCGAAACAAGGACAATTATTTTGTAAATAGTATTTCTGTTTTAAAATATATATTTACATATATCATATATACTACACTGTGCTTTCTATATTTTTTATATATTTATATGATAAAACTAAGAATACCACTTTTGAACTTAATCTTTGGTAGAACAGAGCCCAAACAAGAAATAGGCCCTGGTGGTAAATATTCACACCCGCCCATGGACATCTACCGACTTTTATCAATGAAATATAGATATATATATGAGGGAATAGCCATAAAGAATATTCGACAAATACTTTGATGTCTCTTATGGTGTTTTTCAAATCTATTCCAGGGATTTCAGAAAAAAAGCGTCGGTGGAAATTGAATATTTTCAAAAACAGAAAGATAAAGATTTACACGAGTCGTTAGTGAATTTCATCGCTTTGCAAGTGAAGGCTGCTAAAAAGGTATTTATAATTATAATAAAATTGCTTTATGACTAGTTTAAATTTAAAACTTCTTACATGTTTGAAACAACTGATTTTATTTCCAAATGTTACATTATAGATTGCGATTTTTGGAAAGACTCATACAATTATAAATATAATGATATATATTTTAAAATTATTTACAGAATCTTCAAGCCTGGACACAAATTAAAGAATGTCTTCAGAATATGCCTTAGTAAAAAAACACACCAACATATCCTAAAAATTATATTTTATACTGTATAAAGAGAATACATTTTTATATTACACTTTTTACGTAGTTGTTCTGTATCTTACACTAGTACTGTCAAATACTACAGGAATGGTCATATTACAAGTATAAACCAAGAGTTTTGCATTCTATATACGGTACGATTATATGATTTAAAAATGTAACTCACAAACTCTACAATCTATTATTTACTCATTTAAAGCTCAATGATAAACGTAGGGAAATATCATTTCCATGCTTAAAGTTAATTACTAATTCGATATTTAATTTAATTTTTTTAACTATATTTTCAAAATAAATTTCTTGGAGTAATTAACTCTCCGACGAATGTCGTTTTAAATATCCAGAACATTATAAAAAAAATTGGCAACTTGCATCCGAATTAGAAAAAGATCAATAATACTCTATTTTAAAATGGAAAACTTATTTTTGTTCATACATATGAATATGTTTCTGTCTTGATCTGATATAGCTGGAAAGGCTATACAGTGATTATAATTTTTACAGATTTTGTTGTAAATCCAACATCGTTTCCAATTGTGAGGACAAATCGTGCCGTAACAAAAACTCTTTATAAATAAAAGGTTGTTGATATTACAATTATTATAAGGTGTTTCGATGAAAAATATAAAACTTTAATATTTTTTGTTAAGTCGAAAATGATCATTCTTGACACTGATAATTCGTAGATATTGTCACATTTTTACACGAATGTACTTTTAAAATACTATAACGAGGTTAGAAACAAAATTTTTGTATGTTATAAAATTAGTATTTTAAAATGCTTGTATCCGTATTTTTATCATGTTATACGCCTTACTCTCCGATATTATATTTAAAACTTAGGGATTTTGAAAATAATGAATAAATAAAAGCAATAAAGCTTGTGGGCAGTTTCGTCACTCACCTCTAAATAAGTACCTGATTCGGTGTGACCGTTTTGTCACAAAATTTAATTCACCGTGCCTATTTTAACTTTTCTAGAGTTAGCTAGTTATAAATAACGAGAGAAAATTCTGTAAACAGCCCTTTTAATTTTGTTTTTCGTGGATACTTCATTACAATTGTTTGAAAATGATTCACACGGTATTTTAACTATACAACAGCCGATGTGTCACCAAAATGTGTGCGTAAACTTAAAATTCTACATATAAAATTGTTCCATATTGAATTATTGCATGCAATATTTTGTTATATCTTAAAAAGTTCTATGATATTATATTCATCATGTTTCGCTCGCAAGCGCTTCTACTGGTATATATTATTGAAATCCATAACTAACACTTCCCCTTTTGTAGAATTTTAGTAAGCTTTTCAGATAAAGAAGATATTCGCAGAATAATGCACCAGATATATATAATAAGATTTATTGTTTCATAAAAGTGCATAAATTATACAACTGTTATACAAATATAATGCCTAATTATGATGTTTACGTTTCTAAATAATGCATGTTCGTAAATAAATGGTCAAAGCAACGTCATTTTTGTTTCTGATTTATCAGAAATATCAGCATTGCTATAGAAAGCTATCTATGGGAAATGCCAAAGTCGAGATGATCCGCTTTGGACTAAGGACTTGTGTGTTCAGAATTAAATTAAAAAGTATCAAATTTTATTATAAATAAATTTAGAATTATAATTGCATTTCGATACTATATGAGATCAAATGGTTGAATTATTTCAATTGTAAATAATTCTTGAAATTATTTTAATAAATATAAGAACGTCATTATATAGTCAATATAATTTATTTCTGTTATTTAATCTTTTGTTGTATATACTGGCGATATAGACATAATAAATACATTTATTTGTATTCGTGAGTTTTATTTTGCCTTATACATATTTCAACTACAGAAAAAATGCTAACTTCCAATACATATTACCAATAAAAAGTTATATGCTTTTCATAACATATCGCATGATGTTTATGGAAAATGTATCTTTCTCAGCAAATCAAAGCACTGCAGATTGAGGTATGGAATGCAAAAAAGTTTGAATGTGTTTAAAACAATAAGCTTAAATCTTACATGAGTAAAAACCACTTTACAATTAGTTACTTGTTAAATGGTATTACAAAACGGTACATTGCGAAATAACTACATCGTAATAAACTTGAAATAAAATATATATACTATACAATTTCTAAAAGGATATTATTATGATAAGAAAACACACCTGTCTACTATCGATTTCATACAACGAAAACCTTGTTGATCAATCGCTGTTATTTTTATTGTCTTTGAATCCACCCCTGCATAATTACATTTAATATTACGGCCGGTGCCACCACCCTACGGAACCAGTGGTATTAAAAATCTTCGACAGAAATAAACTTGTGTATGTTTAAGCCCAGCTACGTATCTTTAACATGTTAAAAATTACCTACTGGCTTTTTCTTGATTTTACAATTTTCTAGCTCGTTTCTCATACGGTCTTTTACCCCCTATGAATTCCTTCTTATAGCTGGTGACTACCATGAAATACCTGATTTTGTACACAATTTCTAATTCCATTTTATCAATATTTTAAAAATTATTTATAAAACTAGATAAACACACTGAGTTATGAATTATATTATTTTTATTATAAATCCTTCAAATGTTGACCAACCCTGATGGTTCATTAATAATACTAGTGACATTGAGTTGATGGGAAACGGGTCATCAGCGACCACTAGTCTCTAAACTTTATAAAGCAGTAAACGTGATACGACACGAAAGGATATAGTCGTATGATATATGTATATTTATTAAAGTAAGGATAATCTTCACCTTTGACTTTATATTTGACATATAGGTTAAGAAAAAGCTTGGAAATGAAGCACCAAGAAGTTAGTGTAGATTATTGGGCGATGCTTAAAAGCATGTTCACATATGGGGCTTTAATAGGTCTCGTTTGGGTGATGTTAAGGCTATTCCATGCCGTGTTCACGCTACCGAGGACACTGAGGTCACAACAAAGAAATTTACAAACGTCATTGAAAGAACTTCAGGTGAGGTTTTTCTTTTCATAACAGTAATTTTAAAATTAAACATTTGTTCTAGTCGTATTATCCTACATATCTTTACCAGTTTGAATATCCAAATTCTAATACCACAGATCATGAATAGCAGCGGGTGACCATTAATGAGTTGATATACGTCGCAATATAGTAATGCCAACATTGAATAGACTATACGATCTTACTACGATGTAGTACTAGAATTCATTTTTTTATTTAAATGGTCATCTAAGGAAGAAACCATAAAAATAATGCGTAGTAAGCGAAAAGAATATCTGTTTCATACCGTCTCAATACGTCAGTAAACAAATCAATGTATTGTATGTTTCATGTTACGTACACGTCTTGATAAAGTAGACTTGTTTGCAAAATACAGCAATTATTTCTCATCTTATCATTAAACAATTAACTACTTAAACTACCGTAAAATGCTGTACTTTTGCTTAAGGAAAAATGTCTGCAACGATCAGTAATTTGTATTTTTATCAATTGCTTAAAATGTCGTTCATTTATTGCCATACATGGAAAATCCTCGTCATTGTATCCTTGTCCGTAGTTCTCTGTCTACTGATGATGACGCATCTATGTAAGTTAAGAAGATAACAAGTTAATCCATTACAGATATTTCTTTGTTGTTAGCAGTGACGGATTTAGAAATTTCATGCCATTTGGTTTTGTAACTTTTTTCGCCCCTATTTGCCTTTGAACTTCAGTATAGTATCTGGCAATCATATTGATAAGAGTTATTCTGTCAACAACATTGAAACTTTATCATTTCTGCTCTATCGCTTTAATTACATCAAGTTTTCGTAATTCTTATTAGAATCCATATGTACTAGGGGATCGTTGGTATTATCGCGAACGTATGCTTCTTACAAGACAAAAAAGTATTTGTTGATCCAAATGTGTCACCCCCGCCAACGAGCACGATACCTTCCCCCGCCCAAAAAAAAATGGCACTCTAAGTCTAATCAGCATCCTGGTACAGTCGCCGCTAGTTGTTGCTGTATCCACTGTATTATGCAATTCTATTAACTTACAAAACATTACTTATTTTCAGGGGCGATTCCCGGATTTAAACATAACAGAGGACGATTTAAAAAATGCGGAAAAAGAACTCGATGAGTTTCTCAAGGAAAACGAGAAGAAGACAGAAGAAATTGAAGAAAATAAGAAGGAGATATAATTGATTTAAAATTTTAATATTTAATTATTTCCTTTCTGATATGCACTTACTTTAATGATAATTTCCAAGCTTACTTATTACTCTGGCATAAAAATACTCAGTTATAACATGACAATTATTTAGAAAAATTGTACCTATAAAGGTACTGTAAGATGTAGATATTGTGTAACTAAATATTTAATTAGCTTACCACAGACAAACAGTCACTTGATACGTCTTATATGGAAAAATAGATATACTGAGATATAATATTGGTAACAATATATTGTTACGAAAAGTATAATTAAAACAAAAATTTTCTCGATGAAGCATTTAAATCGTTTTCTCTTGGAATCCGCTAGAAATATGTTAAAGAACGAAACAGCAACAAAAATACATTAAATTTAAAACTGAGAGAATTGAAGAAATATTTTTCAAAATAATACAATATTATACAGTATGTAATCTAGTAAGTGTTTATACAACCATGATTATTGCACATAATGCAACCTTTTTAGTACTAAATAATTGACAAAGATGGCGTGCGCACAAATCATATTCTCAGCAAACCGGACCGCGGCGAGGAGCGGGAGCAAGCTTTCACCCCGAGCTTAATTTTATTGATCGGCCCATTCACAAGACTTCAATCGTACCTAAATAATTTTATAAGCCGTTTTCGGCGTTTTATTTGTCTATAAACATGTTGTTATAAATTTTTCTTTGTAAGTCAGTCGTCGATACTCGATAGATAGCTGTTATCTGAGAGTATAAACAACGCGAAACAATAGCAACCAGTTGTTAGAACGTATCGTCTTATGTCAGGCGTGTCGTGCTCAATTACACATGACGTGCGATAAATAGACATTATCCATGAGAGAAGTTAGCGCTGTTCTGTTGATTGGAACCTGTTAAGCAGTCAAGATGACGAGGTCCAGCTATAGGCCTCTTGTTCCACGGTCCTCGAATGCCTCCTTGGACAACCGGGAGATCGGGTAAGTTTAATCTATTGTAAAGCTACTAATTTTATGTGTAACATTTTATCATATTAATAGGTACCGATATTTACCGTCATTAAAATAATTCTACGTTTAAAATTGCTATGTAGTTTCTATAGTGTGTAATTTATTCAAATTATATTAAAAGTGAATTCTTCAAGGTGATATTGTACTAGTACTTAATATTAAAACATTGTCTAGGTACATATAAGTCTTTATTATGATACAATTATTCGAATCTCCACAGGTTGTTAACATAAACTGGATATAAATGTATGTATACGTCTTTTGACCGTATGTAAGCACAAAACACAAAGAATCAAAAAGATCCAGAAACTCGGTTTTGTTTTTCTAAATGAGTGCTATTTATACGTTGATTACTTTTTAAGTACCATTTAATATTGTTTAAAATCCTACAATAGCAAGTCTGTACCATTGTTCGTAACGGGAGGAAACTATGAATTAAAATAAGCTGACAGGCCACTTTCTCTTTAAAATGTATTCAAATTTTAAAATTACTTAATTATTATGAGGACTTAGGTATTATAAATTTTTTAACATATTTAACATAATAAGCACCAAATGCAAATACACGTCATTTACGGCATTTTGAATAATCTCAATTACGTGTCGATTTTTAACATCTGATTTGTTTATATATAATTTTTGTTCCCTTCACAAACATATTGTAAATTTATCAGTTATCAATTAAAAAAGGTCTAATTTAATAATATGATAAGTAAGCAGCATCTTGTTATTTTTATATTTAAGAAAAATAAAACATAAACTATATAGTTCATATCTTCAAAAACCTTGTAAAAATCTTCATATTTGAAACGAATTTTAAAATGCGAATACTGTAACAATTCACGTGTATTATCGCCTCTTATCTTTTATTATCAAACGATGTAAGTATTATTTCTTTTATGAAACGTCGTTACAATTTTTAGTGAAAAATATTAAATCTATTACGTACATAAACTTACATGTTTTGAATTATATATTTTTCGTACTCATATAGAATGTTGCTCGTGCCTTTTATTCTTTTAACGCTTTTATATTAATGTGTGCAAAAAGTCATAATATATAGTTGGTAAATCATGCACGTATTTGTTCTACGATATTAACAATGACATTTGTTTCTTTGTTGACTTAGAACTTCACGAGACACTAATTATTAAATAAAACGATATAATACTCAATTACATAATACATCTTTTGCACATTCTAGGTAAATAATAATTAAGGAATGTCATATGTGTACTCTACATAAATTGCTTGGAAAAAATAAATCAAATTTAGACATTATAATTCTTTATTTTTTAAAATTCTTCATGTTTATTAACGTCAACGGTAATAGATCCAGAGCAAATATGTTTAAATGGTCTTATCTATAATTTATCTGTACCTAAAGCGATAGGTGCAAAAACATTGTTAATACCGGCGAAAACTATTTAGCTGTGTTTGGAAAACTGTATGAAAGAGCACAGATTAATTATTATTAGTGCCAAGGCAATGCGGAACGAATAAGTCGTATCAGAAGCCTTATCGTATCAGCAAATACAGCGACATTCACCTATATAACACCAATTAATTATATCTATATAATATTATAAATTAAAACAATACACGTGTCTTCGTATACAATTTAATAAGTATCTTTTATTATGGGTACCCATAGTCCAAGTTTATCTTTAGGATGTTTACAAAAAGAATAACTCTTACGCACGCCCGTTACAATAGCAATCCAAAATTTAAAAACGAAAATAAATTAACGTCTTGGCTTTCTTTAATCCAACCAATCAATGTCGTTTAATGTTTTATCGAAGTTGTTTTGATAGTTCGCTGAGGAACAATCTAAATCGCAGTATTTGGAGATGTGCCAAAAGGTAGTATGTTTTCGTAAGTCTCGGGTCATGGCTACTACGCTACGACAATCAATACCTACTATTTCCATATCCATATGCAGCTTGAACATTGTACTATAGAATATTTTTAAAACCTGTGGCTTTATAAATTGTACATTGTGAGCTTTTATTATCTCCTAACCAAACAGTTTTAGCTCTTACGAATACATGCCAATTATCTGACGTAGTTTGGCCAAGTCTTGCTACAGCAACAAACGTAAGTATATCGCACTACGCAACAATGGCTGAGTGAAAAAATGAGTATATGACAAAAACAAACAAAGGTAGTCACTACATTAACGGGAACATTAATTAGGCGAGGTGTCCCTCTGAAACATACACAATATTATTATTTCAATCTGTTTTATGCATCATATATAAATTAAAAATATTTTTATTTCATAGAAACTAGCGCCAGTATGAAGGCTTATTTTTCTGTCAACGAAGACTACGTATATATATATATATATATATATATATATATATACGTTTTTGATTTTACTTGTGGATTGTGAATAATCACCACATATATGCGAACAAGAATTATTTCACTCATATAAGCTCTACTATGCTATATATAATTTCAATAAATTATAACCCATTTTCCTGTTACCTAACTAAAAGAGAAAGTTACAAACATTAGCAACAGTTCTGTTTACATCTAATAACAGAGCTTTCCAGTATTTAATGGGCGACTGTATGTAACGATTCTTCATCTACTTCTTCCACACTTCAGCTATTAATTACTACAAGTGTTGGCTTGGTGTTTGTAAAAGAAATATATAGCTACATTATTTTTAAATGAATAATAAATAGTCATAATCATATATCTAATACTCACTACCCAGTACGAGCAATACTTTTCATAACAAACATTTCTTAAGATTCGGCGTTAGATTGCAAACACATACATTATGACATTATTTACTAAAAACATTGTTAAAAACCTTAACCAAATATTGCAACTCGAGATCAATGGGAATGGAAGTAAGTTATGATTAAAAACACATTTGAATATTGGATTTTCGAGTTAATTTAGGCTTTCTAGTATGGACATGCCTCAAACACTGGGTATATGTATCTACTTGAATCTCCATACATTTTTATATACATCTACTTTATTTTATACTATATGATATATAATTAACGCACTATAAGGTGCAGCGCAATTTTAGGATGACACACAAAGGAAACTCTTGAGGCTTTATATCCAGCACTTGACTTATACTCACTTTAGATCAAAGCTATAAAACTAAGACGTAGATAAAAATTATTGGGATAGTAACTAATTTATAAATTTTTAAATAAATTTGATCACATTAAAAACTATCTTAAATTCTTGTTATCCCAAACTTTCAACTCTTGAATGTAATGCTAATCGCAATATACTCGTACAACTTCATTATTTTATATCAATAATCGTTACAAACTATATAATTAATTGATTTAGTCATACTCGTGTCCATTAATATAACCTACTTAATAAAAGTTATCAGTGCGTTAGTAAATTATCTAGCGAACCTTTGACTGCAACATGCAACAATTTCGAGTAATTAAAATAATATTAGATAGCCTATATTCAGTTATGAATATATCATTTATCAATATACATAATATTAAATTTGCCCCAGAAACCATTGCGACCATTTGAAGAACAACACGAACATGAATGTTATATCACAATTATATCAATGTTTGAAGAATATAAAGAGAACAAACAGTCATTTTTGTTTACACAGTTATCAGGTAAAAACTCGCAATATGACAAAGGACTTTAACCTTGACTCTTTTTTTAAGTTAGAAATAAACACATTTTATTGTATACGAAACGAATATCAGAGTTCAAAGTATAACTGACAGTGATAACTAACGTAAGTAATCAAAAAACTCGACATCTGCTCATTACTAGTTTATGTTTAATGCATATAAACGTTTTAAACTTTACCAAGATATGTAATAACCGCTAAATAAATTTACTTTGTTATTATGAGTTACTGAACTTTAAAACTACGTACGAGGCATCTACCTCCAAACCTGATTGTTTTAAATTAATATTCTCTCAATTTTGTGACATTTTTAGTACGTTTAAATTTTAAAAATCCAACATACTTATATAATGTCCTCTACCGAACTGTATTTTAAAGTTCTTGGATAGATAAAAGTTTTTAATTAGAAATATAATAATTAATCCTAAGATGCATATTCAAAAGCGCTGTTTAAAATTCAAATAGATTGTTTATTTTAACGTATGTATGGCAACACGAGTTACAAATATTATATATTAAATAACAATATAATAACAAGAAATTTAATTTGGTACATATCCAAATTATTTGATAAATCTTAGCAAACGGGACATCAATAACTCTTTCTTAATGCGTCTAATGTCATTTCGTGATAATAATATAATATATTCGTATAAATAGAAGTTTTAGAACAAAAGTATTTATATATTTCTGACTCACCTAGTATTGTTATTGAGGAAATCTTACTTCAGTTTCTCGTCTTAGTTTCTTTTTTCATAATACTTTTCAGGTTTATTCAATACCTTTATTACTTATTTAGTATAAGAACGATGTCTAATGTTTTAAATATACCATCATCACACTATTTAATGGATAAAAATAATCGATTTGAGCAATAGTTTAAAATACGGTTTGTCTGTTATATTATTGATATTTGGATCAAACTACATTTTTTCATTCTTTAAAATTTTGTTTGTTAAATATTTGTCAGGATTTCAAGGATTTAGCTCAATATTTAGCTAAAACAAGCTAGTTTTGTTTTACTCCAATTGTAGTAGTATGTTCAATAAGGAAAAAACACAAATAATTAAATAGATTGCGCCCAGTGATAAAAAGCTAAGGAAAGTTGTCGGTGAAATTATAGCAGGAATGTTATATTTATCACTGCTATTATTTTCCTTGTCTATTTTGACTTTATGGCCATGTTTCTCCAATCTGTGATTATTTTTTTCTTCGTTTTATCGTTCTATACAGAAGCAATTCATAAAGTTTTCCACAAATTCTTTAAAATATGTGTGTTTAGAGTAAAATTATCTTGACACTGTTTACATTATTCTTTGAATTCCAATTTTTGAAATAATACAAACTGCTTACAATTTCTCCAGATTCATTTATATAAACCTGGAAACCAAATTCACGAATTGTTCTCAGAAGCCCGTGTCGGTTAACGTGACATCAGCCAGCTACTTTGGCACTTCACCAAAAAATTTTATTCTCAATGATACAAATATGAGTGTTTCCTGTATTGCTTTATAGAAGAACGATATACATTCTTGTATCTAGTGATTTGGGTAATAGTCACTTCTTATTTCCCATACTTGAAAAAAACTGCCCGTCCGGCTTCTGATTGCGATTTATGAGTAAAAGTTAAGTGAACAGCAATAAACTATGGATGGCGATAGCTGAAAACTGGAGACGGTAAACTTTTAATCACGATTACTTTATCGTGATTAAAAACATGCAGACAACTCGTTATAAATAAAAAAAGAGTGTAGGAAGACAGAGATTATAATTGTAAGATCTATGTATAGGTGATAAAACTAAAGTAGGTTGTTAGATACATAATTATATGTACTTTTACCTACCTACTTTAGTTTTGTATTTTATATACTCGTGAAATCTCCGTAAGTGATCGTGTTTATCTCACAGCAAATAAGGTATGTCAACATTTTATTTTAAAAAACTTCATATTAACGTCAAACCGCTTCATTGCTATAATAACGGTATTGTGATGTTAACTGCTGCTCATTTAAACCTAAGTTTAAGTGAATCTAAAAGTACGCCTTTAAAAAGAACATTTTTATAGAGTGTAGTTTTCCCGCTGGTAACTTCTCTGGAAAGGAAAAACGAAAAAATGAAAATCTGAATGTAAACACTTTCATTTATGAAGCGATGGCTAAAAGTTATCTTTGCTTATCTGCGACAGATGAGTGATACTGTTCATAAATCCGCTTACTAATGCATATTGTAATCATACTAAACCTATAAAAATATTCAAAGAACTTATTAAAAATATAGATATTTTTGACCGCAATAAAAATATTAGTTACCACGTCTTGGATGACATGATTTTAAACATTATTCTAAAGTTTTAAGTAATAAATAAAGTGAATCTTGAATTGTTTAGTTAAATTAAATGCTTAGCCTTTGGAAAGTGCAAATAATTTATACATTTATATTTAACCCTTTTATGTTCACTAGAGAAAATTTAAAACAACTATAATTCATTGTTGCACATGTATAGACACTTTACATTACGCATAATGAAAGATGTTGTGTTAACATCATTATTAGTCCGATTTCGTATGAAATTCCAACAAAGATCTTTCCAAAGCAAATGTCATAAATCTTACTACAGATACCAAGCTTCCTTGCGCATTAAAGAATTAATGGAAGTAAGAACTTTTATAATTTTGTTAAAACAGCATTTAGTCACCAAAAAGACATGTAGAGATATATTTATGACAGATGGAGATATAAGTATATATACCAAATATATCTTTATAAAAATTCTTTATAGGAATCGAGATTGTCATGCTAAATAATAATAAAATTACAAGTAAATTTTATTGTAGTAAATTACTAAATTAATAAGAACAATTTATAAGTGAAACAGACAGTCCTTCTCGCAAATTAATCACATGCCTCACCAACTATAAGACAAAATTTTAAGGATCTCTTACATAAGAGAAATTCATAATCGTTACACGTTACGTCATACATAATCCCGTCTGATATAAATAGCGACTGCTCAGATGGAGCTAACGAAGGGCGTTCAACTTTCATATTTCAAATCAGAGACATAATATGTTCAATAACATACTTGTTATTGAAATTACACCAATTATTCACAAATCTAATAGCAAAATTATTGACACTAAATTCTACCAAAGTTGGGAAAAGCTTCAAATGAAATTGTTACGTCATTTAATATAACATTTTCGGTGCATTCCAATTAACCAGGACAGAATTTCTTAATACAATTTATACTTAGTATCTACTGTGATCCTAAAGACTAATTGCAAGTATTGAGAAATATGTTTTAAAAGTCTTTTTTATAATTTTAACGAGCTTTCTCTTATACTATAACCCTAAAAGCCAGATTAAAATGGTTTATTTACGGACGGCCAAAATAAACATGTTAATAATCTATCTGGACCGATACTGAAAGCTTAAAGTTACTAATAATAAGTATAAATAATAATATTATTATAACGTGTAAATAATGTACCACTTACCGCCTATAGATAAAACATCACAGATACTTTGATTATATAACTTTCAATGAGTGCTATTATATAAAGTTTGACATTTACGACAACGAAGCAACTGTGACTTCCGCACATGCATTTATATGTATAAACGTTTATATAATATAGAGGGTACTGTTCAGCGTACCTATAATTAAAAAAAAATGATAGACAAATGAATTTTAAATAAATGAAAAGCTTCATTATTTCATCGAGTTCAATTCTTAATTGTTTCCAACCTCTTCAACATCGTAGAAGACACGATAGTGACCACTCACCTTTTAAAGTTTTTGACATTCACCATTTAAAGTTTTGGAAAAAAAATATCTGGATGTTTATATACATATCTTGATTAGAGGCTGGTGAAGTACGGAGATCACCATGAAAAAATAGAAAATATAATAAAGTCAACAACTTAACCTCTTAATTTATTTTGTTTACGTTTCCTCAGTGATTCAGATGTCCTCCACTGAAAAATCCACATTCCAATATAATTTCGACACAAGGGTACTGATTCAGTTATATTTATAATCTATTACGTGTAAAATTGTAAACTGTTCGTTTTAAATATGAGACATAGCGAAGACTTTGTAAGACATTTATAGAAAGTATACTAGTCTCGCTTGTGATGTGTCCACCAATTTTAAGCAGTTCATTGCAGTTAGCTATAAATCTATCTCGTTCCTGTCAAATCTTATCCACACTCGTAGACATGAATCGTCTTGTCTAGAAAGCTAGGTGATTAGATAAAGAAGTAAATTCCCTTATCTTGTCTACTTGTATATCTGTGTATGTATCACATTTATTTTTCTTTACAGACAAGTCTAACGATTATAGGTATTTCAATTTATATAGATATCAAATAAATTATTAAATAGTCTATATTCTCTCTGTTTAATCCGGCTAATCTATGAAGTGACTGGACCTTTAACTACAGGACTTTCACTAGTTACCTTTATAAAGATAACTTATACAACTATAAAATCGTCGTGGGTGAAACTGTAAAGTACTAGTACATATCATTTTGAAAATTATTTTCTTCTACGTTTTCAATGACCGAGACAATCGCCAATACATTTAAGTTGTTTGAAAAGATAATCAAAATTAAAATATCAAGACCATTTCTCCATTAGATAAGTGAATTGCAATGAGAATAATTTCAAGACTCATTATATTACCTAGTATCACAAAAATAAATGTTATGTTGCAACCTCAATCACTTATGTATCCAACAAACGCGGTGTCATTTAGTACCTTTAGGAGAAGTGAAGTTATTTTTTTATTTCAATTAATTAAAACTGCAGAATTATTTTCTTCTGTCTCATTATAAGTGCAATTTTTACTGGTTTGAATGGAAATATACGCGGTAAATTGTAATTATAATTTATTTTATACTGCAAAACCATGAGTATACGGTATTTTAACTACATGCTATGAGTTCAAAATACATTTCCTACATTCCTTAAACAAAAACAATTTCCACGGATTTCATAGCGGGTCCAAGGGATCTCACAAAGTAATTTTACCCAAAAGCATTAACTCAGAAAAAATTTCGTTCATTAAAATGTCTTCCCTTTTACTTAATTAAGGTCGAAAAGTACTCTAACAAAATCCCACGTCCTTTTTATTCTTTAAAAGAACGTTCAATCACAAATTCGACAAATTCAATTTAAAGAAGGATAATGTAATTATGCCTAATACGAATTCATTTAGGATAACAATTTAAATTTAGACGCGAAATAAAAATAATTCTCTACGTTTCTACAAGAAAAATAATGTAAACGTTTAAATAATTAACATCAGATTATGAACATCAGAATCAATATAATTACTTAAATGTCGAAGTAAATTCGAGCAGAATTATTATTGTTGGTTGGTGTATGGTGTTTTATATTTAAAAGTCTTAAGTAACCTTTTGTATTAAATAACACAATTATAAATATTAAATAATTACACGAAAAGTGACAATATATCATTATTTACTAAAATTCTGATGAAAATTAAAATCTACTCAATCAAATAAATTCCGTAAATACATGAAAACCTTCACCATTTTTGAATTATTTTTAACTACATCGACTAAGTTCTACATCCAAGATAATTTTGTGTATACAACCTTTTTATAAAAGTTTAGGTATAAAACGTGTTATAACAGTAGCAAAACATGCGAACACGTTCATATAATGGAACTAGATCAATCGCTTATACGTAAATTATATTTATTTTTGGTTTACTCAGTGGAAGCTACAATCAATTACCATTATGTTGAATTTCTTTTGGAAGTAACCCGGATGTTTATAATTTATTTTGTTTCTAGAATTTTGTGTTTATAATTTTAATGTAGGCGGATTCTTTGAACTTCATAATATCTGGTTATATTCTATGTCTTAGACGCATTTCAAATCTTCCAGTTGTAAGTACCATTAGGATTTAAATGAAATTGTTTATTATTTTGTGTTGTCTCAATATATTTTAACCTCTAGCAAAAATTTTGCTAATATGTAGTATCTCTAGATAGACCGCCTAAAGGCGTACTTGACGGTAGGTGAAACCTGAGCAGTATAATAATGAAAAAAGGAAAACAGTTTTAAATAGCAGAAAAAATATCTAAAAACATAGGGGCATAAATATAAGTTAATGACGAACTGTATTTAACAAATTATTAACGAACTATATTTTAAATATTTGAATATTTCATGCCAAAATTTAGCGTACACGTGACCTACAAAATCTATTGAAACAGTTTATTGAACACAGTACAAAACTTAAATCTATCTGACAACTGAATACAAGAGTATAGTAAAATAGACATACTTATGTACTTATATATACAGTAAATCTGTACAGACTACAGAAATTAATTTTATTGAACGCCGAAATGGTATCAAAGGCAAATACCTTTTTACTGCATTGCTTTAAATAAATTACAATCATTTGTTTCCATATATATAAAAAAAACAAAAAGGTCTTTAATTATTATAGTTAATAAACTACTGTCTTTTCAACAAAGGTTTAATATACTCGTACATACACATAAGTATGATATGTATGAAAAGTTAATTTACTCATTTGTTTTTGCTATCTATATTTCTTAGAATTAACCATGTTAGCCCTTTTCTTTAATTCATTGCTCTGAATTAAAACGTCCACAAAAATAAATCTTTAATCATTTCTGATGCATGCCTATATGGACAGAGACGATATTAAAAATGTATATATATTTTAAATATCAATCACCAAATTACACCCACACTGCATCTTACTTTCTTATTTTTTTTTAATAGAATTTTAATGAAAAGAATAAATATTATTCTTAAATACAAAAAAGAAAAGGCTACAAGCCGGAAGAGTATAAAATAATGTATATTTAATCTGTTCACGAAATGCGACACTGACCGCATTACGTAGAGTCGCGCTCTGCAGCATCCACGCCTGTCGTCTACTTTCTATCTCTTGCACTTTGCTGCTGCTAGTAGCTAAGAATACAGCTCCCTCAACATCTAAATATAGACTTTAGTGTCCAGTAATAAAAGCTAAAATTGATTGTTGAGTATTTAGGGCGCGCTTACATCGAATGCCGTCGTATTTTGAGATGGGCAGACTCGGCAGTCGCGCGTTGCGCAGCGCCGCAAGTGAGCGTCCCGAATTTGCTTTGTGTTAAAGTTAAATATATTGTGTTGTGGTTAAATATGACTGGGGAAAAGAAAAGCGCGAGTGTGCGTCGTTGGTGAAGTGCGATGCACTTGCGCGCTCTGTTGTCTCTGGATCGGTTTGCCGGCATGAAGGGTCAACCGGTTTGGTAAGACCACTATTTATGCATACTGATTAGAAAGCCTTCCTCTCCAGACTTAAGTGTAATTGAATATTCCATAGCTTTTGGTAAGCGTTTCTGATTGTGCCTCAGGCAGCTAAATACTTTATAAGTATAATAAACTTAGCTAGAATTTAATAAAATTCGTTTTATAAATCTTGAAAAGTAATTTTTATTTGATTCGATTCGCAAAAAATATAAATATTCGTTGCAATTTAAATAGAATTAATAGTGTCTTTTTTGCATTTAGCTTTAGAATATTATATACAAACGTTTATTTAATATCATAATAGATTATAAGAAAAAAATATTTTTAATTTACAGTTAGCCTTTATTGGTTAGTTTAATTGTCATTCGATAATATCTCTAATGTAAATTAAAACTGAACTTTCATTCTAAAACAATCAATTTATTCGAGTCTAAATTACGTTTCGTATCATTGCGAAAAATACAACTGGCGTATCAATTTCAGTGAAAATGTAATGTTTTCGTTTTCACATTTTACGTAATCGCCAAACAATAACATTACGTAGATGAAACATGATTTAGTAGATTGGATAAGGTTACCCGACTTGTGATTTTTTTTTCATATGACATATAAGACCTTTTTATTGTATGTACTATAAACATTAATAACAAAATTATTCAGTTTCGCTTCTAAAGAAACAGTGTCTACTAATATGCCAGCATTTAACGTAAACTAAGCTTCTCGTTAACATTAACTGTACATAATTTGATACTCCTTTAAGATTGAAATTTTATTATAGGTTCCAAAGATTTTGCTTTACTATATTTTCTTACTTATAACAAGCTTGACATAAAGCACTCCTCACAGGATTATACTTATCTAAGATATTTAATTGACTATCACATTTCTCTAAAGTACAAACAAGGCTATTCCTTCCATCGTAATAATATATTTGGAGCCGACAGACGCCAACTTGTAGTCTAAGCAAACTTCCCCTAGAATGTGTTGATACTGTTGATAGACGCCGTAATTTAATAAGTTTACTCTTCTTATGTGAGTTTTATCGAAGCGTTTTTATCGTTGAACATTCGCTGGGTCCACATCTTCATCATAAATATGATATTTCTTTATTATTGAAAACGAAATATCACCAGAAAGAATATACAAAGTTAGGTTATTATTACAAAGGTGCCTTTGTAAAAATAACCTAACTTATGTATGTCTAAGTACTACTAGATATATGTGTCGCCATTCCTAATTTTTCTTATATCATGTGTAATTTAAAGTTTCTTGGCGAATGAGACGGTTCTCTTTCTATAATTTGTACATATATGATTAATATGTTATAAAACATTTTTTATTATTAGTTATATTCTGTGTAATGACGTGACATAATAAAATAATAGAAAAAGTAAATAATGACGTAATATAATGAAACGCTTCATCATAATTTCAGTAAACACTGTAAAGTTGTAACAATTTTATTACTATGATATAGAGAATCTCTAGTTTTACCTAAGAGAAATTATTGAATATAATATTGAAATAATGTATATCAAAGGCAACCTTTTAAATATGAATAGGCTAATGCCACAGCAATCTATTTGTAGTGTTAGTACTTACAATGTTCCATTTTCCGTATACCGTAATGTTAGTTCGTTGTTCAGACCGAACTTCTACCCAGATTCTTAAAACAATGACTTACAACTCGGTCACTGGAATTGTTACTTATTTAAATTATAATTGTAGTTGTAGAATTTTCTCAAATATGAATTTTTGTTATCACAAAATTATTGGATAAAAAGTTTCATATCCTAAGTTTTTTGTTATTAAATTTTTCATCAAAATTTAATTATTTTTAAGATACGTTTAAATTTTGATAAAGATATCTAATTAAAAATATATCTATATAACATAAAATTCATTTTATTAAAAATACAGTACAAATCACTGAAATTAAATTACATTTCGGTCTAACCAGCTTATGAGTTAATGGGCAAAACATAACAATTCGAAATATTTCGTGAACAACAGCATATAAACCCACCTAGGCTACAGTGCTATTTTATTTATGAAAACTGGGTCATAGAAAATATATCCGTCTCCCTTGAGTATCATAATTCATAGAATATGTTACCATTGAGTGCTTTGACCCCTTCGATTCCATTTAGACGCATTCATTTGAAATATTCTATACCTGAATTAGTGAAATGAGGTCTAATTATTATTTCATGGTTGGGAAGGAATATTAGTTAGCCTTTGTATTACATAAGAACGCACGCATTCTTTTATACTTTTATGTCAAAAGAAACACTTCACTTGGGAATAATATTCAATTTGATCATAACTAAAAGGTATAAGGAGCTGAGAAAAGTTAAACCCTGATAGACAGAAGTTTTCCTTTGGTTTAGACATACTTTTTATTAATTTTTAAATGTAGTGTCTCAAGGCATTATTAAAACTCTTTCCTATAAAATAATAAGTGTTAATATACGGATGTAGTGTCATTAAAATTAAGACAAATAATTCCTAGTTTCAAGAGCTATCTTTAGTCAAAGATTAAAATCAGAACCATTGTTTAACGTATATCTACCTAGTTAAATAACATTTTAAAGCACATTATTCTTTTTTTTATGTGATAGGCAAACGAGCATACAGTTCACTTATATAACGCGATTTCTGGCGCCCATGGACAAATCCAAGATACTTATCTTAGATCTACTTAGATCTAGAAGAGGCGTTGCTAACCTTAAGGTCTTATTTATTTTTATTTCGAGTATTCGCAAATTCATAGACTGAAATTGAAACGCGCGGAGCACTTCACGACTTTTCCATCTATGAACTTGTTCTTGAGTATTTGTATTTTAAAAAGAATTACTTTAGATAGTAGTCTGATTTTTATATTATGTATCCCACTGATTTAATTTAACATGTTTTAAATATATATGTCTTTATTAAACTCGCTTACAATATTTGATATTGGAAAAACAGTAATAATTTATCGGTTGAATCACTCTCCTAATCACGGAAGTGATCTCAACTGTACTCTATTGTCTCTGTAGGAACGAGGTGAATAAAAAGAAATGAAAACATTCTGACTAATAGCAATGAGTGAGAGTTCTTTAGAAATATCTCTTGACACGCTATGAATTATTTCAGCCCAACTGTCTCGTCGTGCCCCCTTTCTGAGATTACTCTTTTGTTGATATTCAGAACTGTTTAATTTCTTAATATATTCTCTTGTACTACTCTAAGATAAACTCCCAGACAATAAGAGCCTTGAAAATAGAAGCCACCGTTCTCATGTGTAAAAGCCGTGAAGGGCAGGAGATTTTAATTAATCCTTGAATAAAAAATATTAAAATAAAAATAAATAGATAGATATCGTATCATCCAATTATAAAAGTATGTATTTAATCTTTAGGTAACTATATTAATATCACACAGTCTCTAAATATAAATTGCAACTCATTGTACCATATTTTAAAAAACAATGCTTCAATTTCATTCACACGTCACTGTTTCCGGTGTTTTGAAAGTAAATTAAATCAAAACTTTAGTGCATATAAAACTTATATAATTTCTATAACATTTACTTTGTACAATGTAACATTTTGCCTTTCATTCTGCTATACAGCCAGTGAAACAAACGGTCCCCAAAAAGTAATGTACTCGTAATACATTTATAATACAGTAATTTTATTTTACTATCGAGTACTTTTAACATTAGTCGTATAAAAATCGTATTTCAATGCTGATGAACGTTGTACTTCTTCATCAACATAATATCCGGGTTGCAAGTCACAATTAAGACTACTAATCATTTGTAATAATTACACGTGATATATAGATGATTTCGTTTTTGGCATTGTAGATGGAAGCAATTTTTGACTTTAATGCCATGAAAACTTTTACGTCTATCTACTAAATTCGCATAAATCACGTTATATATATATAGCCTTTAGGTTATAAAATACTATCCTAATACTACATAATTCTTTGTAATTGGTTCCGCCATAATAAGCTGATAATCCAATAACGACCAAACTAACTACCATCCTATTTATAGCAAGAGTAAGACGATTTATATTACGCCACTTAATTTAAAAATATCCAATATTGTACTTATAAAAGTTACGGTAAACAATAATCTAACCCAGAGAAAATCTAGACCATCGTTTGTTTTTCTGTTTCAAAAATAAAGTAGGTCAATAACATCACAAGAAATTTCAAAGTTCATATCGAAGATAAACAAAACAGCCTAATTGTTCCGATACCATTACCTCAATACGTTCATTGACGGTAATTTGATCGTCGACAATAATTACTTACGGTTAGGTTAACTGTAATAAGTCAAGAGCTAGTGAACTTTTTAGTTTCCATTTGGATATAATAAATAATAAATTCACCTGTGTCTAATTTATAAACCTTAACATAATTGTGGTGTTTTTTAACAAAATTATAACGCGTTTTAATTATTTTTGACACATTAAAGAGCTCTATTAAAGTAGAAACCGTTGCGTCAGGCTAATATAATATTATAATGAATTTCGTTGTTTTTATCTCTAATTAGTTATAAAACAAAGACAATCAGTGACAGCATATTATCTTTAACAACGCATTTGTTTTTATTAATTAACATATTGTTACAAAAAATAGATATTAAGATGAATAGTTCGTTGCAAATATTAATTTACCTTTAATACATTAAAACAGCAACATGAAATAAATCTGTTAAAAAGAGCGTACAAATCAAAAGAAAAATTCTGCTGAATAAAGTATAGACTTTGTCAGCTAATCAATAATATACGCAAATTTGATTATATAATAGATAGGTGTTTAATATAAGAATTTAACGTTAACACGTTAAAAAATATTTTTTTATATTCGTAATTAGTTTTTATTATAGACCTACAAAGAATAGTCACACAAAAGATTACGAACTCTTTTCCTATAAACAGCGCTTTACTGGGTACCACTAAAGGAAAACATTGATTCATGTAAACACGGTTATAGTCTGATGGTGTAAATATTTGCTAACTCTGCGTACATAGAAACAAGATCCAGTCCTATTTACAAGCGTATGTTCTAAGTAATCAGAATCTTTCTCAAGCTAATATAATAAATGAGTAAATCATTTTAATAATAATTTGTATTTAATTGTAAATAATATATCCTGGTTAATCAGTACTTGCAATTAATATTTCGTGTAGTGATAAGTGTTTACCTTTTAATTTGTTTTCTTTATTTGAAACGAATTTAAGGAATTACAAACTAACCTTAATGCAATCATTTAATTCATATTACTATTTATTTCACTAAATTCAATTACGTGACATAAATCGGAATATGGTTCACACGTTTTAGATTTCTATTTTTTGTATTAGCTGTTGCAAGTCTTATCATTGTTGACCCGATTTACGACTATGAATGAGGCCCCTTAAACAAAAGTTTTGGAAATTCGCGTTCAACTGCTCAATTTCTTAAACTATCGAAGTATAAAATAAAAAGCAAAGTATAACGGTTTTATTTCATTGTTTTATTATGTTTTAAATATAGATATTAGAAAGATTATAACCTATATCCTCTCTGCAATATGCTTTTTTGACACGTTACTATTATACATTGCAACAAAATCGTAGCAGGTAATCGACTACTACCTATTTCAAATGTTGTCGAACTGAAATAAAACGTGGTATGATTATACGCATATATAGTTATTTCAAAATACTATAATTTAATATCATTTAGTTGACTTGATGGTGACACTAGTATATAAACTTATTTTTTAAAGTACTCAAAATGTTCTTTATTATTGTATAACTCATGACTCACATTGAATTTAAAAAAATATTTAAATTCAGCTGACGTTAATCATTTAAATCGCCGTCAACTTATTATAGTTATTTAAGTCATGCAAGCTCTTCGCTTTTAAGCTAAGCAATAAAAGTAAAACCATACTTGTCTTCTAAATAGGTACTGGTAGGTATTGAGCCGCCATTAGGTTATTGAACCAGTTTTAAAATCTCCGAATCCTGTTTATTTTTTACTAGGCACTTTTTAATCGACGATACCAAAACGAATCGTTTAAAAGAGATTTGTATCTTTGAAAAAGTTTCTTTAAAAATCTTCGTGTTGCAATTAAATATGTATAAACCCAGACTTCAACAGTCGTGAAACCATGTCAGAAATATAAATAATAGAATTAGTGCAATACTTACATAAAATATCTTGTGGCAATAGTGTAGCTGACACATTACTTAGAAATTGCATAATAACACGCGATTACGATTTTTAAAATTTTGAATGGTTTGACTATAAACTTACATTTAAATATATAAGTTTACAATAAATCACAAACATCGTTGCAGCTTAGTTAAAGTTGGATATTTGACTTATCTAAATATGTATGAAAATGCGAATTCCGAGTGCTCTCTATGATATCCCCAAAGTATAGACAGTATTATATCGATAAAGTGAATGAGAAATGAAAACGAGTTTAACTGATATATCTGCTGTAATTATTTTTATCTAAATAAAACAATTTTAATAACGTTTATAAAAAAATATCTAAATGCTGAACAACAGCATTTCAATTTTAAAGCATTGCAGCGTTTCTGGAAAGCCAAGGATATCTTTCATGTGCATTCATTAAAGAATAATTAATTGCAATAAACGTCGACGTGAAAATCGGGTTAACTCTAACGTATGCACTTTTCCAGTTTGCAAAACGATACTTGAATGAGGTCGTGAACACTGAAAGGACTTTTAAACTTAATAGCAATTCGGAAAATTTATAAAAAAAAAATAAGCCACAAATTAACTTTTATGAATATTATAATCTATAACACCTGTTTCTATTTGATAACAGGCAACTTGGTAGTTTAGAAACGTAATGAGGTTATATTTATTCTAATACCAAGTTCAACCACTAAATATGCGACATATCTCCACTCTATCTAAATTGCTTTTAACAGCACCTGGAAATCCACAACTGTGCGATCCCTTAGGCGTTACATGCCGCGCACAACCACTCAACGTGAACACTTTTCATGAGCAGTATTTTGTGTTGATACTACTCATTTCTAAAAGACTGGCAACGGCTCTTATAGTACCATATTTATGAACCCCTGACAATAATTCTAAAATTACTTGACTATTTGGCTGATGAAAATGTCACATGCTACTTTTCAATAATACGCAATAATTTTTTGTTATGAATCTCACGATGCTATTTAAATTGGACTTCAGTCTTTAAAAGGTGTCGCTATTAGTCAGCGAATGATATATCTACCTCATTATATATTTTTAAATGAAAGAATATAAATAATCCTAACAATATTTAGCATAGATAGTCATAAATAGTGTAAAATTTTTAATTTCTGTCATATAAAATCTAAATTCTCCTACGCTTGTAATTTATGCAACTTTTGATTAACAACTCGTTTATCGAACATTTTTTCCGTAATTTACATGACCTACAAATATAAAAACAAAGAAAAATAAGCTGTAATTATTGGATTAAACATTAGTAATTTTACTACATTCGTGTTTACTACCTGTGCAAAAAACATTAAAGGCAACATCACTGACTGCCACGGTCCTGACCTTCGGACCTGGTTCACGGCTTTCATGCGAAACAACTTATTTCTAAAAGTACTACCTACCTTAGACGTTTCCTTTAGCACGCTAACATTTAACAAATCGTCGCATTATTTCTGCAAAACACGAATAAAATAATGAGTTCCTACCATTGGAAATGCGATCGTCAAAATTATACCAACGTCATAGACGCCGTCGTGTGACGCTACACGTGATAATGAAATGAAAATATCCGAATAATCACGACTTGAGTATCGTTTTATTTATAGTCCATTGACTAAATAGCTTTATATTTAATAAGATCATGAAACTCTATAAGTGGCGTCTATTAAGCATGTTTCATGGTTGTTTTACATAAAGTTTTACTAGAATACAAATTTTTAGTATAGTATTATAAGGCTCTAGGTTTACTGGAAGTGCGATAAATTGGAAAAAAGTCAAAAATGTTTGGAAACGTAATATAGCTGCGTGCAAAAATGAGGCAGTAATAATTGGTATATTCTAATTTATGTAGTAAGATCTATCTAATTTATAATACGGAGAAAGTTATACAACATTAACATGAACAACCTGACCCTGATATAAATTACGTATTAGCTTTCTTTATCAGATGGGCAAGAAAATTTTAAAGTAATTAAAGTCAATTTTATTTCTAACTCTTCCAAATATATGTAGATTAGAAGTCAACAATATGTTTTAAGAAACATTACCATTCCAATACACGGAAAAATTAAACATTGTACTCGCACATGTTACGTTACAATGTAAAACATAATATGGATACATGTTTTATTCTTTAAGTACAAAATTTTATTTATTAACTGTAAGATTTGCTCTTAGAATAGTTTTTAAGTTCTCTTGAAACGTACGTTTGAATATAATATGGAGCGAAGGTAACATTTATATGTCATCTTTTCAGAAAAACATTCAAAGGAACCTAAAAGATCTGTTAGAAGTTATGTCGTTTGTTTGATGTCCATGTAAATTACTATGAAGAAGGCAAAGGCAGACGCGTATTTTAAACGTTACTACGAGCCACGTAATTACTCGGAAAAAAATGAATAGACAAAAAGCAAGGGAGTCGTTACCTTTGAGTACATAGTATGTTTAATGTTAATTTTATTTCCTATTTTCTGGAAAATTAGGATGAAATATTTGCGTATTTTCTTGGCAGTCAAGTATGAGTCTCAGTAGTTGATACCTCAGAAACTTCATTAGTTCAATGGTGCTCTGACAAAAATGCAAATTTATAATACAAATTGGCATCTTGATCTTCTAAGAATCAGGTTCATTAAATATAAAAACCTACACGGCATCTACTTGTGGAAACGTTTCACT
>JAOSYY010000001.1:1659806-1738747 GCA_025727935.1 Hebomoia glaucippe | reverse complement strand
TAACCCAAATTACTTAATTATTTCACCGAAAACCTACAAATCCAGCAATTAAAGTGCTACTAGTAAAACCTTTGTAAACTGTCGAAGCCTAGAAATATATTTGGCTTAAATACCGATAGATTAACTTAGTTTTATTAGCGTTATATAAGGCCAATATACATTGTAATTAATCCAGGGTAAGAGCTAGTTAGTAAATATTTTATAAATTACATGAAGTTTTCCTAAGTAAAATGATTTTTTATCACGTTTATTGCGTCCATTTGTAAATTAATAATGTAATGAAATCTCGTTTGTTAATAAATCTATTTCAGACTATCATACCGAAATTGGCCTTCTTTAATAGGTTTAGTAACTAAAACATGTTTTTAGTTCCTTTTTTTATGTCACCTCTGGCATTTTGCCCTTAACTTTTGTACTTCTGTTATCATGATGCATCTAATTTAAGCACACAAAGATATGCGACGCGATAATAAATAAAAAAATATTTGCAAATACAAAATATGCATTTGTTAAAGCGAAATCTTTTTGTTTGAACCTTGAACTGTTGCGCAATCATGTTTTAATAGATATAGAATTTAATATTTCTTTAACACCTAACGTGTAGTTATGGATTAACGTTTATGTTGGAAAAGTTCGGAAAATGCCGAGTATTCACTTCATCCGCGTGAAAAATTCTTGTTTTGTAGGTTAACGAGAATGCTTCTTTTAAAAAGAACAAAAGCTTTTATCACGATTATTTTATTGAATCGAATTTTGTGATATAAGTGGGCATAGTAACACATATAATTACAAATTGAATTTCGAATGCACATAATTTAAATTTAAATAATATTACAATTTTCATGAGCTTGTATTAATGCATGAATTGAATATACAATAATTGTATGTATATACAATAAGCTTGTATTGAATATACAATAATTGTATGAAATTATTTGAATTATTATTAAATATCTTTTCCACTTCTGCTTACAAACATCTTTCCAGGCAAACTAACCAAAAATTTTTATCTTTAAGTAAACATATATAGTTAAGTAACGTTTGGCCCTATATATATTAATTAATATTGTGAAATTTTACGCCAAAAGATGCAATGTGTTTATTATACAATAATCACAGTACCTCATATAGAATGATCACGTAGGCAATGTAGGCTATCATAATAAAAGCATGATTAAAGCTATTACGACAATATTGTGCACGACTGTGCCCACATCCGTTTAATAAGGCGGATGGCGTTATTACAGGGAATAACTGCATCAATGGAAATTGCTAGAACCGATCTAAATACCCCTCAAGAAGTGGACTTTTCGATATATGGACGCATGTATTTTTAACTTGTGTTGCCCAGCAGTTTTACCCGATTTAATTTTATTGTATACATATTTAATAACAAAAGAAACCTTACAAAGTCAAACACTTGCCGGTAAAACATACAGTGAGATTTTTGCAAAGCTTCTAATTGTTTCAAAAATTTGATTTATTAGTAGTAATAGTATAAGTTAAACATTAAAAAGACCTAGCCATTTTCGAATTTATCCAGAAGAAACGGGTAGAGTTTTATAAATTGTGTTGTTATCTGTTATACGAGTAAATATCTTATATTTTCATATGCATTTTGGGTTTCAAACTTATTTGGTCACAGCAAACGGCTGTTGCTCGAAACAGGCCTATTTTGAGGCATTTTTTTTAAATATTTCTACCATAAGGTTGACATGATTATTTTCCTGTCAACAAAGATAGGAGATAACACATCAATGTTCCTAACAAAATTTATAGCTTTTTAATGTTCTTTTCTTGAGTATGAATAAATATATCTACTGTGTTTTATTCTATAATAACCTCATTATGTCCAAAAAAACAACTACACAATTAGTCATATTTTCATAATGGAAAACAAAAAGTAATAACAAGTATTTAGTACTTCATGGTTCGTTTAATTTATCATCGCAATACAGTATAAGATACGACAAGGAAACATGTAAGCACGAAAATTAAATACATACATACCAACTAAATGAATTCATTTTAAAATTGATTTAAATTTCACTTGATAATATTCATAGTACTGTGGGGTATATAATAAGTATACTCAATATCTAAAAAAAATATCCAATATTTGAATTATTTATCGAGATTATACATAGCATATATACCTATAGTATAGATGATGATACTAGAATTTGATATCTTGGAGCAAAACATAATACTTACGACGGATAATGGCTTTGAAGCATGTTTTTGAAGCATTCGTTCAACAATTATTTATCTGAAGTCAGCAATTTATATTATAAGACACATTACCTTGATTGAGGAACCTAATATAATGACGATGAATATTTTTTTTCCACTGTACACAATGTACAAAAAATTTAAAAATAAATTTATGCCTGGATACTTTGACTGACTGTCAAGTTCGTGTTTGATTATTGTTATTACATAGTTCGTTCAGGTTAGTAAATTATTTATACAAATAGTGACGTCCAAATAAACATCCTGATGATAGGTATGTTAATATGAATATAACCAAAATTAATATAGTATAAGTTATTGCTATAACCTTCTATTTGTTCAAATAGCAAATATTGAGATGAGAACTTCTTCAGTATTAACACTTTTTTATCAGCTAACTAACAACGAATGCAAACAAATCTTACATTTAATTTACCAGCGACTTATCGATATAAAACTGTATATATACATATTTATAATTCGAATGACCAAAAAATATCATATCTCGATTCTAAGACACAGGAGTTAAAGCGAAATTTTTATAACTATATATTAATTAATGACTCATTATACCAAACTAAAAAACAATTGATATCAAACCACAAAACCTTGATTTAGCAACGCTATACTAACACCGTGGCCTCATCTCATGTTGACCTATTTCTTTTCACGTTGCTGTGGATGAAAATAACGTAAGCATTTCCAACTATTCTGTTCACACATTTAACTACAACCTACCAATATTCGGAGGCCAATATTTTATAGTGTATAGAAATGTACTTACAAATGCTTAAGAATTTTGTTAAGGCCTCGTTGGTAGTACTACACCCATTATGTTTCTAACGAAGTTCTTTATACCAAATACTGAGTAAATATTTAAACGATTTATATTTTAATTTTGCTTGATATTGAAATAATTTATGAAAAAGTTAGTAACCCGTATGACAAATCATCAAACGCCTGAACAAATGAGATTCCTAAATTTTATGTCTAAGAACCATTTCCATCAAATCAGCTATGAAACAAAACAAAATCTCAAGCCAAGGATCTACCGTTCTACTGACATATTTTTGTATGGCAGTTTAAAACATGTAAATAATAAATTGCCTATCTTAATGATATTCGTAGTTTAAATTATGGTTTCAAACAACCGGTTTGACGCTTTCCAAAATAAACCTATTTTAATTTGGCTACAAAGCTTTCAATCCAAGTTTAAACCTCCATACGTACAAACACAGATACAACTATAATAATAATAAATCATTCGGGTTCAAGAACCCTGTTTCGTGCTGAAACTCGATTTGTGAATTAGCCACGTCTTATTTACGATATAAATGAACTTATTCCCAATACCATAATTATTTCATTAATTAACTTGCAACAGCATAGCAGCTTTCAATGCTTATTTAATCTTGAAACAATTCAATATGACATTTATGATAGATGGACATGGAATCGAAAAAGTATGGGTAATTAAAGTAATATGACTAGTGTTCGGTCGTCACGTTGTAGACAAGTCATTACTTTAATTCATGAAAGAGTATTGCATTTATTGAAGTTCTTTATTTATATTGAAGTTTAGCTAGTCTCATTTTTTCCCTATTGAAATTTTAACTAGGTTTATATTCCATATTCAAATGAAACTAATTATATTAATACACACATAAATACAAAACTATATATAATAATAATATCTCGTAGATAATAAGCCTGTTGCTATATTAATACTTTATGAAGACGTGTTTCTATGAATCTTATTTGTGTTTATACCACATTTTGTCACAATACCAAATACGGAATTATTTTTTTCATTTTATAGACATTCAAAGATTTATTATGATCGTTTTACAGTTACGTTTCAAATAATACAAGTACATGAATTAGCAGCCGCTTTTTACCTTTTGAAACGTTGTGAAACAAGTTGTCGTCATCCGTATTTTTGTATCTATAGAGCTGAGACCATCAAAAAGAGCCTACTAATTTCCTAAAACCATCTGGTGTGGCAGATGTATTTGAGTTGAAATAGAATTTTATTTAAACAGATTTGAAACTTTATTAAATCAATTTTCTTTTAAACGACAATTTCTTTAGCATTTTATAATGTTTTGAAAGCGTTCTTTATTTACAGTTACCTATATAAAAGTTTAGACAAAATATGTAAAACTTTAATGTCCGTTTCCACATTCAGTACATGCTAAAGATTTTTGTTTTGTTATTTAAACTCATCGAATTGATTTAATTCTAATAGACAATAATTTATGTATGAATTTTATTAGCATTAACCCAAGTAGCCGGAATAAATATCAATGTTTCAGCTTAATCACGAGTAGCCTCATTGAAATCGCTTCATCTTTCAAGTCGGTCTTCCTTACATCTGTGCCACAACGGGACACAGTCCGTTGAACTTGCGTCGTTTCCGCACCGCTGCCCTTATCAAGTGCCTTATCAACTACTTATAATTATACGAAGAGGAATAGTTAATAGACAATGACCCCTTTTATGATTCAAGTACTTATTAGTTTCTAATTATATTTTAAGGTTTCGAAAACCTTGTCATTGACTTGATAATTAATTATGAAGTGATATTTTAGTATTTTAACATCATCACACATTTCAATAAAACTAGTTTGTTTTGCAAAATGTCTCCTATATTCTAGAATAAAAAGTATGAATTAGTTAACTTAAAATACAAAGCTGAACGTCTACGTTCCTGAAAAGAAAATTTATCAGAGGAATTATGCAGGCATGTTTACTTCATATATCATACCAGAATACAAAATTTAAAAAGTTTGTGGTATTATATTGCATCAAATCAAATTATTTTATATACCTATATCATGTCATAGATGACGTTCAAAGACAGGCCGGCATTATTGACATTCGATACACGAGTCCTTCCTTTTGAAAAGGAAATCTGCTTGTAACAAATGAGCGGAACTTCCGTTTGCTTGAGAATTAAAAGTACTAAAGTTTACGTATTGCGTTCCAACCATTAGTAAGCTTCATTCGTGTATCAATCTATACAATCTTTAACTTAAACGTGATAAATGGATACTCTTTATTAATGTAAATAGAATCGAAATCTTTAAATAAATAATAAATTGGAGCATAAGAATTAGGAAAATAAAGACTGAGCAAACGCGGGTCTGCTGTTGACTTCCTGACGATGAACAAAAAATTAATATCTGAGCCAAGAACATCATTCAACAATCAACACGTATTATTTCACGTGGCCTTAAACGATTCCGGAGCACTAATCTGCTGCACAGGATATATTCGTTCAGAGTCCCCTTGTCAATCAACGCGTGTGTGAGGGACGTACTATTTTTGTACTGTCTGGACTCGTACAGCGATTTCAATTGCCCCCTACCGCTGACAAAAATAAATAACTCAGAATGATCTACGTGTGTGCTAACCGATGTTTATAATTTTATTTTTTGTAATGTACTCCTTGAAATAGATTATATCTAAGTTAACTCAAAAGCATTTATAATTCCTGTGTCCTTAAATGTATATGTATAAGATAATAGAACAAGCATTTGACATTCCTTAAATTGTAGATGCATTTTTATTGATTGCATCCTTTAATATGTAGAGTTTTTGAATAATTTAAATAAAATAACATAATAGAATAATAGACAATAGTTTACGGTCAAGAACAGCTTGATGTTATACTAGTCGAATGTAGAAATATATTATAACAGAGTTTAATAAATCAGGCCAAATTAAATGAGAAAAACTAATATTAATCTTTAAACCACTCCGTGTTTTTTCCAACTACTACCAGAGCAACTAAAGTACATCTATTCCTAATAAATATATTTAAATATTAATTATTCTATGTATGATTCAATAAAATATTTACTAAAATAAAACAGACCGTAACCATTGCGATAGATTTCCACTGAGGACGAATCCAATTGAGTGGTGGTCAGTGAAACGGAAACTTATACAGTATTTACCATTGTCATTGGCTAGGTAATATTACTTGAATGATGTTTGAATTGTCAGGAATCAACATTCATAATTCTAGTATTGGAACTTAAAATAAAAATAATACTATTATAATAATGACTCAGTTTACTAAGAGTTTTTGAAATAAAAGACGGAGATACCATATAAAGGCCGTGAAGAAAATATTTTTATTTATTAATGACTATTTTGGGTAATTATTAATATTTTTGTAACTTGACTTACATTTTCGAGTATGAAGATCATAAAACTACGTTTATAACAGTTTAGAATTAAATCTTAACTCGCTTCCATAGCAAGGTAGATAACATGAAATATTTATCTGTGGAGTGTAGGTTCACGTATATTTGTAAGTAATAAACAAGGTATACCATCCTTAATCACACGACTTCTGTCAATAAAGCAAGTGATTTTTATTAGGCCTACAATTTTGTAGCACAGTAAAGTGTGTCCTTACACGTTTAATTAATTATTTATTACTATCGTGTGACATGTTTAAAAAAATTTTATAAAATCATTATAAAATTCATGTATCTTTGCGATCATAAAACGGTATTTTTTGATACAATAATTCTTTTCTCAACACAGCAATGAGATAATGTTGGTTTCGTTGTGTATTGTTTTAAGTATACGTGATATGCATACGACACACGTCTTAAATCTTAAAAAAAATTCGTAAGCTTATGCTCTAAGAATATCATTATCTGATATATTTTAACTAAACAAATTATAAAATTGACAAGCCACACAATTTCAATGTTTATTTATTAAAAATTTTAGCGTAATGGTGGTCATGCTAATAATCTTTTTATTTATAGTATTGCGCATATAAAGTGATACAAAATTTCTTAAAAGTGAATTTTAGTTAGAATGATTAGGAACTGGAGTGTACGCTCACTTTGACAAAATACTTCGAGGATCGATAGAACCGAATAAGCTATAAATTTTCGATTTGAGAGCTAATAACATGCCTCATATTATGAAGTAACATGGCAAGGCAATGAACTAACATAACAATGTACCAAATGCCAACGGAAGTAAACCGCTATTGTGATGTTAACATACATATGTAATATAGCGCTGGAAATCAAATGTGTTAATTCTCCTGTCCTCAAAGGAGCATGAAGCAGATACATTTTATGTCCGTTTTATAAATACTTTTTATTAAAACAAGTAGGCAGTATTTTGCGTACGTCAAGAAAGTTCAGTTGTTAATTAAATTAAATTCTGGATTGATTCAAGACAGCATGGGACGTAAGAAAGCCTTTTGAAGAAGACTTTTCAATTAATTTCTAATAAACTTAAAATGGCATAAAAATTTATTGAGTGTCGCATAAAGTCACTTAAAAATATTGTAAAATGTCTTAAATCCTGATAGCAATGTACTTCACAGTAAAACAGTCGATAGACATATCAAAATCTGTCGACCGACTTATTCATTTGCGCTTAAGTATCTATAACTATGGATTAGTATAAAATAACAAAAGGAATGAAGGAATCGTAAAAAATGAGATTAATTTATCGCAAATATTTTTCGTCATGTACGACTTACGCTACTAAACAAAACTTGCGCAAAATTTTTGAACGACAATAAGAACTACACAATATCTTCTGCCTCCCAAAGAAATGGGAGTACGGATGATGATTGATGCACAAATGTTTAGTCTCTTCCGTCAATGACTTTGTGGGAATAGATATAATCGTTTATTTAGATTTCAAACTAAACTCCCTAAAGCCATGAAGATCTAAGATCCGCCAACTGTTTTGAATGAACGTCGGTAGAATAAATATTATACAGTTTGGCGTATTTATACGACCATTCATATCGTTTGTAGATCTCCATTGTATTATAATATCGAACCATTTAAGAATAATTAGTCGTCACTAACACGTTTTAGGAACGAAATGCGTTTCCGTTAGATATCGACACTGCATAATGAATGGCAGACGACGTTACAAGAATAATATGTATTTAAACAATAATATACAAATTACCTAAACAATTATTACTAAGAAGCTGAAAAAGTAGGACATCATTTTATACCTGTATGTTTATTGAACGGTTGTTTATTTAACAACTCTACATCACAAGTCCCAATATTGACTAAAGCCTGCCATTACGAAAATTACTTCTATATCAACTAAGTAAACAAATTTTCTTGTCAATTCGTCTTGACATTTCATTCAAATTAATATCAAGATTATTACTTTAAATTTATTAATTTTTATAAGTTCATAATTTAGAAATAACTAAGCTAGACTATACGGCGATCGATTTGAAAATTGCCTTTTGACAGACACTTCTACACCGAGTCAGCTGGCGCTAAGTACTTCTATACTCCATATTTTAAACATTTGCTCGCTATAAGATTTAAAACAGATACAATACAATAGACACATGCCACACGCATATGTTTATAACATATCAGTGATTTTCGGCAAACCCATAGTGAACTATGTCGATGTTTTACAAAATCGTGACAACAATTACCAAAACTAATTTTTATGGGTTTAATATTGCTGTTTTGATTTTTTTTTCATCTTTATTAGAACCTAGGCGAAACCGTACGAAAAACCGAGTAGCGACAAAAGAAAATTAGTTTTATTAAACTCGGAAGAATGCCATGTGACGTAGCAGGCGTCACAGTGTCGCCCGTTCTCAAGTCGTCCCAAACTCCAATACACTATGTTATACATACTATAGTTAATATAATCACGTTTTTCTACTCGTGACACGTGTTGTCTTACAGCGTTCACGCAAGAAAAGCCTGTAATCCGATATAGCTAAGCACATAAGTTCTTAATAATAAAGTACCCAAGTTGCGTACGACAACGTAAAGGTAACGTAAGGTAAAGATTTTCAATGCGACTATTAAAATGAACATGAGGTATGTGATCATTAACATAGGCAAGGTTATCTCAAATAAAAAGTATAACTTACAAGTGCCCCATAAAATAACGAGCGTATTCGGATAAAGGTTCGTTTATCTAAGAAAAGATTTTCTTAAACCAGATATTTCTATATGTTTTCAATGTTGTTTCAAAGAACTTAAGACGATTACATATATATTCGGATACTACCAAATTTGTCAATTACAATCTATATTCGATTTACTAATGATTAATATTATATATTAATTTTGTACAGTATTTTCTTATCTGTATAGTAGTGGTAGTAAAGACTACACGCATTATTTTCGAATTGATTTTTGTTACCTTGGCTACATACGCCGAACATCTAGCCATAATGCCCACAGCTTCCCGTACTATTTCAGTTTTACGATTCCATTCTGCTTTCTGTAATTCTAACTTTAACGTATTTTACAGTATTCTTACGTATATCGCATCTGCTTTGAGCTCATATTATTACGATTTCTAAAAACATAAAAATTAAACCTAAAAAATAAGTCTTGCTATTATCTGCTAAATAATGTTATTCCTACAAATTAACTTTATATATGGAGCACGTACATAAGGTATAATGACTTCAACCACTTATTATCATTCATGTGAAGACTGATAAACGTGTTTTAATCACAATATTTAAAAATATTATGTACTTTATTCCAAACTACTATCTTATTTGAAAATATCGCTTGAAATCGCTATGTCAATGTTAGAAAGCTTAAGAACACATGCAATGACCTACTCCAAGGAGAGTTGAGCTTATATTAGCACAGACTAGGTACTGAGCCAAGTTTGTGTAACTGTTAGCTAACATTAATTAATTCTATCGCTTACATTATCATTGACTTTCTTTAAGGTAATTGTATTAATAAGAGCTGATACCCATTTAAGGTTTAATCAGTGATCTCGATCAAAATTCCTTTAAAATTTATAAATAGCTGTAAATATTCTAAACCGTCTTGCTTATTTATACAAAAGTGCCGCTTTATTTGATAATCTTTTCATATTATCAAATTAAATATAATAACATACTGTGCCCATACCTTTCTCAAGAATATTACAAAAATACTTTGATTTCCTCATTTAATAAAATCCATTATTATTACTCTAGGAAAATCCCTCAAGACGCTGTCTCATAAATTCGCTTAAACGTAACAGATTTTTATTGCGTATATTTATAAACCAAAAAAATAAATATAGATAACCCTAAACGATCGACACCCTCTTAGTTTTATTAAAAGTTCTGCGATAGAAACACAATACTTGTCTAATCAAGATTCTAACATAGTATTCGAAATTTACTTGTCAATTTATACTCGAACAATGGAAAATTTTCCTTGTTACTAATTGTATTGAAAACCCTGGCCTTTGAATTATTCAAAAACCTAGACAAGTAAATTGCTGAAAGCTATTCAGGTTGATATAGGAAATTATGAAATAATATTACATTAAGCTGAGTATGCTTTTATCTATTGCTTCCATGTTACTTATGTTATCACTTATCATTTGACATATCTCTATTTACTTTTCCATACCATATCCTCGAATTACCTGTTATTTAAGGTATAACATTGAAATATTAAACAACTGTGTATGTATTGATATAATAGTTGTATTTTTTTTGTTTAGTACGTATACTATTATAGACTGTACTTATGTTTACGTAAACTTTTATCAAGAGAAATAACGGAAAATCACTTGGGATTTACGACTTTCTACTTGTTCGGAGATCCAATCCGCTTAGGTAACCTTTGGCACAAAAGCGATTTATTTGTGTTAAATTTATTTCAACATACAAATCTTTTTGCAGGACTACATCGCCGCCTGGCGAGCCCTTAGTTCGAGCCCCAGTAGGAAAATCTAGATGCCCGCCTGCAATTTCCCGTTTACGTGTAGAAAAAGTTGAAGGTGGCTTAGCTGTCGCCGGTGTCGTCGTGGCTGCCAACTGCCAAATTGTTCTCCCAATATTTGGGTTCCTATTTATGCTGGTGGGATGCGTACTTACAGGTAATCCTCTTACTGCCTTTGTATCCAACTATACATAATCCCTGATACAAATGATAGTTGAAAACTTTCGAGCAACTCTGATAGATTTTAATTCAACAGCTAATTTTAAGACATTTTTTATGACAATATTTATAGACGAACATGAGTATCACTTCATTGCAGCTACTGCTAGCTATGCTAAATTACCAGAAAATAAAATTCTTTTAAAAAGAAAGAGTCAATTAATTAGTCAATTACATCGTTGCAGCGGCTTCGTATCGTGGTTGTGGTGAGAATGAGGAACCGGACCACTACGCAGCGCGCATTGCTTTCACAGGCAATTCGCGTGTGCTTGGTCCAGTATGCATCGTGGCTGGGGCACTCATGACCATTGCTGGTACGTATATTCTTACATGTCGCGGTACAATCGCATTATCTTTCCGAAGTCGCTCGTAAACGTCGCGGGAACTATCATACACACGATGTGTCAAACGCGCTTAATTACGTAACGATGTTTATAACTAATACACTAACTGAAATTTTATAATTTTCTCTGCGATTTTCCCAAATTTTCTTTTCTTCTAGAAAGAATAACAAAATTTAAAAATATAAATTTGTAAAGTCTTTCTCCAGTTATAGCGTAGCGAAGGAAATACATATTTTTATGTTTATAAATAATCTTGCCTTGAGATACAAATTGTTCATAAATCGTTATCATTAATAGTGATATTAACATATTAAGGTATTGCTTGCATTAATTTATTATTATTTACTATCAATTTTTATACAAAACATCGACGCTATTATGCATCTTTAATGAATTGCATGAAAAATCAAAATCCTATTAACTCCTATATCGTTCGTGTCGTATCGAAATAATAAATTACTTTCTTATATAATTTGACAAATTTCAATACCTCTTGTTTTCGAAATTGCTTACTTACACTAGCGTGTTGTCTAGTGCCTCACAAGATCTATGTTGATTAGAATTAAGTAGGAACTTAGAATATTACTAAGTAAAGAATTGGTAGCATAATATATAAGTAACATGAAACATTTATACCTTCGAATAAATAGATCGAGAGAGTAGGAGATATAATTTATTATTAAGATAAAATTATGCCTTATATTATCCCTTATGTTATGTAAAGTTATGATTGGAAGATCTTTCATTCAATGCCAGATGCAAAACTCCTAATAAGTTCGAATATATCAGGAAGGGTTTTGTTACAAATATAAAAATTCCAATGTCGCAAGAGACAAAACCAGTCTTCCGGGGTTCTTTGGCGTGCAGCCAAACAACAGAGGGTCTCGAGACCCAATCTATTTCATGGCTCATAGTTAGATTGAATATACGATCAATACCACAAGTACCTCACATATTTTAGGCACCAAAACAGTATACTCGTTTATGTATGTCATGGAAATGCAATATAATATATAATAATAACTTATACTTAACTAATATATATAATAATAACTTGTCCTTAACACAATGTTTTCTATTTGATCCTTTTCTAAATGCTCTATCAGGATCAATCAAAGGCACTCTTTACAATGAAGTACTTAGTTCTGATATACTTATATATGTACTTAGATAAGTAGTATGAAAGTTTTGAGGGCTCTGTAGCCTAGAGGTTGGATTAAGCAACCGCGACGCCACAGCACCGGGTTCATATCCCGGTCGGATCGCAGTTGTATTTAAAATTACGAGTATGACATTTGTGTTCTGCCTCGGGTACGGGCTGCCTGTGGTGGGAGGAATTCCTAATAATTTATAAGTTCCGTCCAAGTCACGTACTACCGCTCATAGATGGAAATATCGTGAAGCGCTGTGCGCGTTTCGATTTCAGTCTATGAATTTCCAAATACTCTAAATAAAATAGGGCCGGCAGCAGAACGTCCTAAAATGCCATATGATGTAATATAGCTAAGGCCTTAAGGTTGACAACGCGTCTGCTAGATCCACTGATCTTGGAGGTGTCCATGGGGAAAAGGAATATACGTGAACTGTATGCTCGTTTGCCTTCCTATCGCATAAAAATAAATCTTTTTTACAACAGAATGCTATTAATGTTTATAATACTCTATCTCCAGGTATAGTGTTATGTATGTTAATGCGAGCAGCTCAACGACGTCAGCGGCGATTAGCCTTCCACTGTCCTATACATGGGGACTTTTACCCGTTAAGCCCACAGAATAGTAGAAAATATTCACGTAAGTAACGTGTTTTATAAGTTCGTATTCTTTGGTATTCACAATATGAACGCAATTTAGATTACAAGACTTCGAGATGTGTGACCTTTTCGTGCAGTGTAATTAAAACCAAAAGGAGAAAGTTCAAGAAAAATTTTATTAAGTTTAGATTTAAGATCATAAATTTACGAGTAAATAATAACAGATAGAAAAGTCCCAAAGGAGTGTCGAGCTCGATTTTTATGAAAACTAGAACTACGGGTTTTTTTGGAAAATTCATTTTTCTAGCCAAGACGCAAACCTGCTGCTTTTGGTAATAAAAACTCACAGATTGTATCATGAAAGCATTCTATAGTGTCACAAATGAGGGACAAATTTTGGGAAATTATGACTAAATTGGACTCGAAACTCCTTTGAATATTTACTTCATTGGCTCATAATTTCGGCTTTGGGGTTTTTACCTTCATTTGATGGATTAATCCTGCGAAATTTTAGGAAGCCCCACCGGTTTGTGGCGCTTTTTACGTGGTTGGCTGGGCATGGTGGAAGAGAGTGAAACGCCTCGCTGTCCCCGATCCGTGGAGCCAGCATCGCCGGCCCGAGCTGACGCTCCCTGTCCTCCACCTTTGCCTTTCCTCGTGCCTAGCGATTCTGTTGTGTAAGTCGAAAATACTCTTATGTAAACGTTAACTAACTCAGGATTCTGTTTATATTATTAATACGAAACTTGTGATCATACCAAAAGGCTTTAACCGGTTTGTACGTGATACACGACTGAAAAAACTTTGTATAATATTAAACTTGTCTTGTATAATATTATTTACGCTTTGTATAATATTAATTTTTTTATCTAATTTCTTTACAGTGGCATGGCATCTGTACTCGGTGCCCCTCTCAGCCCTGAACAAACGTTTGGTTCTATAAAATCTTTAGCTATCTCTAGAGAAGTTGCAAGTTTCCCATTATCACGGTCACCGACACCTCCACCATTGAGGTAATCATTAATATTAATAATTATTACTTAAATATTATCCCCTTAATGAGGGTATTAGTCTTATTATTGTAATAAGAAAACCTATACGAAAGAATAATCACACTTATAAATATACCTGAAAGAAAAACAGTTTAATAATATTTACGAGAAATACGTGACAAAATAATACTTGTAAAATAGTAACTGACACCTTGATTGTCGTTTATTAATCTACACTACTTTTTTCAGTTGTCCACCATTCAAGGAAGAGTCGAGATTGAGTGATATACCGAACGCAGTGCCATCACACTTCGATTGCGGGACACCAATAAGGAACTATCGTGTCCTCGAATGTAAAATCACCACCACCGATGAAATACAACTTTCAAGCGATAAATATGACTCTCTTATACAAAGTGATAAACAAAGACCCGCCACTGTTTGTATCACAATTCCTGACGAAGGCAAAGGCTAAAACATCGAAACCATGGTTTTATTTTAACGCATACCGAGAATGACTATTTCGTTGTTAAATTGAATTAAAGTGTATTTGACTGAAAGGCGTTTATCGTCAACGAGTGCATTCCAACGTATGACGCGGATTGTGAATGACTTTCATATGTTCATTTTACTTGGTCATTTATAAAAAATATATTACAGCAATCGTATTATACGCTTGATATAATATTTACTGCTCAAACAATCACATCGGTCTTCCGCTAGCGCTCATTATATTCTTCTCGCAGTATTTTCATTTTGAATCTGTAATTATATAGAATATATACCTAACAATAGGCTTATAATCGTGATTCAAGCCCGAAAAAATAGTGAAATCGGAAATGTTTTATAATATTTTTATTCTTATTACAATTCAAATTTAATGTTTTATTTTGAGTCATTTTGTTTGCATTTACGAGAATGATGTGGTTTTAACATATAATACTATTATTTTAAACTTTACTTGGCCCCATGTAAATATTATGTTCTGATATATTCAATATTATTTGTTTACATAATGTTGAATAATCCATATGTTTTCTATTCTATGCTTAAGTGAATTCAAAACTGTATTTTATCCTAAAATTATGAAGTAGTTACTATCATTAATACTAATCTTAGCGTCAAAATACGGGAATAAGTTAACATTAAATCAATTGTCACCCAAAATCTAGTCCACAATTAACATTAAATTCTCACACACCATTTTTTATAGCTTCCAACTCAAAAATCAAACAAAGTATATTCAGAAAATATTTATTGTCTTAATGTATGTATTTTATTGCACCTTACTATCATATCTGGACGAAAATCATTTTGATTGACAGACCTCGAGTGATTAAGTATTGCTCAAAAGAATGATTTATATAGCGCAATTACTATTTCAATAAATGCAGTAGAAATTGAACCTCAACACAAGTGTTTTGGTATAAATATTATTTTAAGTATCAAAAATAATAAATTTTTCAAAAGCTTTGTTTGTTTTTCGAGAGTAATGCCAACAATCTATTTATGGGCTTACGACTGTGTTTAAACCAATTTATAATGCACTTTCACTATAATAGATATTTAATTTAGGTCAAGGATAGGTACCTTTGTAATTTGGAGTAGGAATTGTTAACTTGATATGTAAGGGTAGGTCGTTTATTCATATAGATACATAGATTGTGATACTTAATTCATTCTGTTCTGCTATGCCGATTATATATTTATTCAGTGTTTTTATTCTATAAGGTTGTGCCTCTAGAAATACGCAAATGAAACGAACTATTATTTTATAAGAATTGTGACCTATACCGCTGTCAATATTAAATTTGTATAATGATGCATATAACGATAGAACAAGGTGCTTGTTTAAACAACATTTCATTAGTCAACGTATAGGAGTCTTGATAAATTAACATACTATGCATACCGTGCAGACCTTGATGGTGAAAATAAACATAACATTCTTCAAATATAAAAAGTGTAATGCAACTAGATTTTCGTTTCGTAAGAGGCAGGAGCCAAATGTGTTGCCAAAATAAAATTCATCACGTTCATGCTGTTGCTTCAAAGTTTTATACAGTTGCTCACAAAAGACAATTTAGGGAGAATAATCGTAGATAAATAATAACATTCACGTGTATGTATAAATGGTAAGGATAAGTCCTATTTAAAAATTTATTTAATTTTTTGTGATGATGGCATTTATTGGCCAAGTTAATTTTGACATTATAAGAAACGTAATTTTTTATAATCCTTAGTTAAGAGTCATGCCTAAGTAATGTAATATATAAGTATATGTAAGGATAATAATAATGAAATGAAAATACAAATTTGATCTAAACATCTTATTTTTTTTCCTAAAACCTTATCAAGTATTTATATTACTGAAGTAAATACGTATAAAATTAAAAATATTCAATATAACAAATATTATAAGTGATAACTGTTTTACTTTGCTGCTATCAAGCAGGTGTTTGCTAAGGCACAGCTGTCTATAAAGAAGTCTATTCACCTTTGTTGAAGAACGTAGGATCGAACCTTTTCGGAATAAAACTCTTAGCAGTTCGCACAAAAACGCCGATGCAAACTGATAAGTACACCAAAAATTAAGCACGGGAATCCGCTGTTCATCTAGATGTCAAAAAGCGAAAGGGATAGGGAGGTGTAAAATTGTGTAGGTTAATCTATTAACAAAAGAAAATATTTACAAATTAAATTTATTGAAGTCGTTTCGTTTTCGTCATCTTTTTGCATATCCGGCAGATATTATTTCATTTTTTAAATGTATATACTTTAACTAAATGGAAACCTGACTGTTAAGGTATATTGCTTTAATAAATATTCTCAATTCAAAAATATACTAATTGTTTTATTTAAGTATCAACGTGAGTTATATTTATAATCTAGATAATCAAAATCGAAAGCCGAGTCCGATATATGTCACATACTTGTACCATATATACTCTGTAGACTTTTTATAGCTTTGATTCTAGAAGCTTTATCTTTGCAACATTGACCAGTCCATCTAGTCTGTGGTCCAGCCATCTTGAATTTTATTTTGCAATGGAAAAATATTTGTAATTTATTTTTTAAAAAGTGATGCACCTTTCTGTAAATCATTTAAAAAAGAAGAAGAGATAATTTTAAAGTATATTTTTGCCAATAGCGCGGTATTATTTACAATATTGTATAGCATCGTTCTAAATATAAAAAGTCACCAATAAAACAAATCAGCTGTTATCCGTCAATCGATGTCAACAAAATTACATAATTTTGTTTAGAAAAACAGTGAAGTTTTCATTATTTAGGGTGTCAATAATTTGAAATTGGTAAAAATGTATTTTGAAATTAATTTGTCTGTGCACAAATTGTTGTGTTAAACTTGTACCAAAGCCCGTAAAGTTAGTCTTATTAGTGTTTTTTATATAATGTAGGCCACTATAATTTAGTTATGGATCGTAATAATATAATCGAATGTGGTGGATTTTATTTTATTCACAATTTTGATTCGGGAAATCTCGGACATGTAGAGCGAGTTCCCACGGAGTTAATATGTAAGTACAAATTATTTAATACAAAGTGAGGAATTAAAATTTTAAAACATGAAAAACCAATTATTAGCTAACAATTAATAATAACGCTATTTAACAATCAGTATTATTGTGACACCGATATAATATTATACTTGCGTATCGTAATTGTGTTACTTATTTGAAGAAACTCCATATTAAGATATACTCTTTTTCCAAATCTATATACAAATATAATTGCATAATAAAAGATTTTAAAAACCAGCTCCAACAATAAATCTCAAAACGAATACATCAGAAACACCAGACTATGAGTTCAATCTTTGGACAAGACCAGATTGTGCAGGAACTGAGTTTGAAAATGGTAATCGAACATGGTTTTACTTTGGCATCCAAGCAGCAGAATCTAATGTCCAGGTAAATTTAAATTATATATATGCCTTTTTTTATGTTGCTCTTAAAAAGACTGTAATTGTATGCTAATATTACAATATTGTAATAAAATGTCAAGAAACTTAAGAAGCTTCTGTAAAGACTTGAAATTCTAAATTTAATTTTGAAATTTTTGGAATATCATTGATAACTGATACCATGATTTATATACATTCATTTAAAATTAACAATTTTTTATCAAGATTTTGAAATTAATACTATAAAATTTCTCTAGGTACGGTTGAACATAATAAATTTAAATAAACAAGGAAAAATGTACAATCAAGGGATGGCACCAGTGACAAGAACATTACCTGGCAAGCCACAATGGGAAAGAATAAGAGATCGCCCGGTTCATTCGGTAAAATTGTTCATTTTTGATATTAAGAAACTCTTTGTGTAAATGTATGGTCCCTTTTTTCATTTAAAAGAAGAAGATTACTTCCTAATTCATTTACCATATATGTATGTGACATATGTTTCAAAAATTAAAGAGTAACTTTCTATAGAACTAGTAATGTTTGGCTGCTAAAATGTTTTTTTTAAGAGTAATATCTTTAACTTTTCTTTCAGACTGATGACAATACATTCACATTGAGCTTTAAATACAGAACCAGTGAGAACTCAAAAGCTACTACTTTCTTCGCCTTTACATATCCCTTCTCTTTTGCTGAACTTCAAATAGCATTAAATTCTATTGATCTGAAAATGCTGCCATTACCACCCCCACAGTCGCCAGATGATATTTATTATTTTAGAGAATGTCTGATTTATTCTCTCGAAGGTAAGTTAGTATAAAAATGTAAACCAATAACTAAATTACAATATAAAGGGGATTCAATAACAATTTCAGAAATATTTGTTAAATGCAAAAATATCCTTGATGCCCAAACCCATTAATGAAAAATTTATTATAGGCAGACGGGTTGATTTGTTGACAATATCATCTCACCACGGCATAACAACAGAGAGAGAACATCGGCTCAGGAATTTATTTCCAGACAATCAGGAAAGACCTTATAAATTTCAGAATAAAAAGGTTAGATGATAAAGTTTTAAAAACATTTAATACATATTGTAGTACAGTACATGTTATCGACTTCATAATAGTGTGCATAACTGATAATCTACAGCAGCCTAAGATTGTTGTGAACTAGTCCATTCAATCTCTTGCTTAAAAAGCTTTGAATATAATATAATTAAATTCTAATCTTTGCTAAAATCAAATGTGTTTGTGTGTAAAATCAAATCTTTTATAACCTTATATTCTTTGTATTAGGTGATTTTTATATCGGCTCGAGTACACCCTGGAGAAACACCCTCAAGTTTCGTTTTCAATGGGTTTTTGAATTTACTTCTGACAAGAAATGACCCAATAGCCATACAACTAAGAAAGTTGTATGTGTTCAAAATGATCCCATTTCTGAATCCGGATGGTGTTGCCAGAGGTCATTATAGAACTGACACTAGAGGAGTCAATCTAAACAGAGTATATTTAAATCCGTCTCTGACTTATCACCCTACTGTATATGCCTCACGAGCATTAATTCGGTATGTTACCTTTACTAATCTATATATTTTTTAACTCAGTTTACATTATAGGAAGATAAAAGGACATAGGTACAGTTCAACTTATGGTATGCGATTACCGTCACTCCAGGTCACCTCAAAGACCAATATTAGCATAGCCAACCTTACGATGGTAGCCATATTACATTGATTAGGTTATATGTATTTTTAATTCGAGTATTTAAAAATTAATTTACTGAACTCGAAACGCGTCCTTACAAACCACGATCTTCCGTCTATGAATATGTTTAGATTTTTTTAAGCCAATGAATGCTTATGAAACAATTCTTAACTTTTTTTTAGATACTATCATTTTGGTTATGAAAAAGAAGAAGATTTGTTTGAAGATAGTAAAAGCTTCACTTCGCGCAGCATTGGAAATATCAGTGAGAGTGCTGAGGTAAACTCTTTCATCTTACCACAAATTAAAACCTATCTCAATAACAAAACAAAACTCTCCAAAGGTCATTGGTCAGTCACTCCTCCGTTCAGATTACAAAAATACGCCAAAGGCATACAACATCAAAAGAATTTACTGAGCAGTTCTGTAAATAATAACGATATTTAGACAATAAATTTAAATTGTATATATATATTTATTACGAATGATAAATAAAGTTTTTGTTAAAATCAGTTTCTAGATACAAAGAAAAAGAAGAGTATTACAAAAGGAAGCGACTATAAACGTGAGAAGTCGTCTTCAGCAAAGTCGCTATCAAGGAATAAATCTTCTACAACAATCAAGCGAGTATCCATTGAAGATTCTAAGGACTGTCAGTCAGTCAGTGGGGCAGCTGCTAATTTAGCTGAACAGGTCAGATTTAGTCTTTGGCAGATTCTTCTGCATTCCTCTGAATAATTTAAATATTTAGACGAGTGCAATGGCCGAGCTGACGTAATTGCTCATGAAGGTCTTGGAGAAAGTCTCTGCAAGTAACATTAAACTTACATTCTACAATGGCACTGCGCCAGCTTCATATATTTTTATCGAGAATGTTTTAAAACAAAGGTCAACACATATTTAAGCTTCATTTTTGTAAATAAACTAATATTTTCCGCGATTTCGTGCGTTATTTTTATATACATATAAATATTTTTAGGGTCTTAAGAAATATACTTTAGGGTTTTAATATTCTTGTACGGAACTGTTATTATTTATATAAAATAAAGATAGCTTGAGTTACTTCTTTAGATATTTGCCCGTGAAAATCCTGTCCAGAACAGTCCAACAGTTTTGGAAGTTAGCCAGAAGTGACGGACAGATACACAGATAATTGGAAAATTTATAAATTGTTTTTCTGTTATAAGTTCGGATACTTTCATATGTATCTAGAATACAGCTGTAAGAAAATTTTTGATAATACAAACCGACGCATTTTTTAATCGATTGTTTGTTTCATCTTTCTTTAGGTTAAAATACTTAATACTTTAACAATAGGTACCTAACGCCGCCACCTTATATCTAGTGAAAAAGGTTAGATATAGATAACCAGAGAATATATTGGTAGGAAAGTAATTTAAACGCTATACTAGTTATTAGGTTTAAAAAATTGAGTTCTTCATCGACGCGAATATAACAACCGTGACAGGGATAAAAGGCTACTGAAATTCAATTAAAACTCTTATTATATTGATTCAATGCTCGTTATTAGTACAAGGACTAATCGATATTGTCATGGTAGTGAACATAAGATAACACTGTTGATACAGCGATAGATTTTTAATTTGGGAGTTGGCAATACAAATGTTATATTCAGGAAATTTTATAGTAAATAGAAACGTAATACAGAATAAAAAATAGTACATATTTTAAAATGATTAGTAATCATCACTCACTTTTTAAATGATTCTTTTATGGAAAACCATGTACATAAATTACTTTCAAAATATATAAACTAGCTGTAGCTGTGCCTGCGATTTCGTCCGCTCGGAAAAGTTATTTTTTTATGTTAATATTAATAAAAATGAAAGTAGCCTACGTAAACCTTATTACACAAGATATCTTCTAGTGAAAATCCCGTCAAAATCAGTCCACCCGCTTCACAGATAAGTCGGAACAGACAAGCATACATAAATTGAAAATATGTTATTTTGGTATTACAAACAAACACTCAGATTTTCTTTATTTGTATAGATAATGACACTATGAACGTGATGTTGATTCAACTTTACTCACAAACTACTTTTAATATTTTAACATATGTTTAAACAGAATGTTATTTTAGGTGAATGAGATGAAACTCCAGGAAATGCCATCGCAAACAAACGACATCTTATCACCTTGTGAATCAAATACAAATCTTGAGGAAACATCATCTCTACTTAATGAAAATGTTCTGAGATCATGCTTAGGATCGACCGTGCACTTGAGTACGAGTGAAGAACTTAAGATGCATGGCGGGAATCCGCTGAAACCTCTACGGGAGACCTTGAAGAACAGTATAAGCTTACTCATGGAGTCAAATAGTTCACTTGTAGGGTAAGCCATAGCTTAGTATACCTTTAGTATCATTACTTACCTAGTTTAATTTTTGTAGCATGACTGCTAAGATGAATGTAATATTTATTAATATAGCCTAAAGTAGCTTCTTCAAATTTTAACGGAAAAAATATATCGCCTAACGAATAGCTTATTGATACGTGTCATAGAGAGAATAAGTTTTGTATATACAAAAGAATTTTTAAAAGTTTTATAGAGCTTTACTTGGATATTTCGATAATTATAGACAGTCGAGCTAAAGTTTCCTTGCTATACAATCATACAGATGAAGTCTTACTAACTACGAAGTCAAACGACATCATTAGTGTTGTATTGTCGATTTATTATTTTGATTATTCAGAATTTCGTGGATTATATTCGAAGTAAAATATACACTTCATGATGTTACCAGCTATGATCTCATCCCCACAGAAACCTTATAATTTTACTATAAATGTATATTCATTAATTAATTAAAACTTCAATTATTTTTTTAGTTAACCGGATTTAAAACTCGATTTAGTTTATCTTTTGCAGTATGTAGGTTATACTGAAAAATTATGTTTGTTCCAATGCTGCATTCGCAATCGTAACTTATTATTATAAATTGCTAGAGACAGTATGTCGGGGAGCAAAGAGGCGAAGCTAGGTAACGTGAAGATGGGCTGGTGTGAGGAGTGCCAACGCGCTGTCAGCCGGCTAGAAGATACCATGCCCGGAATCGCCAACATGGTGCCCGGATACAGTGCTATGGTCTGATTTTTCTTGATATATTATGTTCTAAAAGCTACGATTACCCCTACATATAGATTCGGTTCGCTTACAGATTACGTATTTAATCTAAACGTATAATGAATTTGTAGAAACCGCTAGTCTATACATTTAATGTATTTATTCAAAAATGCAAGGAATGCCCTGTGTAAGAGGTAGTTATAGAAGAGTTCAAGATTTTAAGCAAATAAAATTATACTTAAGATTATTTTAAAAATTCAATATTCATTGTTGGGCTATTATATCAAAAGCTTATACGAAAACGAATCTTATTCGATTAATTTTAAAATTCGATTACATTTTAAAATTGATCGAATTCGAGTTCTATCTGTTCCTTCGACAGGTGTTTGCTGAGTCCCCGAAGTATCATTCTATAGAAGAGTACCGTGAATACCAGAGGCAACAAGTTGACGCACAAGAAAAAATGGTATAAAATAATATTATATTAACAACGTTACTTAACTATATTTGTTATAAACCAGCCTCTGCTAGTGACTTCGCTCGCGTTCATGTCGATTTTGTCAACCACTTCTATCTATATCTGTTATTTATCATACCAATTTTGGAAAATTTCAGTCAATCCATGATTTCTTATACTGATTCATTATCTTTATAAAAGAACGAAAGAAAATATATTTAAATGCTGATAACCCCGTAGATAGAGACAGACAAAAAAGAAAAAACATCTTTACGATAATTTTTGCATAAGTTAATTGAATGTATAGACATGCGATTTTACTGATTTATATTTATTATATGTATAAAAAATATAATTTAATCTCTACATTTGTGTTCGTGTGCCACCGACGCAAGACCAGCTTAGACTGGAGTCTGTTCTTTATGACTCATATAGATCTAAGGCTAACTTACATTGGAACTTATACTAAATTAATCTGTCCACTTATTTTAATATAAATATTTATTGAAATAATTTTATAGGCAATAATTTATTGTTGATTACCTTTCAGCCAATGTCCCTTAACAGTTATTTTGACAGAATTTTGTCGAACGATGACACGAACTTTTGTTCTTAAAGCACTTGAAATAAAACAAACATTATATTTTAAGTGAAGTTTACTACGATATAATAGTGAAAACCGCGTGCAAATCAGTTCATCCATTTTGGAGACTAGCGTGAAGATTGACATAGACAAACAGACAAAAATTGTAAAAATCGTTGTTTTGAGTTCTATTACGGTAATAAAGTCGCTCAATAAAAGCTTTTGTCTTTATAGCTTCAATGTACAGACAACGATCTGTTACATTTATATTATAGATTGACTAGCAGTGAGCTGCGGTTTCACTAGTTTCACAACATATATTTCAGTCGAATTTAGTCAGTTGATTATATATATAATAGAACGGTAAATTCGTGCCAAAAAATATGTAAGTTAAGAGAGTATTAAGTTTGTTCTAGCCCTTTATAATTCTTCTAAATACTTTTAAAATCTGTATTTAACAAGATTCTATTATTTATTTGTACGAACATCATGTTTTGTTTAGTTGCAGGACACGGAATTTCCCAACGACGGCTCGGTCGTATATTTCTGCACGAACTGTTTCAAAAGATATGTCATCTCGGATTTTAACGAAGAAATTGTAAGTTGATTTATGATACAATACTCGAGTTTCCCAATATGTCTAGACAAGGTACAGTAATATTGTAAGTTTTAGCTCAATAGAGTGGACTGGAACGCATTGGGAACAAATGCCCGTTAGATTATTGTAATAATGACCGATTAACCGACCGACCGAATTTCATGAGTTTTTACAATTTCCTGCAGAACCCTTTTATTTTTCTAAAATAGTGGTTTATTATTATTATTGTGAAAAAACACTAAGAGGCTAACTAGAAAATACAGACAGATTATATATTGTTGCTATAACTTATAAATATGGTTTTAAAAAAAGCTGTCATTTTTATTTATAAGTAGCCATCTTAATTTTATTTAGTATAGATAAGAGATTAATAATTAATACTTCTTCTTTTAATACAGAAAATAACAGAGACAGTGTCGTGCGCTAGTGTGGGTGTTAATGCGTGTGTGGGTGACAGTGGAGATCTGGCCACACCCACTGCCAGGCCTATTGCAAGTATAGACGATGCACTTATAACGGTAATTATCAACCTACTATTACTATGACTCCAATTATTATTCATTGTGATAACCTCCATTTTCTATACTATGTATTGAAGTGAAAATATAACATTTATACATAGTTTTAATATAGATATATTTGACAATTTTACATTAAACATCAGTACGCAAAATATGTTTTATGTAAAATCAAATTATAAAGATTTTCGTTTTTTAAACTAATAAAACGATATGTAATACCTAACACATTACAGTAAAATAATAACAATTTTAAAAGCAATATCATACAAACTATACAGATATTTTTTTCGTGAGAGTGCCCTATAGTACGCAGTATCATCAAAAATTCTAATAATTTCGTTATTAAAAAATATTTGAAAATACTTTTTATTAAGCAAACCGTACCACCGCCGAAGGAAGAGAAGCCAAAGTCTCCACTTAAAACAGTAATAAAAAAGAAACCTCAGCCCGTTATCACTTCGGTTGCCCCAAAAGCTGTCTACAAGGAGCCCGACAGTGGACTGTACTTATACATAGATTTGCACGGACACGCTTCCAAGAAAGGTGTGTATACAATATTCTATTTACGTGACGCTTAGTCTCCTTAGATTGTCATGTCAAAAAATATCTTACATATATATTATTTAACTGGAGGTAGTCGACAGTTTCGCCCGCGTCAGCTTTATATAAACATTTTTTATATTATACGACGGTGAATTACTGAGGATTAGTGATGAAGTCCTGCCAAAATTGGTCCAGCAGTTTCGAAGATTGACTAGCGACAACCGCACAAACACAAAGTTTGAAGATTGTGTTTATGTACCATATGCAACATGTTATTCTGTAATTGTCATATTATTTTGAAATAACATAAAAAAGTAATATAATATTATGATACAAACGAGAAATTAATCCGTGATATATTACATCTATGTATCTATATATTTTTATGATTTCATGTTCTTGTCGTAGGTATATTTATGTACGGCAACCACTTCGAAGACTTGGACCATTCTGTGGAGTGCATGCTATTGCCGCGCATCATGTCGCTCAACAACCTGCATTTCCATTTCTCCTCCTGTAACTTCACTGAGCGTAATATGTACCTCAAGTAAGTGAAATTTCTGACAAACTTCATTTTTTTAAATTTGTACTAATTATTTTAAAAGGTAAAAGGATACAGTTACGGGCAAATAGCGAGGCAAACTATTAGTATAGAATAAATATGATACAAGACACTAATGACAAAGTTATGTTTTGATTTTATATGACGATGAATATGATGGTAAAATATCATCTATATATATATATATATATATATATATATATATATAGAGTGAAAGTCAATATACAAGTGAATGTCCCGTTAAAGATCTAACCGTTTCAGAGATTAAACGGAACAGGCAGACAATTATAAAATATTTTCTGTTTCAAGTGCCATATATCTTTATATACGTTAGATAAAATCTGTTACATTCATTCATGTATAGGTGTATACATAATTAAGATCTGCAAGAGAAGGATTGTTGTTATTACATACTATAAATGTTGCGCGATTATAATGCCGACGTTATATGGCAATTAATTATAGGGACCGACGAGACGGTATGTCTCGTGAGGGCTCTGGGCGCGTGGCCGTCCTCAAAGCGACCGGTCTAGTCCGCTCTTACACTCTAGAGTGTAACTACAACACGGGCCGGCTCGTAAACGTACTCCCGCCAGCTGTACGAGACACCCCACTGCCCACGGCACCTCACGCCGGCATGCCGCCCAAGTACACGCCGCACATCTTTGAAGAGGTAAACCCCTTCCAGGTACAATGTCTGTCTGACACTGCTAGTTAGTCTACAACCAAACTACATTCGAAATGATTTAACACTAGATCCAAGCAAATTCGTCTGCAACAACATAAAATAGATTACAAAGATAACTATTACTGTGGCTATAGCAAGCCAACCTTAAAAGATATACCATCGCAGTCTTCTTTATAACTTTTTAAGGAGAACAATTCCGTTGGACCTGATTAACTCCAGTGCTGTCAAAGGGAAAGAATTTTAACCATTTTTGCAACATTTTTGATTGATGCTCCACTTTTATTAGTCGTAACGCGAATACTATTTAGCCTTAAATATAACCTTCCTCGATAAATAGTCTACCTAACAGTGATATTAATTTTTTAATTCGAATGAATACTTCCTGAGATTAGCGGTTTGAACTAACCTATTAAAGTATAAATATCCGCCACTTCGTCTGCATTGAACCGTTGCGGGTACTTCTAACTTTTTTTTGATGAATTTTCTTTATTTTAATAGAACACACCTTTACATTTGAAATTATAAAAAACACCTTAAACTGATGAAAAGTAATAAATAAAACAAAAATGTAGAGTGATTGAAGTTTGGTTGTATATAAAATCATCTGCATATGCGGTTAAACTATCCTAATATTTATATCATATTATATATGCATTTATCTCAAAGTGATTTTGCCACATATACAAAAGGTAATATCAAAATAGATGTAGATAGAAAATGTGAAGACATTGACCCATTTATTGCTACGTAAATTCAAATTTAGAAGTGGCAATATATTTCAGATAAGACTTCGTGCTAAGAATTGGGATGCATTCGAAGAGATAGACCCAATGAAGGTTTGTCCATAATCTTATATAATACAATTTGTATTTTGCAATAAAATTTAGAATATTCCAAGTAGTTGAAAACAATTTTAAGCTTATATTTATGCTTAATCTTCTTGGGATGTCTCTTCAAATATCTCCATAATGATGCACGCTGCTGTATAGTCACTGAAGTAGTTAATTTATTTTATAATTATAAGATTTAAAATAATAAATCTGCGTTTCGGCGTTTGGTGTAGACAAAGATAGTTTTTTTTTAAATCTGGTCTATAAACTTCTACATGGGAAAACAAAAGAGAGAGTAGTTAAAATAACTAGACTAAAATAAAATTGTGGACCAAATAATATTTTACATATTAAGTCACACAACAGTTTTAAATATAGTTTAATAGCTGACCCGGCAACGCTGTTTTCCCGTATATATTTATATGTATTTTAATGGGGGTTGATGATGGGTGAAATTGTAGGGTTAGGCTGTATTTTTTTTAAACGAAATCACAAATCATAAAAGAAAATTGGGATTAAAAGGGAACAACGTATTGTCAGTCCTTCCAAATAAATATAAAATTTCATCAAAGTCGATCAAGCCGTTTCGTAGGAGAATGGTAGCTATAACTGTGACAAGAGAATTTTATATATTAGATAGATTTGTAAGTGATACTATCAATTTAGTCGCCATGGCATTATATGTGATGTGACTTTTGACTATTAAAAACGTCAAACTATTGCCAGTAATGAAACAAGCTGTATATATTCGGACATTTATTTACTCAACGTACTTATTCGTTCCTTAAAAAATGTGTCATGTAAGACACACATAGTAGTCGTTGAAGCACTCAAACAGGCATTGTTTTTCATTTAACTTCATGTTCTCTTAAAATGTATCATAAAGTTTCTCAATGTAAACCGTGCTTTAGATAGCCAGTTAAATATAGATTAAACTAAGAGTGTTTGTAGGTGGGTCGGTCGTTGGGCGCGTCAATACTGGACCTAACTGGACAACACCCTAACTCGCGTATCCCGTGCTCCGAGCACCGAAATCTTTCAGCGCTACGCGAGTGGCTGCGTGCGCACACACGCACTATGCGCCCTCAGGTGAGTGTATATACCTTTTTATTAAGGTGCTAGAGACTTTCTTATTATCTAGGAAAAGGATGAGTTGACTCTTGGCGAAACGTTATAGATCTCGATCAATATCGAAAAAACATAATGATAATTTAATTCACACAATCACTGTACAATATAACCATTATATTATAGCAAAGTTTTGTAGGCATTATTAAAAGTTGTAATAACATACATGTCCATACCACACTTACTCTAACACACATTACCACATATTCATAAACACTATAAACTAATTATGTAATATTAATAAATGAATACTTGAAAGATCTGTATACTAGATACTTGAAGGTATGACTAAACTAATACCAGCTTCAGTTCCTTATGTCTTGTGTATCCGTGACCAAATTAATTAAAATATTTTGTAAGGCGAACTTCGCGTACAAAATAATATATAGAATGATAATATTCTTTATTTTTGTTATTCCTCATACTTGTAACGTTTATTTAACTTTCTTTACTTCTCTGTTATAAGTATTTTGAAAAATCCTTAAATCAATACTTTCTTTCTATTGTTTTATTTTTGTAACAACTCTCTTTAATTTTCAGTGTTAACTCGTCCCCAAAACTACTATAATCTGCAGGTTCTTACTAAATAGTATGGGTAAGGAAACTAATGTGAGTGATTTGTGGCGTCCCATGCAATATTCTAACGCCATGCTACCATATCTACTAAAAGAAAACCAATATTAATCTCATCGTAAAAGAAACAATCAAATCCTTAGATTTTTATAATAACTTATATATTTCAGCTTACAATGTCGCGGCTACGACCGAAGACATCGTCTCCAACAAGAATGCCTCTGTACGCCCGTTCTAAAGCTAAAGTGACCGAAGAACGGAAGGAGAACACGTATGTAGGGGCAAAAACCGACTCAGAAAGACACCGCAGCCCCTCCGTGTTAGTAAATCGCTCTGGTCACGAAATCGTCAACATGAACATGAAGTACGGCAAGAAGAACGAACCGGTGAAAACCCCATCGCGGACCCGATATTTGACCGAAAACGAGCCCAAACCAAAAACGCTTTCCACCAAACGAAGAAACGTACTCGCTATCAGAAAACCCAGTACCAGTAAGACCCAAGTCGGTGGTGTCGTTAAAGCGAAGATGTCGAGACGTTCAGCTGACGATGCGGAGAGTGCTCGAGCATCTATTGTTTCGTCGAAGCTCAGCAAACGCAGCTACGCGAGATCGTTGCGCGGAGCAGTTACGAGATCCGCGAACCGCTGCCGGGCGATGGCCTCTTCGTCATCTGAAGACGTCATCAGTGGTACCTGGGAGGACATTGCAGGTGGAACAGTGCTGGGCTCGCCGAGTGGTATATCTCACCCGGAGACGATGTCAATGGGATCAAAACGGAGATCATTCCCGGTGCCGTCGCCGTCTCACCTCAAGAAGATCCGCTTAAAGAGCGCGTTGTAGCGCAAGCCGCGTGCGAGGCCGGCGCCGGTGTCCGAACTGACCGGCACCCCTCGCACCTCACCCGCACCGACATAACCGTTTTTCATAGCGATTTTTTTATTTTTTTTACATAATTTTATATTAAATATTTTAAACAGGAAAATTTGTAAAAAATGTTAAATGTGCAATAAATAATAAATAAAAATAGGAATGTTTATGTATTGTAACTAACAATGTAGTGTTCGGTTTTAAATCGTGAGTGAATATTCTTAGGAATCACATAAGTCTTTTTCCAAGTAATCACAAACTGTTTCTATAATATAACACTAACGTTTTTCACACATGTAATTGTTTATTTTTATGTTCAAATAAGATAGGTATATTACAATTAGTTTACAATATACTAAACCTTTCAGTGTTAGTAAAAATAAAACCTTTGCTTTAAATTATCTGTTTGGCTTGTAATATAAATAAATTATACATAGAATTTTATTGTGAATGTGATATAATTTGTAAAATTTAAGCGTTTCGTATTAAAAATAATCTTAGTTTCGCATGGCACTGTATGTTAATTTTAAGTCCTGAGGTGCGTCTGTATGTGTAAAAAAGTTGCGTTTATTGTTTCTAAGAACATCTCGGCTCCTCGAGCGTAAACGTTGTTGAACAACATATACTTTAAGTATCGATATGGACGCATATCACTTTTTAGAGGATATATTGTAAAAATGTTTCGTTTCCGATTTATGTTCTAGATCAAATGTCATCGCTAGAGCACTAAGGGAAGTTCTCGCCTTACCCCACTGGACACAAAACCAAAACCCTCAGCTTAAAATTGTCTTTATTTTTTATACTTTAAATTAATATGTGCTAATTGTAAACATATAATGATTAGCTTAGATGTGATGCTTGCCATCGGTTTTAATTAAGAATTTCAATAATTTTTTATTAATCTACCCACTATTTTATTGTCAAAGAACATTGTGGCAAAAAATTTAGTTTACATTTATTAAGCTTAGTATTCTTGTAAGATTAAAAAGCGTGAATATGGTTTATGCTTAGATTCGTGGTTTTGACTTACTTCAAGTAAATTATGTAAACAAGTATTTTGACTGTACCAATTTTTAATGTTGTGGTTTAAAGGTAGCATGATTGTATTTCATGAAATATTCGATTATTACAATGCTTTCAGCCCTGTGCTGCCAAATGTATCGATTATAGCAAACATTATCTTCCCTATGGCTCTTCCACATACCCTTATAACCTCTTTAAACATCAAATTACAAATAAGACTGTTTTTATGACGTAGCTAATTAAATTCATGATCCCACCGCAACACGCTAACATTATTTAGTATATGGTTATGCAACTTTACCTTAATTTTTTTTTAATAAGTAGAAAGGAAACTATATGACATAACTAATTCAATAGTAATGTTTTTTATTTCACCTAATCTGTGAACATTTTGATCTCATGAATGACGTTATTGAAATTATGAGTTAATTTTTAGTTTGATTATAAAAAGCTGGAATGTTATTATTTGTAGTTTGGTTTTCATTTGTATGTAATTTAACTGAAGTTGATTAAAAATAGTAACTATTTATTGTCTGAAATATTAATAATATATGATTAACAGCAATACTGTTTTATTTTTTCGTAAAATCTAACTGGCTTCTATTTAAAACAAAAATACCTTGAATTTCGCCCACAACCGTAAACACCCAGATTATTTTGGTCAGTTTTACTAAGCAATACGAATTTGTAAGGTATCTTTAGATAAAAATTATATTTAATAAAGTGTTGTGAGTGTGGAGATATTGTTCTATGAGTTCCAAACGATTAAAAAAGGCTACCAATTTTATTGTATTTAACTTTACGATCGAATGCTTTTGATATAAAATATATACTAGGTGGTTATAATGTAGTAGATGTTCTCACCTGTTTGCTAAACATACACTTATATCAGTAGCAGTTTTTAGTTATTTAAGTACCCAAGTCTTAGAGGGCTTGCTTTCTTTGATATATTCATCTATGTTTTGCATTAATAGTGACCCAAACTTTAAAGCCAGGGATTCTTTATACTTATAATAAAAACCTAACAGTTATCAGTGTGGATGAAAGAACAATTGCTAATGATAATAGAATTATGTTAGGTACCACCTGTGCCTCTTTTAATATTGTGCACAGCTAAATCTTTTGGTCATTTATTTATTGAGATAAAATTAATGTGCAAAATAAAAGAGGGTATAACTGTACACCATTTTATTTCAGTACACAGTTGCCTTAAACTAAAGATTTACAGTCTGCGACCACGTCGGCCACCCTTCCTCCTGGTGGAGTCTGATGGTACAGGGGTAACATCCTCAATGCGGCCAATTTTCATGTTGGAACGAGCAAGAGCTCTAAGGGCAGACTGTGCTCCAGGTCCTGGAGTCTTAGTCTTGTTGCCACCAGTAGCACGCAATTTGATGTGCAGAGCTGTGATTCCAAGTGTCTTGCATTTTTCAGCAACATCCTTAAATAAAATATTATTTAATATTTTGTTAAATTATCAAGTAATATTCAAATCTATTTCACGAACACTGAATAACCATTAAATGTTTCGAATATTACAAAGCAATATACAAAACTATTACATTTACAAACAGCCACAATTAATATCATAAAAGAATATTACAAACAAATGTTAAAATGAAAAATAATTTTAAAAACAACGTCGTCTATTCTATTCCTATATTACGTTCAAGTTACTTCAGACACATTTTTAGGTTATAAAAAGCAAAACATTGGAATTGAATTTTATAATTAAACTGACTAAACAAACCTGTGCGGCCAACATAGCGGCGTAGGGAGAAGCTTCATCACGATCAGCCTTTACTTTCATGCCCCCTGTTACTCTGGCGATAGTTTCCCGACCAGACAAATCGGTAACGTGAACAAATGTGTCATTGAATGAGGCAAATATGTGCGCTACCCCAAACACAGTTTCACCTGCTAAATGTTGAGGTCCGAGTGTAACCTGGACCTCTTCTTTCGCAACTTTGTTTTTTCTTGGGGCCATGGTTTAGCCTGAAATAACAACACTATATAGCACTTTTGTAACCTTTAAAAATCTCGAAAATCCTGTCACTTAATATTTAACTGTTATGTATATATATTAATGACATAACTTTCTTTGAGATTACGTGAATATTTATCTGATTACAGACATAAAATATAAAAAATAATCCAGAAACACGAAGATACCTTTAGATTAAAAGCTGTCAAACACTAAAAAGACTGGCGGATGTCAATGTGTCATTGTCATTAACTGTCAAGAAAAGTTGCTATATATAATTATTTGTACAGGAAAATAGAAATATTTTATAAAAGAGATATTTTTAAAAGAAACTTACATTCCTTACTAAACTTATGAATTTAGTTTTGACTAAGGTACACAAATAGCATATTATGTTACTTAACAAAAATTTGAGAGGTGTCAAGGGACACCAGGATGGAACGAAGTTCCTTTCGATTAATTAGTGAAGGATTTGTAATAAAATTTTATTTTTTTTTAAGTTATAATAATATTTTTTTATTATTAACAAATATAATGTTATATAAACTTAATCAGTAGGCTCAATTTTCATAATAATTGCCTTGTGGTAACTGAAGTAGGAAAGATATGTTTGGTATAATCAATATTTAAATAATATATTATTAAATATATATTATAATAATATATTATAATATTCGTCATATTATAATATTATAAGCTTACAATAGCTTACTATAGCAAAGTGTCGTGACAACTTATCGTAAGAATTTTTTCCGTCTAGCCCCCTTTCACATCGCGCGATAAGGGCCTTCGTTCCAATAAACGGCAGCGTCATTTTTGTATGATAATCATTTTATAGTTTATGACGCACCATAATTTACGTTGGAAACATATTTTCTTTTAACACTAGCAATATTAATTAATCGAAAAATATTATTTATTTCAATATACTAAGAAGCGTATGATGAAGAGACAGTTTTTTATAAACACATGGTTTATACATCACTAATTTTATTTTCGCAAATTGATAGAAATGTGGTAATTAGTCAAATTTCTAGGTCATAATATAAACTATTCTTTTACTCTAAGAAGGTCTAACGAAATGATAAATTATGGTGGTCTTATAAAAAAATTTATAGGGAAATGTAAACAGAAACTTATTTTCGAAATGACAAATTAACGAAGTTTCGAGTTTATGTCTTTGTGAATTTGCGACTATGTTGCTATTTCATCTAAAATATATATATTATGCTCTATGACACACCCGGATGTAGTTCACGTCATTGCCAAGTGCCAAGTTGCCAACAGTATATATATATGTAAATTTCATCTCTGTCATTATATTGAGAAAATTGACGATTTTTAACAAAACATATTGCAAATAAGTTTGAAATATTTGCGTTATCAAAGTGTAGTATTAAATAATATAGTTAAATTTATTTAAATGTGAGTATAAGATGATGTTTAAAGTTGATCCTACTTTGGAACTTGAGCTACGCATGACGTCTTGTCATTCACATTACTCAATAGGTTTTTTCAATACTACGTACTATAATTTACGCTTTAATCCACGTAAATTTAACTGCCACGAATATTCTGAGTGGTCATCATAAACAGCGTGTAACTTTTTACGATAGTGAACAATAGATACATGCAAGTCATCATAAATGTATTTTCTTTATGTCCTCTTAAAAAGAGTAGTAAATGGTAATAGTGATGATATAATAAGTATTATCTTGTACATTCCAGAGTCATAATGTTTATCTGGGATTGGTTTACTGGTGTCCTCGGATTCTTGGGTAAGTTCATATGTACATGTTTTATTGATTTGCATCTGAAGCATTTTTATAATTTCATAGGACTTAGATACAATGTTCTGTAGGAGTGATTAGTAATCGACCTTGGTAAACAGTAGTTATTAACTTTGAATATGTAGAAAAGCAATCTATTTCTATACATATATATTTGCCCCACTTTTGTTATCCAGAACACATCCTTTTATTACTTACCCTATCTGTTATCTTGAATTACCATCATAATCTATAAATAACACCATATTTCTCTATACATAGATAATCATAAGTTTATAAATATACAAATTAGATGATATCATTTTGCAAAAAATTTGAATATAACTATTTAACATGTATATCACAAAAATTTGCTATGAAAATAAAGTTGAATATCTGATACAATGATTTGAGACAAGCTTTTTTTGAAACAGGTCTCTACAAAAAGTCAGGGAAGCTTCTGTTCCTTGGTCTGGACAATGCAGGAAAAACAACATTGTTACATATGTTAAAAGATGATAGATTAGCTCAGCATGTACCAACGCTGCATCCAAGTAAGTTGAAATTGATTAAATATATTATTAATTACATTATATGATATTTTTAATAGAGAACAATTTTTTTTAAATCATGAATTAAAAACTTTGCTACTCTGATCTTAAGCCAACATCTTTAGGTTAAATATTTAACTGAATGAAATGTAAATTTTCCCATAAAATAGCACTCAACAAACATCTCAACAATACTAGAGATTAACACTAGGCCTTGAACATTGCTTCCTTTGAATATATATGGTAACTTGTTGAAAAACTGGGTCCCTATGGAATAATTCATAGAACAAAATATGTGTAGTTTAAATATTATTTTAAATTATATGAAAACTTAGAAGATTATTGTTTATTATTTCCATTTTGGTTTTATATTGGGTTTTAATAATATTTAAACTTTATATAAGATATAAAAAGTAAAAAATAATTGCACTATAATTTACGCAACTATCTTAATTAATTTATTTAATTATAAATAAAATTCATATTTATGTTTGTAATATGAAATTAACAGCTTTCTTTTTTCTAAATACACATATCACACTTACAACAATTTGAACCTATTTTAAAGAGAATTACTGGCAAATAGTAGTTAATGTTAAGGACAATTGTATAAGATTTTACTTAGGCTAGTTCTATTTAATCATCTTGAATCATTTTAGCATGTTGCAATGTTGCATGATATGACGCACGCCCTTTATGCAGAGCCGAACTTGTAAATTTTGAACTTTAGTTGCATTTTAACGCATTTATATTAATTATTATTATAGGGAAACCTAATTACGTATATGTGTATCGAAAAGCATATTATTTTTCCTTTCGGTCTATCTCAATAATTTTTTAATCTAGATATTGCAAAATTTTTAATTTATAAATTGTACTGTTTTCGTAACACTGTATTTTGCTTGTTTTAGCATCAGAAGAGTTATCAATAGGAAACATGCGGTTCACAACCTTCGACTTGGGCGGTCACCAACAGGCGAGGCGGGTGTGGCGGGACTACTTTCCCGCCGTCGACGCTATAGTCTTCCTAATTGATGTCTGTGACACTCAGCGCTTCAAAGAGTCTAAAGATGAATTAGACTCTCTACTGACTGATGAAACTCTAAGCAACTGTCCCATATTGATCCTCGGTAACAAGATCGACAAACATGGAGCAGCTAGTGAAGACGAACTTAGACAATTCTTTAAGTTATATCAGTTGACCACCGGAAAGGTAAGGGTTATGCATCTTACTTAAACTAAAGAGATCCTCTCTTAATGACATCATTAAAGAAGTAATTTTACGTCCTTATTACCTTATTCATACGCGCATTAATTAATACTTCAGTTCAAAATAAAACTATTAGGACAAAGAAGTGTAAAACCGTTTAGTAACAATTACTACGAAAGTAGAACAGCTACAAAATTGCACCCGATGCACCAAGTCGTTAACAAGTTATACTTTCAATTAATTGATACAGATAGTGTCTTTTACCTTAGGTATAGACAATAGCGGAATTTACGGTTACACACACACATATATATGTATATATGTATATATATATATATAAAACATGACTTCTCACATACAAGTTTTAAAAAAGCTAAGCTTAAAGTGTTACTAACTAGCGGAGAGTACTGAGGCAGATTAGATGCTCACATAAAAGGCATTCTAATATGTAAGAGGAAGTTTTAAGTTAACTCGCATATATAGAGTTTATTTTGTTATATTGTTTATCTCTCATATTTTTTTCTGTTGTGATTTAACAAGAGGTAAAACTCTATAAGCTAAATTTGTGTTACAGGGCAAAGTACCACGATCAGAGTTAGCTGGACGCCCACTGGAATTGTTCATGTGCTCGGTACTAAAGCGACAGGGCTATGGTGAGGGCTTCCGCTGGCTCGCACAGTACATTGACTGAACACTCCTTTTACGAACTCGCTTCACATACACCTCGCCCGCCAACACTCATAGGCCACCATGTGCGCCCAGACAGCTAAGTTTAGTTAAATTGTGATGATAGACAATTTCAGGTTTTAGAGTTGGGGATAGCGATGGCAACTCTGAATTATCAATTTTATGAAAAAAAAGATGCTTGAAACAATGAGTCAAAAGAGAATAGACACAAACTAAGCAGATTGCTTCAGTATTCTATCCAAACTCAATATTGACAGTTGATTGTAGATGGTAATTTTTAATTTAACTAAATTTAGCTTATTTTTTGTCATCATAATATAATTTTTTTTTGTGTTACTTAGTCATAATATTAAAAAGAATAGCTAATTTGATTCTGCAACTTCAAGAATTTATAAAAAATGTTTCAGCATAATAAACGACAAATTTTGATGTTGGTCATTAGATTTTACCAGCACTGATTTCTATATTAACGAAAATTATTTATTTTGATTTCTCTATTACAACTTGCACATGTTTTCCCTATTAAAGAAATTGTGTGATATACGAAGTAACTTTAAATATTATATTAATATACCAAACCCAATATCTGGATAATTACATAATGTTGAGTTTAATTTAAGGAATATAATAGTACCAAATAAAAAGAATAGTATGGTGGTAGTAAAATTGCTAGATTTCGACATCCAGTTTCATCATTTTTAAGGGAATTTGGTATGGCAGGTGTGTAGTTGGTGATAGACTTGCTTTACTGGTGATGAACATTATTAAAGCTTTTTTATTGACGAGGTTGAATATAATGCGGTAAACTTTTATTTGGAATTGACACATTACAATAATATGAACATTACTGGTGAGCGAGTTGATTTATTTGAAGCAGTAATTAAATTTAACCATAAGAAGCTTTTAGGTAAATATATTGTTCGTAGCTCCAAGGGTTCTGTAGCGTGCGTTCTTATTTTTTTGAAAGTAACCCAAGACAATTACATTAACATTGTAACAAATCATTAAATAAAGATATGTAATTATTATTTTATATGCTATTGAAGACCATTTGCATGAAGGAGAATTATTTAACAATAACAATAATCTACAGAACCCATTTTTTATATTTTGATTCATTTTATTAAATTAAAAGGAGTTTGATTTTATGCTATTTTTATGCGGTTTGTAAAACCATAAATTCTGTGCAAGTCTTTTGCCTTGATGTATTTATTGTCTGGCCTCATTATTTTACTTTTGTAATTATCATTTTATCTCTATTTCTATAATGTTCTGGTAAAACGTCGACATGTTATTTAAATTATTTATTCGTACTATCAGTTTCTCATTCCAAGTTCTATTGAGTGATAATATAAAAATTTACTCGTAAACTTTGCCCATTGTGTTGTACTTTTGAACACAATGATTATTTTTATATTTTATTTCAATCGTCTCAATAATTATTAATTACATACAATTATTTATGAAACGGCTGGTCTATTTAACAAAATAGATATAATATTGTTCCTTTGTCGGTATATGAACTTGAAGCACAAGATAAGTTGGTAAAGAATTGCGAACTATTCTACGAAAGAACTGCCTTACTTTGATGTTACCATCACAAGAATTGTATTTTAGCCAATCGGGTGAGTTTTTAAAGCATTAGACGTAAATAGGATAGGAATGGATCTGTACGTAATCGCAAAATAGAATGAGAATAAATTTCCAAATATACTTATAATTATGTTAATTAAGGATTCATCAAATTAACCACGACGAGCCGTTTCGTACAGCTTGTTGCGAGCAACAGCTGGTGTTCCAGGATTAATAAGGATTGTTCTTCGGTATATTATTTTTGCATTATAAGTTCAAAAATGTTTGTAATAAAAATTTTTATCAAACAAATACGATGTTTTATTTAAAAATTAATTATAATAAATATAAACTTCCATTAATAAAAGGATATATTATATTAATTAAATTTTTTAATGAAATTAAAAATGTGACAAAAATATTAATTCTAAAATATTTCGTTGGAATCATCATAAACCATACACAATTCCATTTCGTGTGAAGTATACATACTCGTTTTACAGTATATAAATGGGAATGCCTTAAATAATTTGATGAGAAAGCAATTTCATTATCACTTGGATAGCGCTCAAACACATAAAACAATAATCTTATTTATCATTACTTTATATTTGAAATGATTATTATGACTGTTTTATATTTACAAAAAACGGTATCTCACGTATGATATTGCACAGTATACTTAAAACTACATCACGTGACCGTAACACATTGAATTCATTTCACATACTCAAACTAGGATTGTCACCGGAGTCGAGATTGTCCGCTACACAAAGATTGCAAAATTTATCACAACTGTTTTTATTGGTAATGTATAGATATAGACAACGGGAGTACGACCATTAAGAAGGCTAAGGTATTTGTAGCTTTTTGTGGGCAACACAATTAAGCGGTGGCAAAAAAATATTCTATTTTAGGCACATAATACGTAATATAATAATTCAAAATGCTATTCAACAAACCGGTCTATATAATACGTAGATTGATCTAATAACACAAATTAACATGAGTTATCTATTCCTATACATATGAATTATTATTACTAGATAATATAAAGTGGACAATTTTAACACTTAATTTTTGATTTGCCTAGTACCTATCCTTGAAGCAAATGGGTATAAGTAAATTATAAAAATTCGGACCATTAGGTGTCCGATATATAACGATTATTTTATATTCATATAATTTGAAAAGCACCAAATGTTCCACAATTTGATATAATACCAATTAGATTCAAGGATAGGCAAAAGGATTAAAAAAGAATTCACAATAAATGTAATTGTAAAGCTAACTACTAACACATCACAATGGCCACTACGATTGCGTCACGTGACTACAAGTGTATCACATTTGGATCATTGGACTGAAGCGGACCATCACGAAATATTTGAGACTACTTTGAACCGCGACGATCATTTCGGAACGAGTTGTAGGTGTGGTCAACTTTTCTTAACCTAAGATAAACTAGCTACGGAGAAGGCGCCCTGTGGTGTCCGTATGTCTAACCTAAGTGCTACATACAAAACTGTGAGGCACGATGTGGTATTATCTGTCTAGAAAGTTATTTCACCTCAGTATTATACAGATATTACAATTATTGAAATAGAAAAATAAAATATATTTCATGCATAAAATTCAATTCACACGAGTGTTACCTATCTTACGATTTCACGCAAAACTTTAGAGGAATATCGACTGACAACAAAACTTGCTGTAAACTAGACAGAGTATTTAATTGTCGCTCTCTTGGAGTTTTTAGATGATACAGTCACATAATTTCAGGCATTTAAGCCTAGAACTTACGTTAAAATATTGCAGCAAGAGTTCTCAGATCAATAACTTAACAGACAGATACACAGCTATAAGTAAACTAATCGCGCAACACTAAATGCAAACACCTATCCCCAAAACTTCAAACTACCCACACATGAGATTATAATATTGATAAATAATAGGATTCATATGAAGATAAAAACCATCGATCTTTAGTAAAAATTATTTTTAAAATGTACATATTTACATGATATAAAATAATGTCGATAGCAACAGTAAATAAACATTCGAAGGCGATAATAAAAATCCCAAAGCATAAATGGACTTTAGAGAAAATATTGAAATAATAAAATTAAAACTTAAGATAATTATCTACTATATTGTATTCGGAAAACTCTTGTCTAAAATTTTTTTAATAATAACAATGATTTTTATATACTTTTATTATAATTTAATGTCTTATGCAATTCTTGTCGAGTAAAATTATTAATTCATATTGTCTTAAATATAGATCACACATTAGCTTAAAATGAAATGGGTATAGAATTGATTATTACATACAGAGTGTAAATCACTTTGGTACAACTAACTACACACTCATAGCCATACTCCATAACTTTAAATACTCGCGATCTACCGCTAACCGACTTTAAAAATTAATAATTTCCTTAAAATGGAGCTTCTATAGTTTTTAATTCCTTACTGTTACATTAGAATGTTGATCAGTAATTCGCTTAATGAAGTGAAGTGCTTAGTTCATCCACTTGCGGCAGTTGGGCGCACCGCACATACACATTATCTTGTGAGCGTCGTCTTCTATGTCGAATTTGTAATCGTACGCCAACTGTCGAGTGAAAAGAGTTTATTAAATCAATAAGTCCCGTCAAAACCGGTACAGCTGTTTCAGAGATTAGCCGAGACAATAATATTTAAATTATGTTTCTGTTCTAAGTTACGTAAAACCTCTCATACGCATTAGAAAAAATCTGTTGTTTTTATATTATAAACAGGTATATCAACTTTATTAATATGTAAAAATCTAAATATAAGGGATGGAATGGACTAACCTCCTCTCCGCGCGAAATGCGTCGCTTAGCGAATATAATTATGCGTAGATGTCGGTCCACTTCTACGGTCTCTGCGACGCAATTGGGTTGGCACGAGTGGTTGATGTAGCGGGCGAGTCCTCCACACAAAGTCGCGTCCACTACACGTCGTTCGTCCAGACGGAACATGTAGATGCCACGATTCTGTTCGCCAGGTCATTTAATAGACATGAATTCACCGGAACAGGAATGATTTTTATTAAAAACAAAAAAATAACACCGACCTAGATTTGCCTTCTTTATATGTTAATTGTATTGGTAAATATTTTAGCGAATATGATTACTGTGACGAAGATATTTCAAGGTGTTTAAAAAATAATATTAGAAGAAAAGATCAAAAATTAAATGTGTCATGTACTAGTGTACATTTTTACTTTTCATAGTGAGTATTTTCATTCATCTATATGAAGACATGATCATTTAAACATTGCGACAGGCGTTAAAAAGGCGCCTTGATGTTTGAGAAGAAATCATGGCTATGTAATTGACATAGAAGAACCAGCCACGGATTTGCCCTAAGGCGCAGGAGGCCCCGGCCTAGGGCGGCCAATCGTGACAAAAAAATTCACCGATGATAACTAGAAATAACGTAAATATTCTAACGGATCGTGCACATATACTACATGGCCTGTGGCCTAAGGCGGACCAGACTGCAAATCCTCCACTGCATAGAACACCCACACTGCAGCTAATAAACTGTGTTGTAAAATCATTATAAATTGACCGTGACAGATTGTGTTCATTATTAAATTGTCTGTAATTAATGAATTTGCGACTTCGACAGTCTTTCTTTTCCAACATAAACATTAGTTATATGTCCTCACATAGCTCTATTCACTTACTCTAGCTTCATATTGCTTCTCCCGAATCTCGGAGAGTTCAGATCGTATAATCTCTCCGATATATTCTATCACCATCGTATGCTTCTCTAGGTCACGAGCAGCGTACAATCCTAAACCTTGAATTTTTGACCTGCGTAACGAAATAAACATTACGAGTAAACAAATTAACCATTATAAATTTAATCTTGTACATTTAAAATCTAGTACGTTCTCATTTATAATATCTATAAGAATTAGATTAATGTAGTAAGAGTTAAAGTAATAACCGTGCGAGATAGACGTTATTCCGCCACTCGAGTTTCATTTTCTTGTACTGGCTACTCTTGGTGTGCACAAATTGCTTTGAGTAGGGGCAGGCAGGGCTGTCGAGCGCGGCGGGTGGTGGAGGCTGCGCGGGCACAAGCGAACGCGTGTTGCGGCGCCAAACGCGCGCACACCGTGCTTCACAACGAGCACAACCCGACGGGTTCACAGCGAGTCCGCCCTCCAACAGTGCGGAACGTCCAAATTTGAAACGGTAATCCGTTAACGTCTCGATACCTTACAAAAATTATTGTTCGTAAGAACTCGGTAGTTTAAATGAATCTAGTAAAAATATAGTGTACTCTTCGGAAGTTGTATTACATATAAGTTATGTTAGGAACGGTAAATAAAAAAATAGTAATAATAATAATTGCAATGATGATTTTTCTGCTTTACATACTTATAAAAGGATTTTCTTTTTTTATAATAATATGTGGTTTTATATTATAAACACGATTTTCGTAAATTATTCTTACCTGGTAAACTCTCTAACACTCTTACAATAGCAGGTTCTGTGAGCCCAAACAAATCTTCTCCGGTCACATAGTTTGGCCATAACTTCAGTACACCATCCTCTTTTCTACTTTCTCTCAATGTTGCCACCGCATCTAATACCTATTATTTTTTTCTCGTTTTAGCACGTAATCGAACAAGAGCGTTAGTTGACCACAATCAGTATCAAGTGACAATAAAAAACGAAAGAAAAGACTCGCTGGTAAGATATAAAAAGTGCAATAACCAAAATTTTAAATATCTTTAACTCCTATGAAAGAGATAATTTAGTGAAAATTAATGATTTCAGAAGCGCATTATCCGAACACTGTATTTGGATACTAACGGCAGCCCAGGCAGCGCGCGGCGTCGGAGCACACATTTCCTGTCTTGATTCATCCTGCACCCGCACGTGGAACCGTGGCTTGCCTTCCTCTTCCGAAATCCAACACACGTAGCGACATCTGCTGTTGGCACGGCTCATTGACCAGAAGAATCGCACCTATGGTACAATTTAAAAGTATGACATATGGCTAAATATTACTATTGAAAGTTGCTCAGAGCTTCGGTCTTCTAACAATTAAGACAATTGTGTCGTTTAAAAGTTATAATACATTAAAATTTTTACAAAAATGTAAAATGTAACGCCTAAGTAAATGGTAAAGACAAAAATTATAACAAACAGTAGTTATAAATTTTGTTTTAACATACATAACTACTGTGAGTTACATCATCACACCTGTTCTAAAACTTACGATCTTGTATCCAATTGGGTAGATATAGTTGGGTGTATGGAACGCTGCTAGCTGGTGAGGTAACAGGTGCCCCGGGCTCAGGAAAATGAGGCCGCCGACTCGGATCAGATGGTTTGTATCAGAGTGTAACATCACAGACGCGACCTGACGTTGTTCGTCTCGAGATATGAATACTCGACGTTGAACACTTAGAGTCGTCAACTCGTTGTCTTTCTCATTCTGTTTGGACAAAATTATTTTATTGAATCAAAAATATATTTCATGATAATGATAACTCAAAACCACGAAATCTATCGCCCCGATTATATCTTTTGAGAACTAATGTTCGATCAAATATCAAAGTCATCATTAATTTCTTTCGTAAAATAATTATAATCATTGGATATTTTTTTAATTAGTATATTTATATCGGTTTGCAATTGTTCTCCATATAATATTAGACACGAACTAATTAGAGATGTGTAGAGTTTAAAATATATTACCTTAGGTGCATGGGAAGCACAAAATGCCGATTTATTTTTGTAAAATACGCAGTTGTCTTTAACAGCACAGCCAAGATGATAAACACTCCCACACCTGACTTTAAAGCATCTAACAGTAGCCCCAAGTCTTCTGCAAACGGCGCAAGTAGCACTTGACCCAGCGGCTAAGGCATTATCCACGTTCATTAACGCTCCACTAACAGTCTCATAGACTCCTTCAGACCAAAGTGCACAATTCAAATGGACCCATCGATCTACATCAGAGTTTAGCAATCTCGAGACACCATCAGCTACGCCGTCTCCTTGAATTCCACATAATTCGCATTTTCTGGTATCTTCATTAGTAACAGGCATAATAGCAACACCAGTGCGGAACACTAATTCAGTAAGCTCCCTATCGGTGGGTCTTTTATATTTAACGGGAGGTCCAATACATCCTGGTGCCCATAATTTATACCTAATTCCTTTAAACTTCTCCTTTTCCAAACTTTGATTACTTTTATCATCAGTTTCAACACTCTTTAAATCTTCATCTAAAGCGCTTACATCGTCGCCTACTTCTTTCATTAACTCATCGTTGTCTAATGAATCCATAAACGACAAATCCATCTTTTCATCTTTTATATCAGGTTTAATATCCAAATCATCTGTTTCCATACTTTCAGTTGACGCTGTATCAAAATCATCACGATCTTTAGATAGATTAGCTTCAATATCTGATTTGCTGTCTTCTTTGATAACAGTCTTCGATTTTCCATCAAGAATAATGTTCGTTGGTCGCCAAGCAAACCTTTCATAGCATTGAGTGCTACAAAAATACAGCTCTGTATCACTGTCACATAGAATTTCTTCGGCATTGCCTTTATTTGCTGCGAGTAATGGAAACTCAGACGCTTTTGCTCTGACCACAGAATCTAATATAACAACATCACAATGACGACAGAACTTAGCAGCTCCATTCAAAATACTTTGGATATCAATAGGCGCTCCTTCTTTTCCATCTTTTCCCTTTGATCTGTACAAACCTAATTTATGGGAAGGCGGAGTAGCAGTTCTTTCTACTATTTGGTAGGACGTCGGAGGTGGGATGTGCAGTATTCCAGCAAGCTCCTTCAAAACACCTAGAATATCTTCGGCAGCTCCTGAAGTGAGTGTTAAAGTAACGGTGACATTTTCATTACTTTCAGAGTTACTGGGAGAGTCTTCAATCTTAGTTTTTACAAGACCATCGCTATCAATAGCTTTTAACTGTTTCTGGCCGTCTTCTTCATCTTTCAATTGATACAACGATAATGGCTTCACTCGAATTGGTATAGGCATTATGATAGGAATAATTGGTGAAATACGGCCAGGTAAAAGCATATCTTCATCTTCTTCTTCGTCGTCGTCATCGATAAGCTTAAGTCCAGGAAATCGATCGTCCGATTCAATTTCAAAAGCTTCAGGACTAGAACAACTAACAATAGTATCTGGCGTATCTGTGTCACGCTCTTTGCAAATGAAGTCCAGCTTCTTCTCTTCAGGATCTTCCTCGAATAATATCGGCTGGAATTCTTGGTCATAAAAGCCCCTTTGTGTTGAAGCTGCCGGTTTCTCTGGTAAAGGCTCCTCATCACCGAAAGGTTTAGTGTTATAGTAATCCGCAACATTAGGAATTTTAGCATCACCAAAAATACCTAATAAATCTCCTTTTAAAATATCGTAGTCTTTGTTCTTTAATTTAGTCAAATCACCAGATCCAAAAAGAGGACAAACAGCAAAATTTGTTGTAAGAGACGGTTCCTGAATTTGCATAGGGGGTAAAAGACGTAATTGTACCATTAAGTTGTCAATAAATGTATCGTAGTCTTCTTCATACCTTGAGCCTTTCCGGGGCCTCTTTTTGGCTGCAGCATTTATTCCATTTTCGGCAGCAGCTTTCAAATTCATTTGCATTTGTTTTCGTTTTTTCTGTTGATATTCCCTCCTTTTCCGTTTCTTTGCCTCAGATGGTGTTTCTGATGGATTAATTTCCGAAACATTATCCATTATAACACTTTCGGGATATTCTTCTTTCATTGGTTGGTCAAGTTTACCTTGGTCCGAAGCAGTCGACACACCTGAAGTTGCCGACTGTTGAGAGCTTTCGTCCAGAAGTTCTTTCTTTACATCCATAGGAGTAAACGGTCTATGAACAGGACTTTGTTGTGGTGGAAGCACTTCCTTCTTAATCATTTGTTGGTGCAACATTTGCTGATTTTCTACGCTCATTGGATACATCGGTATCGATTTCATCGTAGGAGAACACTCCGGGATTGGTGTGGTATCTTCTTTATTTAGTAACTTCACTGACTGTTTTCTTACATCCATTAAAGACTGGGTTGATGACTGCAACATGGGTGACATTGATGATACAGGAATAGATGTTAATGATCGGCTTGTAAATGGTTGACTTATGCTTGTAACTAGTCTTGGAGAATTTTTAGGAATATCTACTTCTTGTGTTAATGATATAGTTGGGGGTGGTATCGAAGGCCTAGCAAGTTGAGCTTCCAATGATGGAATTGTTCCCAAGGCCGGTGCAGTTCTCTGAATTGTTACAGTTCTTTGTGTTACTACATTTGAGGTAGTAGTCGTCGTTTGTAATAGTTGTTTTAATAAAACATTTTGTGATTCGTCATTTCTTTGGTTTGCATTTTGTAGTTGCAAATTTTTATTTCCCGAATTGTCATTTGACGCATTCGAAGGATTGTGGTCATCGGTTTCCATTGGCTCTGATTTAACTATAACAGACTCGACGCTATGTCGTTTCGTTGGTTGAATATGTCCTACAATCACTTCACTTTTCGGCTCGTCAGTCGATTTCGACCTTTTTAAGGGGGAGGTAAGCTGAGTGTGCAAAAGTTTTGAAGAAGTAATAAAATTTAGCGGACCTTGCGTTTGCTTAATTTGTATTTGATTCATGCCAGTATTGACAATACTATGCGTACGGACAGTAACATTAGGAGCTGGTTCCTTATTAGTTATTATCGATCTTGATGTCATAACTAATGCTGGAGGTTGGCTAGAACTTATATTTTGCGGATTGAATTGAAGATTGCTCGCGTTAATTTGCCTTGCAGGTTGAAGTAATGTATGGCCTAATATACTCGTAGGCAACACTTGAGATTTTTGAAAATTGCTCATACTTGTCGTTACAGTGTTGTGATGTGAGTGTATCACCTGCGATGTATTTAAATTATTTTGAATCTTTGATAAAGCAGGCATTTGGATCATTTGTGATTGAATCGATGTTGCAATGGAGTCTTCAACAGAATTAAATGTTTGATTTGCTATTGCTTGAGTAATCAGAGGTGACTGAGCTGGCGATTTCATTAAATTACTTTGCACATTAACAGGTGAATTAATAGGGGATACCGTGGGCGACTTCCTCATTTGCCCCATCGTAGACAATGTATTAACACGTGACCCAAAGGCTTGTACAGCACTCATGGGCATTGAATCAGAACATGGTACAGATGTTGGAGGCTTTTCGATTCTTTGAATAGACGATGGTCTCGAAACGGCTACCTCAACTTTTGATGATGGTAATAAATTTTCATAATTAACTTGTGTAGGTGTGGTCGCATCCACTTTCCTTGTTACTGAAGAAGTTTCTACTTTTGAAGTACTAGTATTAAGTGACGACATTATAGTTCGCAGCTGTTGTGATACATGGGCCATATTAGACGTCATTTCAGCAGGTTGTGACAAAGGCGATAGCTGAGGAACAGTTGCAGATTGCATACCAAGTCGCTCTTGTTCTCGTGATTGGAATGAAGACTGTTCTTGCAGTTCTTTGTTCTCTTGTAACTGAGTAGGGTTATTTATAGCATTCGTTAATTTAGTTTGTGGCTGTTTGGGACCATATGGTTTTCCATCATCGCCTATATTATCAAGCATACATAACATATCCTCAAAGGATTCCACATGCTTGGTATTACCTTCCACAGTTTCTGTATGTTCTCTCATTGTAATGTCGTTAAGATATCGCTCTTGGGACGGAGTAGGTGAAGGAATCGATATTTGAACAGACTCCTGAGCCATATCAGACGATATTTGCATATTGGAATCTATTACCATTTCCTTTGTTTGATTCGCAATGGCTTTTATAGTTTTAACAACATTCTCTTCAGCTTTACTATCTGTCGACAAAGATGGTTCGTGGCTTGGTTTGTTAAATGGTAGCAACAAATTATTATGAATATTATCTTCAGGTTTGTCTTCATCGTCTCCTTCCATAATATTATCTGGAATTTTTTCTGGTATTGGATCCGGACTTTTTATGTCAGCTTTTCCTAATAGCAAAGGAGTTCGATCAGTTAAACAAAGAGTATGAGGTAGTTCAGTTTGCTGACTAATTTCGTTTTCAATATCAATATCTCTACTAGAATCTTTTAAAAGCGGTTTAGTCTCCTTCGTCACGGACTCCTGAGATATTGAAGATAGTAAAATATTATGCTGTGAAGTTGTTAATGTAGATGATGGATGTTCCTGTCCACTCTCTGAAGTGACAGTGCTATCTGGAGATGCAACATCATCCTGAAATATTTTTGCGGGCAAAGTAGCGTCATGTGTCACTGACAAACTAGACAATTTAGTATTGGAAAGAGACAAGGCCATTGGTTTTTCAATAGTCTTTACAATTTTTTGTTTAACTTGATGTTGTGTCATTATCGTTACCGGAACTCGAGATGGTCCCGATATCGTATTGGCAAGAGTAATGACAGGGTTAATACAAGAACCTTTAGGTACATTGGAAGATATTACACTTATAACTGAACTCATTGGCTTACTAAGCTGCTGAGTAGACAAACTCAACTGTTGATTTGTTATATTAAGTGGAACTTTCTTGATTTGTGTTTTCGATAAACCACTACTGTGTCCAGCAACACTGCCTATGGGTACGGATAGGTTCTTTAGAACAGGAACTGAAATAGTTTGATTCGCTATCGACACTGAGGCGACTGTTGCTTGAGAGACTTCATTAAGTATCTTGGTATTAGAATGTGGTGAGAGAACGGTAGCACTCAGAACAGGCAGCCGTGAAAGAGTGGAACTAGACGAAGTATTCATCAATTTATACTGCTGCAAATTACTCGAAGGTTGTTTTGCCGTCGCCAAACTAATTACAGCGACAGTTTTCGTAGTAGTTTCAGTCCTTGTGGGCATTTTCTCGTGTGGAGATTCTTCATCGACCTCATCTTCTGGTTTGCCACTGTCAATTAATTCTTCGAAATCTTCTTCAGTAGCGATTCGTTCTTCGGGAGATATAGCACCCGGTTCAACAACAACAATATCATCATCAACCATATGTTCAACGAGGTTTTCAAGATCATCATCATCTTTGGGAAAACTCATTCTAGCATCTGTTGAGGTATAGTCAACACTATCAGTAGAATATAAAACGTATTTTCTCGTGTCATTAGAGTCTCCTTCATCTTGATGGGCGTCAGGTGCCGCAGTTTTACCCGAAAATCGAGAGCGCGGTGTGCCCCGTTTAAGTATTGATATCTTGCTGACGTGACTTCTCCTTCGGTCGTCTTCTTTGGGCGGCCAACCCGGTGCACCACCGAGAAGGCCCGGTTTAAAATATCTGTACCCAGGAGGTATGGGAGCAATATGATGGTGATGACCACCTCCATGGTCATGATGTTGCGGTGCTGGTGAAGCAGCAGGTGAAGCAGAAGGAGTAGGGGTTCGTGCCACATGCGGTGACCTCGATACTGATGGGGACGCTGGAGCTCCACCCATAGGACTGTATTGTTGGCGTTGTAGCATTTGCTGCCGCTAAAATGATATAAAATTTTATTTACTATTCCTGGATAAATATGTATAGCAATCTTAGTAATTATTATAAACTTACTGCAATATCATTAGGATTATTTCCAGGCGAAGGAAGCGGTTGTGGACTACCCAGTGGTGAGGTTTGCTGACGAGAACCAAATGGAACTCCAACTCTCATTCCTAATCAGAAACAAGCAAGATTGTATCCATAATACAATATAAATAAAACTGGTCGATGTTTGTACATTGAAGAATATATGAGAAAACCTATTATGACTTTATTAACATAATAGAACGAAAATGAACAATTTTTAGGACTTGTGTCTATGTTCGGGTTAATCTCGGCTACAGCCAAAGCGATTAAGATGCGGTTTTCTGTATTGTATCGTAATAAGCTTAATTTAACATTTATTGTTTCTTTTATTCTAATCGGTTGAGAAATAATCAACGTTATAGCCATTTTAGGAATCGCGTTGGATAATAAGGTCGATAAAACAGTATAAAATAAGTGTTCTGATGCATTGACTGTAAAAGTTGATCAACAATATATTATATTTATATAAACATTTATATTAAAATAAGAAATGGACCGATTCATGCAGTATGAATTCCAAATAACTTGGCCTTAGATCTAAATGAGTCATAAAAAATAGAGTCCAGCCTAGACTGGTCTTGCGTCGGTGGTACACGAACACAAATGTGTATTTTTATGTTATATCTTCTATACATAACGGGTGTTAGGGGAACGCTCCCGAAAACGAAAACAGATAATAGTACTCATGACACCTTTGATGATGATACGGAAAAACATCGAACCTCAATAAAAATCAATCATACTTTTAAAACGTTTTATTAGCATTATTTCGCTCCATTTGTTAGTCCAATTGTTTTTGTTATCATATATCATTGCTGGTTCTTTTTTTACTAAAGTAGTGTATTTTTTATGAAACTACTGTTTCATTTAGCTGTAGCGCCATGATGGAGCGTATATAATGCTAACAAAACATTTTAAAATATGTATTTTTTAGTCAGGATAAATTTTTTCCACTAACAACCTGGATAAGAAATCAGTAAAAATCCCGAGTCTATATAGTTATATAGTTATATGGTATTTTCGCGTTTAAATATATTTTCTTTGATTCTTTAATACATATAATAAATCATAGATTAATAAAATTACTCAAAAAATAATATTATACACAACTAGACGTGAGTTACAAAAACGACATGAAGAATGTTTTTATTTGACATTAATTTAATAAAGAAATTGACTTTTATGCGACTACTTTAAAAATATTACATTTTATTTTTAGCTAAATGATCAATGTCGACGTCTGTGACTAGTAATAAAAATATAGAATACCTTGCTGATGGTGTGGAGGTCTTGCAAACCGTGTTGGTAATGGCGAACACCCTGGAGCTGGGCGAGAAAATCGCCCTACAGAGTAATCATTCTGAAAATAAGGCTTTAATAAGTAAGTGACAACTTTATTTAATATTTATAACAATAATTGTTATGTATCACATACATTTTGTAGTTGTGGTGAATGTGATGTCACGGGGCTATGTATTTGTGACTGTTGATAAATCTGGAAAAGAATAAAAGAAAATGGTTTGATTTTGACTCAAATATATATGAAATTTGATAACCTGCGGTTACAATTTTACCTGCGGGCTACGACTTGGAGCAGGTAACTGAGGACTTGTTCTTTGCGCCTGAAGTTGTTGTAGAAAGTGTTGTGGTGACATAGAAGACTGCATCGGCGATTGTTGTGTATGCATTGGAGATTGTTGTATATGCATAGGGGACTGCTGGGAATGCATCGGGCTTTGTTGGGGATGCATGGGACTCTGTTGATGGTGCATAGGACTTTGTTGAGGATGTATTGGGCTTTGTTGCGGATGCATTGGACTTTGATGAGGGTGCATCGGACTTTGTTGTGGATGCATTGGCGAATGCGCAGTCATCTGACTCTGCGCGTGAAGTGGCGACTGTTGGTGTATTGGTGATTGTTGGGGATGCATCGGACTCTGTTGAGGATGCATGGGGCTTTGTTGCGGGTGGCTTGATGCCTGAACGTGCATGGGAGATTGTTGTGAGTGCATAGGGGATTGTTGAGTGTGAAGAGGGGATTGAGTTGAAGAATGTAGCGGCGATTGAGACGTGTGATGTAACGGAGACTGTTGGGAGTGAAGAGGAGACTGCATCGGCGATGTTAAGTGGTGTAACGGCGATTGTGGAGCTATAGAATGAAGCGGTGATTGCGAGTGTGGTGACTGAACATGTAGAGGCGACATAGCAGGTCTAGACCCCGCTGGTCGCGGCGTTTGATTGCCCGGAGCCATTGTGTTCCGTAACTGTTGTTGTCCAAATTGCACTATTCCTCCTACAGTCTGTGTTCGCTCTTGAACACCGGAAAGTTGTCTAACCAGCTGTTGCTGTGGCGCTCCAGTTTGTTCTATGACGAGTGTACGACCTCCTTGAAGAATGCGTCCTTGCGCGCTTAATGGTGAAGTCACTAGACCAATTCTTTGTTGTTGCAATGGTGGGCCGTCTGTAGTGAGAAGCGTTTGCTGTGTTCTTATTAGCGTTTGTTGCTGTTGAATACCTGGACCCTGAAGTCCAATTTGCATAGGTCTATTAATAGATTGCTGTTGCAATTGTGTTGATTGACCTATGGTCTGATTTTGATTGAAAGTATTCTGATTAGTAGTTAACTGTTGTTGGTTGACGACTGTTTGTTGAGCCAGTTGTGGATTCTGTTGACGTTGTTTTGTCTCGTACTCCTGTATAAAGTTAATAAATATAGTTGACTTGATTTATAGATTTACTAACAGAGAACATAAACTTAAAACAAACCTGCACAAGTACACTATGCTGTCGTGCTTGTTTCCTCGCCGCCTCTAAGTGCTTCTGTAAAGCTGATTGTTCAGTTGAAACTCGTTGCAGTTCCTGAGCATCGTTGGGCATCAATTCATTTCCAGATTTCCTTAATTGACGCTGCTTGCTATTCAGCGACTGAAACGTTACACGAACTATATACAAAACTATGTAAACCAGCTTTACCCACGAGACCTGTTAGTATTCACAAACATTCGGTTATCACAAGTGAACTAAATATTTGACAATACCTGTAAGAGGAAACGTAAAACCGGGAGTCGGAGGAGGCTACCACGCGACTACAAAGCACACGAACACGAAAGCTTACTACGGCGCACTCACCTTACGTATCTTGCGGAGTTTTTGTACTTCCGCCTCGTAGTATCGCAGCTGGTCGGCAGCGTATGCATTGTAGTTCTTGAGCCACTGTTCGTAGAGTAGTTTCGCGTGATGTTCAGCCTCGGTTGCGGGTCGGTCGGGAGGCGGCGGCGGAGCGGAAGGTGCCACCCCACTGTACAGCGGCACAGCCGGTGGCGGTGGAGCTACACCTGGCCCAGGCCCTGGACCCGCGCTCATAGACCCCACTGTACTTCCCGGACCCCCCCACTCCCCACCCTCACGCTCCTGTTCACGCTTCTCCTGCTCCAACAGCTCCTCCAGAAGCAACGGTTGCTCCTGATTTACGTTCTGATGGTTAAATGTTTGCTTTCATATCGCTTCTCGGTCGACAACGACGTCACGTCATGACGATCGTCTGATCTCGCGAATACTTTCTACTATAGAGAAATCGTCCTCAGATTGATTTAAAAAAATGTAAATAACTATGTTGACCAATTTAAACAATAGAATACGGTATTGAAACAATAACGGCGTTCGGATAAATAATTTGATTACAAATTCTAAACTGAAATCTTTCAATCTTTACTAAGCTCGATATAAGCTCGAATAATTTCGATTATTTAGTTTGAAAGAAGTGAACATTCAATTCTACCTACTAATAATATAATTTAGCTACATTATTAACTAAAATTTTGGTGCAAAGTTGCGACATTCAGATACGACATTTAGTCTTTTAATTACTTCTAAAAATTGTGAAACTAAATTTCAGTGCCAACATAAAAGATTTCTAGAGCAAAACACATAGGAACTTGTTTTTATTAAGTAGAGGCAGCAAGAGCAATAAGAACGATAATATTCTAAAAAAACGGAAATTGCATAATGTTGTCATTTAAATCGTTTCTTTTAAAATAAAACAGTCTCATTATTAGAATCAAACATTCACATTAACAATAAACTGCTGAATAAGACTTAATTATTCGTTAACTACAATTTGTAATCAAAACAAGAAGCGAAACGAGGTTCTCTGCAAATATTTAAACATTGAGAAACAATTTTAGAATTGAAATTGTCTGAAATTCCACCACCGCGCGATGAATGTACAAATATGTAAGTTATATTATTATTATTATAATGGCATTGTGATTATCTGTTAGTAATTGATAAGTTAAGAGCAAGTTAGTGTAGTATTAGGGAAGATGCTGAAAGGTACAAAGGTTAGTAGTAAGCTTGCGTGCGGAAAGCTCTGAAAAAGCACTATTGTAATTAACAGTGTCAAGACCCTCTAAGAAGGAGGAAGTAAGGAGGGAACAGTTCAGGAATATCCTTACTAAGTGCTTTTGGGTATATATGTACTACATGGTGAATATTATATGTGTTAGTGTCTACGTTGACAGCTAATTTTTACCAGTGTTACCAACATTGTCAAATATTTTATACACTTGGAAAACCTAATTATGTTTGAATACTCATATTTTTAGGACTTTTAGTATTGAGTGGTATTGAATATAAATTAAATAATGTATTTTAATTTAACTTTAATATATTTAGCTTTTTAATCTATTTAAATGGAAAATACTATTTATGATTTAACTTGTTTATATTCAATATTATTAAACTATATGGAAAAGTAAGTGTACGTGTGTGTGAATCATTGAGTGTGTACAGGTGAAGGGTTAAAGGTTTTATAGGGGCGAGGGCTGACCTGTAAGAGCAGCGGACGGCGCGGCAGCCAGTCGGGCCACGCCTCGCACATCTCATACGCCATCTGATGCCACAACCAATCACCGACATGCAAACAACACGCATGTATCGACTAACTGTTGAATACTACAACACTCAAATTGACTTCTACGCTTTATAGCGTCATTATTTAATGTTCTCTACAAATTTTTAAAAGAGAACATCAAATTTTCAAATATTACATCAGTGTGGATAGATCTAAACAATAATAAAATATATGATTAAAACCCACATAGCAATGGTTAATTCAAATCTCAAATTTAATTGTAAAATACCGAAACTGTGTAGAGCTGACCGTGTGACCCTGTCACACCTGTCTGTTCTTACCAAACATAAAGAAATTTATGGTCACTTGAGTGTCATAGTCTTATAATTAAACAAGTATCACACGTCTCGTTATAACATATTATAACAATACTATAATATTTTTACTGTACCACAAGAGTTTACAATCAATACAGAATATATTTTGTCATCTACGATAACGAGACGTATGTCGGTTTATTCATGCAATATTCAAGTTACTCATCGATATATGAAGCGAATTTTTCGACTTAGACAAATATTCGTACCTCCACCAAAGCTCATACAAATTAATATTGCTCTGGATAAACACTCGACATTAAAAGATTTACTGCAAGGCGATCAAATTTAAGCGAATCCACGAAAATTATTAGTGATTTACGTATACATATTATGCATTTTTTTACATAAAAGATAAAAATCTAGGGCATAAATAAATGTAAATCACTAAATTGCGTACATTAAAAGCAATTGAATTTGTAATGTAATTATGACATACAAATTCAACCCCATACATTTAATTAAATAACTACATGCACGAGAACATTCTAAAACAATTATTAATATCGAATAGCTTTTCTTTCATTTGGCTTTTATTTACTTGTTAAAATAGTTCGAAAAGAAAATTAAATTTTTTGGGTATAAGGTTTTCAAATTACATGAAATAATAAACACTGTTGCGTAACTCTAATACTGCTTTATAAACTATACACTGTAAAATGATCTATGTTTGGAAAAACTTTACCGTTATGAGCGCCATAACTATAATAACTATAAAATTTATGACCGATTTCTGACGTTATCTATATGTAAGCGAAAATAGTAAGTACTTTCTCATAAATTTGGCTTAAATTTGATGTTACAAATTATAACTTCGCTAATTAAAACCAATTGTAAATTTGTAATATGTATGATTAACTATATCACTATTAAAGAACTACCAAAATAAAAAGCCTTAAATATCTCTCAGGAGTAGTCATAAACTGTAAGATTAACTTGACGCTCAATAAATATGCTAAGATGTGTCATATAATGCGTAATCTACATACCTGTTGCGGGTACGGTGGCGGCGGCTGGTGATGCGACTGATGTGAGTTCAAAGGTAGATGAGCATGCTGATGCTGGTGGGGAGGCGCTGGCGGCGTCGCGGCATTGCCCACTGGGGGTCGGATACCAGGATACGGGGGCGGCGCAGCCCGACCGACAGCTGCACCTAAAATATTTTTCGAAGAAAAGTTAAAAATAATGTACTTTAAAAAATCAGATACTTTTCTAATAATACATAATTATGTATAAACCAAAATTATATTTTGAAATATAGTTACATTTTAACAAAAAAATATATATTCTAGAGTGGCGGATTTCATTTCTAAGCCGATAAATATGATTATTACTATTTCGGATATAGAAATAATTCTTACCGGAGTGCGGCAGAGCGGTGAGAAGCACGGAACGGTCGTGGCGCACTACACCGACAGCTCCGTCCGCACCTAGCAATTTAGTTCCAGGCGCGATGGATCGGCCCGCTGCCAATGCCGCCTGTACTTGAGCCGTCATTGCGCTTACTATACTCGCGGCACTTGCGCTCGTCACGCCAGAGTTGCCCTGGACAAAGAAAGTAGCTTAGTTGTATTAATTAATTGTAATAATGCAGATCAGCTTTTAACAAAGAGAAAAAGTGCAATCAAAATTTAACTAACATAATATGATTACCTGAGCAAAATGCATATGATGTGAAGAGAATTGCAGCGGCGGTCTCGCACCCTCAGTCAAGAGGGGCCGTGCGCCTTGTACTTGTTGTCGTTGTTGTTGTTGCTGCTGTTGTTGTTGCTGCTGCTGCTGCTGCTGTGACGTTTGCTGCTTATATAAAATTAAAACTTTTCATATACTTATAAAAGGGCTGTCTAGCCTAGCGGTTGGGTAAAGCAACCGCTACACCAGAGCACTGTCACACTGAGCAGTCGCATTTAAAAATATGTAATTTGTGACCTGCCCCGAGTACGAGTTGCTTTTGGCCGGACGATTGTCAGAAACAAGCATTTCGAGTAATAAATGTGGCGGGAGGAACTCTTAATAATTTATAACTTCCGTCGGGGTCACGTACCAACGTTCACAGATGCAAAGGTCGTGAAGTTGCTATACGCGTTTCAATTTCAGTCTAAGAATTTTCGAATAATCGAAATTAAAATAAAATAAGGCCTTAAGGTTGGCAATTTGTCTTCTCGATCTACTAATCTTGGAGGTGTCCATGGGCAACAGAAATCGCTTAATGTAAGTGAACTGTTTCAACTATACGATACTATTGGCGCTCGTACGAGGACGTGCGAATTAATGTTTATGCCATTAGCATAACTTATGTCATAGTTTTATTTTGATACTCTCTCAAAAACGAAAGCACAAATCAATCCTTAACATGAGAAGATTTAAATTGTACTAGTTAATTCATTATACACGCACACACACACAAATAATCCATTTACCTGGAGGCCAAACATTTGTGCAAAATTTAACCTTTGCCAGTCATTTTCTGGTTTACTATCGTCAGCTTCAGGCTTCACTTCCGCTTTTATTACTTGCATTGCGGACTGAAAAGAATACCACGTCTCGTGAGCATTATGTTATCGAACATCTGGTTATATTTGCGTTTAGACCTATCACTAATCATATACATCGCACATTTAGTACTCTTTATTTAACCAACAATACAGTTCAATATTTATCTATATATTGTTGTTGTTTTATATTTGGCACTTTACAATTAATAACAGATTAAAATCCTGGGTGACAAATAAATTTTTCATTGGACTAGAGACAAGAACGAAATGGCAGAAGTCCATGGATCGTACGGAAAATTTTCTGTTTCGCTATTTGCCGATACAAACAACAAACGCAAATAAGCAGTTATAATTATATAACAAAATCGATAATTTAGTTGCCACCACGAAAAGACATCAGAGACACGTTATTAAATATGTCTTATGCCCTTTACTAGGGAAATTCACACTTACTGTACTGTATTGTACTACATTATGTCTCCAATACCCGTTTAATATTATTGAATATTATAAGTATGGTATTGGCATTTTTTGATGTTTTACGATCCATAGAACAGTTACAAACAAAAACGTTTTACCTGTAACGCAATCTGCTGGTTCTGAGTTATAACCCTCTGAACGCCATCTTGGAACACTTGTCCCGTGCCCTGTACTGTCACCTCGGACTTCATCTCGACCGCTTCAGACTTCACTTCCACCACCTCGGACTTAATATCCGATTTAGGCTCCAGTGTTTTAGCGACATTTTGTAGTTCACTGTTGATTTTGTTGTCAGATTTAGGATCGGCATCATTTCTATAATAAAGATGGAAATTTACAAAATTATTTTAATGTTTAAATTTTTATTCTGTACCATATACTCGTATTAACAATTACATAACTATTGTCAGTGGTTGTTGATAAAATAGTTATCACACCAAATAATGTGTGCAATACACATGTTGGTTTAAAGTCAAAATGTTTAGTGTCTTCCAGGATCCCAGCTATTATTTTCTATTATATAGAATGACGATACCCACGTCAATTTTATATAATTATATGTAAATTTAATGTTGACGCTGGAAGAAGTAGGCCGCGGTTTTACTCGCATTGATTTATGAAACCATGATGATTAGTAAATAAAATGTAAAGTAACTTAAGTCAAAGAAGAATGAAGGTGGTTCAAAAGTTTCAAAGATTTGTTAGAACAAACCAACAGACAGCAAAATCAAATTTTGTTTCTATACCTTACATATTTGCATTAAATAACATATGTTAGTCACCTTCTTCCAGCAGTGTTAGCACTGGAGACAGTATGATGATGATCATCAGGCAGATCAAGAGAGTCCAGCAAGTGGTCAGCCGCATGCAGAGCCGCCAGTTCAGGGTCCGCGTACTCAAGTATGTTAAATTGTTCACCGATTTCTGCTGTTAACGACTCCAATAGTTGTTCGTCGTCTTCGGCACCAAGACCAGTTAATATGTCGACCTAAGATATTTTTTTATTTAAAACATACTACGAATTATTTTTGGACTGAAGGTGAACTTGTAACTTATGTTAAACATTATAGTGTAGTGAATAATGTAGATTGTATCCGGCTCGAGAGACCAAAAATAATAAATGTTTGGACATTCTAATATTAATAATGTACAAACTATAAAAACAAGACGGGCTCTGTAGCCTAGCGGTTAGGCAAAAGCAACCTCGACGTCACGTACCACCGTTCATAGATATAAAAGACGTGAAGTGCTATGCGCCTTTCGATTTTAGTCTATGAATTTCTGAATACTCGAAATAAAAATAAGGCCTTAAGGTTGGCAACTCGTCTTCTAGACCTACTGATCTTAGAGGTGTTTATGGGCGACAGAAATCGCTTAATATAAGTGAACTGTATGCTCGTTTGCCTTTTTATATCATAAAAAAAACAATTATAATAAAATAATTTACCTCCCCAATATTACCAGGATCTTGCTCTAGCTTATCCATATCCCCGATGTCCATTTCATCGCTGCCTTGATCAGCTCCATCGTGTTTATTATCCGTACCTATCACGTAAGATAACTATTTTAAATTTAAACGATAAGGAAATTCATGGTCTTATATAATAACTAATAATAATATTTGTTGGCATATTTCATGTATCATTTAACATCACAAAATGTTAATTTAAATACAATAAACAGAAAATATGCCAAGTAATATTCTCCACTATAAAAACAAGTTCATAATGTCTTAACTCAACTTGTAGAACGAAAGTGGAGGTTTTATTTATACTATATTAGAAAATAGTTATTAAAGGTAAAAGGTAAAATAAAAAACATTATGGAGCTAGGAAGATACCTTAATTACATGAGTAATTTTTCTTTCAGTTTTGCCAATTATTTCCTTTCATTAGGACTAAAATTATGTTATACGTATAATATAACGTAGCTTTTATTTCTAGTGTGAAACTATTTATTTTTTAAGTATATAATAATGTATATAGGTTTAGTAAGAATTTACTGGACTCCTTACACCATTTTAGGCTCAAGTAATTATCGTACAAACCTTTGAATAGATTAGATCATTTCAATAAAAAAAAATGTAAATATCTGGATATCTCCAAAACTCACTGCTTGATTGTGGTTGTTTCTGTTCCAAATTTTGTTCTGTATTCACATTTGACATATTCTGTTGCTGTTGATTTGCATCTGTTGTTATTAGCCGTTGTTGCATTATTACTGTTATATAAAAAGACACGGTTAAATAGTCGAAGACCTATTGATGGTTAAAAAATAATAGACAGCGATTATATACTCACGATGATGATCAGGTCTGTGCATAGATTGGAGAGGAGTTCTCGGTCTCACAGCAACAGGCAAGGGAAGCCTGAATGCTTGTCCTTCACTATTAATGCTACCGCCTTCTTCATTGGTAGTTTCTAAATAACAATTTTATTTTGAACAACATAGTATGGGTTTTTTACTAAGTAACTTGCGCATATCAATTTATTTCACGTAAATCAGATATTCCCTCCACCTACTCAATATGCGACCAGAAGTTTGTGATATGACTAAATCGCATTCTTGATTGCACTTACCAACATATTCTTCAATAAATTGAATTTATTAAACATACATAGATAAACTCGTTATTATATTAAATATAACATACGTGGCGGCCACATTTTCTCCGGATGTCTTTGGAGGAGATCGCGTAGTTGTCTGTTGATGTTGTCATCGCTGTTCGCGTAGTGTAGAGGGAAGCGTTGCGCGGGGAAAGCACTTCTCGGCGCTTCAGCGTTAATGGTGGCCGGCCCCGACGCTTGCAGCACCGTCGTTGGCAGAGGGCCCACTGCGCCTGAGGGAGGACTGCCGTCTGTACGCAAGCGCTGCATTGCTGCTTGAAAATCAACAACACTCCGTCACAACATGCTGTCTGACTTCCATTAAGTGGCAAATTTGCGCTAACGTCATGCATCGACAGACAAGCTTAACGCTTAAAATATTCTATGACGCGCTGAGTTATTTTTTATATCTGAACGTATTTAATTCATAATTTGAATCCAAAAGTCCATCATTTACAATTAAGGGTGGATCAGATATGAAATATTTCTATCATAGGTTTCGTGCGCGAAGATAAACTAGAAGTACGAATGACACGTTTATAGTTTAAATCAATATCTCATATCACCTAAAAGTACAAAAAACATGAACAAATTTGGGAAAGTTTTTAATAACAAACGTATATAAACTTCATAATGGTAAAATCAATCAAATCCATACCATGTTTTTGAAACTGTGTGCTAAATACTTACACGTAAGGGTCTACGTTACTTTACGGCATGCAGTATCACTTTTCTAAAATAATAATTCTCGAATCTTAATTAATAGCTCATTTTTATCATTAGCTCGCTTTTAAGGAGATTCGGACGAGATCCTAAAATACCTTGTATTCTTTGGTCATGTATAATCTGTTGCTGTTGTTGCGTCTGCTGCTGGCGCATTTGCTGCAGCTGTTTCCATTGGCGCTCTTGTTCTGCCTCACGAGCACTTCGCTGCTGATTACAAGCACGCTCTTGGTCCTATATTATTAAAGTAAAAGTCAGATTCACGTCCACCATCTCAGTTTACTTTGAAAACCACTCGATTTCCTATTTAAATTTATTCAACCAACTATGTTTCGTAACTTTTATTTCTTTTTGCATGCTAGTGAAAAATAAATTAAATGACATCTAACAACAAACGTTAAAAATTATTGTGTATTTAAAATATTGTGAACATGCTTATATTATGCAAATATTGCTACATTCTATACAATGCGTGTTACTTTTATACATTTATATTTCGTGTTAAAAATCTAGTTAAATTTTAGTAATTAAATTTTCTTTTGAATAATAATCATGCATGAATTCAACTATTTTTCCTATACCATTTCAGTGCTCATAATTTGTTTGAAAAAATGCCATTCAAAAACAATCAATGTGAGTAAAATATAGAATATTTAAACTATAATACAATACAAATCAGTGTATATCAATTATTTACAATATACGTATTTTTAAACACATTGCTCTGTCCGTAGTTCTAATTAGTAATCAACTTAATCTATATTACTCTACAACCACGCTTAAAACTAGTTCACACAGCCAGTACATTGCAACGAAATATAACAAACGATTAATTACAGACTAATGTTAGAACTGTTAGCACACCACAACCAGCTTCATCTACGGTTACCAGAATTAAAAAAAAAGTATTAAAAAATTAGATATCTATAAGCATTTGTTCCTTACTTGAATACTTGACGTAACATATTGGTTGTACCAAAGCAAGGAACCATATAATCCAGATACATTATCTGGTAACCTTAGCCGTGTCCAGTAAAGCCAACACTACCAAGGCAAAGCGAAAATAAAATAAAACAACGTTACGTATACAGCGGACGAGAGTCCGGGAGGCGCATCGTGTGTCGGATGTCCTTCGATAGATAATAAGCTAAAATAAAAGTAATCACACAGCTTACGACGCCATTGAATTACATGTTTGTTAAATGATGTTGGGTATGAGCGTGAGATGTTGTTGGGAACTAAAAAATTGAAGGGAGACTCGCTTAAGCACACATTAAATAAAATTTTACAAATTTATCTTGCATGTCTTTCAATTTAAAAGTATACTTTGGTACAGTTCACTCCTTTAGAAACCAAATTAACAACATTTGTAAATTAAGTAATTTTCTCACTTCAATGATTGGAGTATTATTGCTAAGTATAAGCAAAGCTGTTCGCTTTCTCTTAAAAACATTGATATGTATTATTAGATAAGCTATCATAGTGAACCTACAATAAGCCTCTGAACTTTATTTATTAGTAATCGTTTATAACTTTTAGTAATAAGTTTACGCCTTGTACAAATGCAGTTTCTCTTTTCTTTATTTACTATGATGTTCAGAGACCATCGTGAATATTATAACATAAATGTTTTATACAAAACCGCTCTTTTCATGACCAAAATAAGTACTTTTGGACACGTATTAAGAATTATTCAGAAATTCCACGTGCTTATATGCGAGATGTGATGTGACGGAAAAATGTAAGGAGGCGTGAGGATAACTGTATGGAGGGGTTGTGTGGCGTGAGGGTACCGTGTTGCGTGTCGGTGTCGGTGCAGGAGGTGCGTTAGCTAGTCGCGGCAGCGTGCGCATTATCTCCGAGGGGGTCAGCACGCGGATGTGAGAGTCCGCCTCCAGGAGTCCGCCCGCCGTCACGGTCACGTTGGGCGCTCGCACCGTATTCGTGACGCTCGTCACGCCTGTCACGCTCGATACGCCCGTCACGCCTGTCACGCCAGTAATGCTTGTCACGCCGGTTACGCCCGTTACACCGGTTACGCCAGTCACGCCTGACACGCCGGTCGTGCCAGTCACGCTAACAACAGTAGCGGGCGCCGGTGATGTGTTCGCCACGGGTTCCTCGACGCTCGGCCCGCTCGAAGTCTGTCGCCGCAACCAATTGCTCATTAGGAAGTCCATTGGTGATCCATTGCGTATAAATGCGCGAACCAATTTTATAACCAGCCCGACTTCTTACTCTTATACATACTATAATACTATTCAATAAATATAATACGAAACATATAGTACTAAAATACAGAGAATTATACGAAATAAAATGATGTAATAGTGATATTTTGATTATACAAGGAGATACATCAATAAAATTGTAACTTCTGCCACACAATATTATTAACTATATATAAAATCATGATAATATATGAATTATGTTACTTTAAAAGGATTTAACTCTAAACAAATAGTATATTAAATTTGCTAATTTCTAATAGTATTCGTGAAAGATTGCTGCGATTTGCGTGTCACACCTAACCGTCGCATTTACAAGTCAAAGCTACGGTGACCGCTTCTTAGCTGATGATATGATACAATGATATAAAGGTTAAGGATCTTTACTTTTTTTTGCAAGTGTGACTCTAATCCTTAGAGAATACACAATTTGAACAAAGTTCAATATTTCACGCTGCTACACGTCAAAAATTTTTATTTTAAACTTACTCGTCTTAGCGAGCATATTTTATACTATTGTATCACGTCGAATATTATAGGCACACGAAAACACAGGTGTGAGTGAGTGTTAGCACAAATTGCGGTGAACACACACAAAGCACGCACCTGTTGAGCTTTCTTCATGCGTATGGCGCTGCGGTTGTCTCTAGCACGTTGTAAGTAAGGCGCTTTCTGCTCCGCAGGCAGGGCACGCCATTTCTTTAGTATCTGTTTACAACGATCCACCCAGTTCGGAAATTCACTCTTCCATTCCGGATGGTTTGTGTTAGCATAAAGTACAGCTGATATCGTAGCGGCAGAACCTAGACCTAATAATGAGAAAGTTAATATCTGTTCTAGAACATTTCGTATAGTGTTCTTTAAGGAAGCGTGAGTATATAGAACTGCTTCCTATAATACTGGTATAACAATTATTTTCTCATACATATATATACAGAGTGTTTGGGGACTGCCCCCGAATACGGACACCTTTGATGAAGGGATGGAAAAAAAATCGATTCTGACTGAAAATAAACATATTTTTACCCCTTTTTACTAGTAGTATTTACGCTCCATCTTGTAAGTACAGCTATATGAAACGATAGTTTCATAAAAAATACATAACTAAAAAAAAAGAACCAGCAATGAAGTATGATAACAAAAACAGCTGGACTATCATGATGGAACGAAATAACGCTAATAAAACGTTTTAAAAATGTGATTTTCTTCTAGTCAGGATCGAATTTTATTCTGTCGCTTTATCAAAGGTGTAATTATTTTTTTTTGAAGAACGTTCGCGTTTTTAGCCTAGTGGCTATAAAAAATAAACGGATGTTCTGAGCGAACGCGATAGCGCTCACCGTGTGCCTGCGGCTATACCCAGGGTGCCCCGTAGGGGGCATCGGCCTCGGCTTGGGCTGCCGCAGCTTGGGTGGGCGCTTGAAGAGCGAGACGGATGCTCACCAGAGTGAGTGTTACGCGGAACAAGGTACCTCGCCTCCGCCGGCGGAAAAAAGGTGTCATTAGTACTATCACCTGTCTTCGTTTTCGGGAGCAATCCCAAAACACTCTGTATATTATGAAATATATACATAAATAAATTGCGCTGTTTTTCATTTTTATATAATGCTATTATTTTCCTGACGTCTATAATCAATTACATATTTGTGTCCTCAGACTTATGCATGTTGGAGTTTTCAGTAAGAAACAAACCAAAAATCTAATCATTGAATTATTTTACTTTTTTTTCTTTACTATTTTATATACTAACTCTCATCAGCCCGCATCTTATCCGCAGAACGCTGGTTGTAAGAAGGCGGTGGAGCGCTCGCGGTCTCAGTCCACGAGCCACCCCCTCCGTTCCCGCTTACGTTACCGCTGGCGCCTCCAGACCCATTTTCAGAGTATAATGGACTTAGCGCACTACTGCCACTGTCGAAATTTAATCCGATCGTATAATAATTTTTTTATTTCTATTATATTTTTTTCGTTGAAAAATTCGGGTTAAATTTCTGCCCTGAGGGAATACCTCATTTAATAAGCCTGTTTGCGATAATTGAAAGTAGTATTTTACACCATATCAGAGAGTTAGCGATAACGGATATCCAAGACTAACTCACTGACAAAACTATAGAACCTAGAGATGCTTCTAAAATAATATTTTCTTAATTTATAGATGAAACTGTGACCTAATTTTGTATGTCTTTGAAACGGACAATGTGAATAATAATTAAACCAACCTGCTGCCAAAGTCCGTGTGATGATATGGAGAAGCATACTCCATGGGACTCTGAAGTTGTTGCCTTTGTTGAGAGTATGGAGTGCCCGCCATTGGATTGGCATACGACACTGACGATTCTTGTGATTCCTACAAAAAAAAAAATGGATTTCATCAGAATTTAATTTAATTTTCATGAATAGCGAAATAAAAATATCAATGAAGTGGAGATATAGACATTATATTTTTAAAAAACCTGGGAGGTTGAAATGACCTATAAGAAAAATTCAAAATCGCAGGTAAAATCAATCAACTAAAATATAACGGAGCAACTGACATAAGGCGGTTGATATTATTGAAAATATATATTTCTTAAATAGAATTATCCATGACCCAACTTACCTGTGAGTCGTCTGTGAGCACACCCTTGAATATCTCGTCGACATCATTACTGTCCATATCCGGGAGAGTATCGCGTACCATTGCGAGTTCACGTAAGTTAACTCCGAGGAGAGACAATTCATCCTTAGGCGATATTGCCGAATGAGGCGTTACTCCACTTTCTATATTAAGAACAACATGTACATATTTAGAAGATATCTTCGAAATTGTAACAAATACTTTAAGATTCTAATATAAGAAAAAACAATTCGTGTTGGTTTACAAAAAAAAATATAATATTTCCAATCGTCGCTTTTCTAATAACCGTATGTGTGACCTCTACTTTAACTTTTGGTTAAGGATGTGATACCGCTATAATATCAATGGTATATTTAATAATAAATGACGCCACAATTCTTACCAGTGTTGGGTTCTGTTTTAGTAGGCGCAGCTGTCACCCCATCAGTAGTGGAGACACCCTGGTCTAGTTCAGTATGATGTGGTCCCAAAATAGCATTCTTAAGTGCTGTAGAATCTTCGGTATGTTTCAGTTGACCTTCTTCTGACCCTTCAGTCTTAATTTTAATGTTTCCATCCACACTTCCTATATTTATTGAGTCATCCTTTTCCTCTTTTGGCTTGACTGAACAAAGAACTTCTTTTTCTTCCTATTTAACAAATGAAAGAAAATATTTAATGAAATTATATCACATACTTAAATTAAATGGCCTTTGAAAGTCTTATAGCAAATGAGAATGAGGTTTACTTGTTACCTTAGTTACAAGTGATACTGCAACAATAGATTATCAATCCAAAATACTTTTATTTCAAATTTTCACTATTTCACAGACTGAGTATTAAGTATAGTTTGAAACTGAGACTGCTACTTTAGCACTCCTAAGCACGTTCAAATAGTACTATGTTTAGTACAAGTTGAGCATGCTTAAAAAACATAGTTATTATTTAATTAAGTAACTACAGTAAAAGCTACTTTATGAGTTTTTTATTAAAAATACTTAAAAAACGTTATATACTTGATTAAGCGTAATGAAGGCGGTTGTATGTCGTTCAGTGTAGGTACAAAGCGCTGTCAGCACGTCTTCTCCATCTGAGTCCGAGTTTTCAAATGCACCTAACTCTGGTGATCTCGCACCACTATCGCCTTCTGTAGAAAAAAGTAATAAGTTTTTGTAGGAAACAAATTTAATGTTCCTTATCACGCACCAATCTCAAATCATCAGTATAAGTGAGAATTAATTATGAATTTAAAAATTTTACCCCTTGATTGAAACTAAGCAAAAATGAAAACTCATTCCAGAAGTCAATGAATACCGCAGAAATATTATTACATGTAATGCATATGAATATTACCTGATGGTTTAGTAGGCTCTAATAGATCCTTGCCAAAGAATGCTTCTTGCATGTAGGAAGGAAATTGTTCCATCAGTTTTGAACGTGGCTTGCGACGCGGCTTTCGTTTATTACTTGGCGACTCTGTATAATAAAAGACAAATAGTTTCAGTGCTATGACTTTATTAAAAAAGAGAACAAACGTAAATTTAAACAAAATATTTATGTTTAGTTTCTTGTTTAACTCACCTCCTGAATTCTGGGTTCCATCACCATTGTCTTCATCCGCCTGAGCTTTAATAGTTGCCTGTCTCTGGCGCACCACGAATCCTCCTATTCCGAGCTTATTAAGGTTTCTTTGTCTTTTCCTTCGTAGCACGGTAAGACCTGAATCTGTGGTGTAGATAGTGAAACCTTCTGGCACCGGACCGTCATTAGCTATATTCCATAGAATACCTTCCTTGAGATTGGCGTTTGCTGCTAGACCTAAGGTTTAGATAAATCCAAGGTAATGTACAGGTTAAGTTAAGGAGAAAACATTCATAGTACCATGTTGTTAAAATCAAAAACAGTTTAAAACACTTTGTGTCTGAGATTCGTTAATAATTTATTAAATCTATTTAAGATTGATATACAAATATTTATTATGTTTTGGTAAAAAATTCTAATACAGTTATATTATACTATTTTTTTTTCAACAAAAAAATAGAAATTATGTGTGTAAATACCCGGTTCTTCTTTAACTTCAGCGCTGGTGTCCGTCTTGGAGTCGTCGCCGACGTCCCCTTCTGCGTTCTGAACCACTGTTTCAATAGATGCCATTATTTCTAATCCGTTAGCCAGCGTCCAATACAAAAACACCCATGTTAGAAATATTATAATATGATACATAATTTTTTAAATTATGTATAATACTACATATTGGTGTCAATTATCTACCACAAATCTTTTCATTCAAATCAGTGGCCTTTAGCGTAATTTTTTGTTTCAAACGTATGTTGCAATATATCTTATTTTTTTTCTTAAGTTTTACAGTTTACAATGAAATTATAATTAAATGGACTATAAATGTACAAGTGATATTGCATTTAGAATTTACTTTACTGATAGATCACTTAATGGTTATCTGAAAGGCTAATTAGTGCAAGACTGTAGTAAGAAGTAATAAATCTAATCCATTAACACACTTGGCAGTTCCTTACAATTTAAACAGACTCTTCACATTAGTCGAAAACGTTTTGAAACATATTCTATTAACGCTAATTAACGGAACCGGTTTCTGTATAAAACAATTACAACTATTTATATCCTTATAAAGATTACAAAACAAATATGAAACGGACATATTCATGATTTTTAATATATAAAAATGGTTTAACAAGTTACACATATCAAGTCACGCTAAGGTCTAAGACGAAATCATTAAAAGCACCAATTTTTCGTAAGTTGTGGGTTTTGTGTATCATCAGCGTTCCAACAAGTAATCCAAAGGAACTCAATAACACTACTTACCAGCATCTTTTTCCGGGTTTTCATGTTTGAACCTTCGCTTCCGTCTGGTGTGGGTGATTCCCATTTCTGCTTCAAGCTGCTTCATATGGTGTGCACCACGCTGTGACAGACACACGTCATCGACATAGTACTCGCCAGCGAGCCCCAGTGCTAGAGCTGTAAGGCGGCCAGCAGGCTTGCTCGTAGAAGATGTGTTGGCCGGCTCTATGGCGCGTGCTAAGTGTGGCGGAGGCACATCTCGCCCACGGCATAGACCGCATTTATATCTAATTAAATAATTTTATCCATTACATTTTTTACAATATATTCAAAAATTAATAACATTTTGATATCTGAGTATGAAACGGTTCAAACAAAAATGTAATTAATTAGACTGATAGACACTGGTTTAAAAAATAAAAGTGATATATAAAAAAAAGTCTCAAACTCCAAGTTCTAACTATTTTAACTTAATATACTAACAAATTAATAACATAAGATATGAAAATATCTAAAAAAATAAATATATTTGCAAAAATTATGATATTTTCGGTCGTAATGAATAAAAAGGACCCAGTTTTAGGCTGTATAGCGTATAAATGTAAAATATTATATTATGTTTAAGGCTCGTTAGTACCGATAAAAAAAAGCATTATATAAGATAGAGCATACCCCGCTCGACAGCATAGCTCAGCATCAGCCTCGGAGCGTATATTGTCGCAAGCAGCATGCAGCCAGCGCGCGCACGGCACACATTGTATTATCAACTCGCCATCGGAATACGGCTCCGAGCATACGCAGCATATCACTAAAGATGCGCAGGGCGCACATTCTGAAATACCATTTCCATTTAAATAAATAACAATATAACATTTACATAACTTGTCTTTTCCTATTAGGAGAAGTTATTATAAGAGAATAACAAAAACTTTAAGTGTTATTTTATTCTGGAATTATTATCTACTGTTCCTATACAGTAAAAAGTTACAAAGTATAAATAATGGACGTCCCCAAACAATATATTCTGTTCTGTCCAAATAAATAGCATATAATAATAAACGATAACAATTATTACAAATTTAATTTAATAACACAGCAATCGTAAATGGGGGTTCATAATGTGTATAAAATAAATCCAGAATATTATAGAAAGACGGAAGATATGAACTTAATCACACGATGTCTAATGGGACTTATTGATTAGAATAGTATATTCCAGCTGATTATATAGATATATTCCAACAGCTGAAAGCCTACTAAAAGGTGCATAGATGTAATTTATACCTGTGTAGTTATCACACCAGAGTTGCGTATCCCGTGTGCCGCAGACAAGGCAGCGGCGACAACGCTCGCAACGCCAAGCGCCTCGCGGCACCTCGGCGAGTTGCGGGCGTGCACAGTACGTGTGCCAAGCCGTGTCACAATCGTCGCACAGCACTAATAAGCCGTCGTCCCCACGCGACCCGCACCCCTCGCACACCGTACAGTCCAAGCATCTCCATCCCAGCGACACTATCACTTGCGATACCTATGCCAAATGTCACTTATTAATTAACTGGTCATCAAACTTTTTCTGCCATAGAGTCACTTATGAGGCATATAAGTGAACCAATATTATGAGGTTTTCAATGCTTTTTTATGAGCTGTAAAAATGCTTTTGTATATCATTTTATTTATATTAAGTTAGATATAATTGGTTTATAAATATGCCTTAAAAATTGCGTTTCTTACTCACTATCTTCATCAGAATTGTTCATGTTAGCATTTATAAAAAAAATATGATTATTATGTTTAAAATTAATTAGCTTGTTGTAGGTCGCACAAATATCGTCATCGCGCTGGATATTGAGGACCACTGTTTAAGTTGGTTAAAAGTCTGATTATTGTTATAAGAAAAGAATACAGACTATCTGACTAATAATTTGTTAGATTGGCAAGCTGACCTTGATATTAACACAGTATGGATGGTACGTCTGCCCACATTGCGCACAAGCAATAAGACACCCCTCCGAATCAGTGCCGATGGCGCCACACATGACACACAAATCCTGTGTCAGCACAAATTTGTCTTTACTTGAACATAAGACTAATTTGTTTTCTACACCTGCAACATTTGAATTACAAATAAATCATGTGTTAAATCTAATATTGTAATGGACAAAAGCAAATCCACATACAACGGTTTAGCCTTTTTTGAAACGACAATTTGTTAAGTGTTACTTATCATTAAGAACATTAAACTTATAAAACACTAGTATATTTATTAGTTTTCATTTAACTAATCATTATAAATAATATATGTTACCTGGGTCATCTTCAGGCGTTTTATTATCTGGTGCTTGTGGTCTTTGCAGCCCAAGGCCAGGCACACCAAAAACTCCCCTCATCTTAGGCTTTGAACCTCTTTTTCTACCAAATTCCAAAACGGAACGCTGTCGTTTTTGAAAGCCTAACTTGCCTGCCGGAGGGAACCCACCCTTCAATTTGAAACCACCCATTTTCTTTTTCGCTACTTTCGATGATACAGTGAAAGGTTTTCCTTTACCAAGCCCAATGTCTGTCTATAAGAAAAATAGTTCATGGTATAATAATTCTCCAATATCTAGATCTAATAGTTATATATTCATAGTGTCCAAAAATACCTTAGGCTCTTGACTTATCGCGAGCGGATCCTGTTCTTGAGAATTTTCATCACCAAATGATGAATCTTGTGATGTTGAGGCCATATTGTCCTCTTCAAATGCTTTAAAAAATAACAATAAATAAATACTTACAGATGCATTAGCACATTTTAAACAATACTATAATTTATAAATAAACTAATATATACTGAATCACTCATTTAAATATTGTGAATTAACATTAGAAATAAAATGCAACTGCTTGGTTCACCATATCTAGTAAAACGGGATGATACTGGCTGAAATATTACTTACATCCTGATTTTGATGCCAGCATATGAGTTTTGCACAGAGGACATGTATATTCATATGTTGGATTTTGTTCTTTTTTTTGTCTGTATTGTTGTGGATCTGCATCAGGATCACACATGCCATGGACAAACCTGTCAATCAGAAGTTATTAGTACTAATACTTATTTATTGCATAAGTACTTATACAATCAATAAGACTGACAATTAAATGAGTTATGAGCGGATTGTGAAGCTAAAATTATGTACGAGATTAGGGGACTGGCTTTTGCCCGCAGCTTCACTCACGTTACAATTGATTTTGACAACAACTTGTGGCTGATCATATGGTTGATTTATTTTATACATATATACTCCGAGATTAGATACAAAATTAGTGTAGTTCACATTAGTTCGCATACCGTCGGCAAGCAATGCAGCGAATCATATCCCGATAAGCGGCGGCGCGGTAAGCGCGCCGACATAACGGACAGCATGAGCCCTTGTTACGTTGCTGGTAGCACGAATCACACACTGTATAGTGCGCGTGCCAACGGGACGAGGGACCTGCGCCCGGAGACCGTGACCCGCAGTCCGAGCAAACACGGCAACACTAAAAAATTACACAACAAAATAGTAACAAAACGTTGCCTTAATTGTTTTTACTCATTAATCAGTCAAATTAAAAATTAATTAAAATATATTAGGGCTGGTTGCAGGGTTCCATGTCGTGACACTGAATAATAACGAAAGCTACTTTATAGTAATCATACTGTCCATAATTTTATAAATTACTAATGAATTTGCGATTCAACGAACTTTAAAATAAACTCAGATTTTCTTCGTCATTAACTCTCATGCACTCACCTTACATTTCCATCCATACTTAGGCACAGTGGCCATGACTGGGCGTAGACACATCGCGTGGTAAAGTTTGTCGCACTGTTCGCAAGTGACAGCCCGCGACTCAACACCGCCCAGTGCCTCGCCTCGACACACCTGACAGACACGACACGAGCGACAAGACCATCCAGCTCGAACCCCTGTACACATATGTAAGATTATTCATAAAGAATAAGATAAATCTAACACACAGGTATTAATAAGCGATAATTGGACTATAAAATGTATATTAATTTGAAAATAAATATAATACAATCTATATACATATTATAAATAAAAATATAAAATACATATTTTATAAAAAAAAAACTTAAGTGTCTGTCTGTTTCTACCAGGTAATCATTAAAAGGCCTGGTATTTTGACGCGACTTTTACTGGCAGATAGGTGTTGTTATTGCTATATCTTCGCCATTACCATGTTTAAATACATTACCTAGAGTAAAATCAGGTTATAATCCTATGATTATATTAAAAATAAAACAATTCATGGGCGAAATTGTGAGGCACTACTAGTAATCATAGATAATTATTACAATACTGTATTTACCTATAGGTTAAAAACAAACAAGGTAGATATTATTTATATTATTCTAGAATAAGTAATTTGCAAGTATGAGTTGATAAGTTTTTCATAAATAAAAATATTTTTTATTTCGGGCTAACCTGGTAACTGTGCAAGTCCCACACAAGTGCCGTGATAGTGACCACCGCAGACCACACACGTCATTAAATTCGACATGTCACCGATTGTACGACAGGTACGACAATCAATGTCTGCAGTACCTAAAATTTAAATTAATGAATTACACATTCTTTGAAGAAAAACTTAATAACATCTATTTGATTCGACTCACCAACAAGAGGAGCCTGATATAAGTGGTCTTTGCAGAAGGAAGATTTTGTTTGAAAATCCATGAAACCACCAGATGCAAGAACACAGGGTAAGTGATAGTATTTACTGCAACTCATCTGCGGAACAAAGTCACAATTAGAATAAAGTATGTTTGACTTTGAAGTTAGGTTAGCTTAGGTTGGCCATCATTGATTAGTATCTATGAATACCTTGCAAGGTATACTAGCTCCATGCCTTTGACAAAAGGCGCACTTTCTCATCAAAGCAGCAGAGACAATCCCTTTAACTCTTGCGTCTTCCAACTGTTCCTTGTCATCCTCTGGTCCTGAGGCAACATCTTCAAGAAATGGAGGACTAAACTCAAGACAACAACGGTGAATATGCAGCATTCCTGAAGAAACCAATGTTGGAAGTTCTATTGGCTCGGGGTGACCAATTATTGATAATTCATCTGTATGTTCCATGTTATATAATGGGGTCCTGCAAAAAATTAAAGATTATAACTTTATTAATATTCAGAAGTAATGTAAACAAAATAAGGATATACAAAAATATGTGCAATAATTATCTGAATACCAATTTAAAAATAGATAGGGAAGAAAAGTTTCCAATATCAATATAAAAAATTTTAGTTGAGAGATATCTTGACAGTTTAAAAAGGTGTTTTATCAATATAATATAAAAAAATTAGTTTTAATATTTCTTAAGTCTGAATCTTGACGCTTCAGTGTCACTTTGAATAAATAGACTAAAATTTATTGAATTAAAAATTGGTTGTTAAAATAGATTACCAGCCATTATTCAATGGTAAATAAAAAGTTTTAGCTTACTCCTATGTTTTCTGGTGGTTATAATGATCATGTAACTAGATAACATTCAATATTCAATATTGTCAATTTATTGAAATAATTATCACACAAACTATGTTAATATTTTTTTTAAGTTATTAAAAAAGCACTGACTTGCACTTATTAAAGGATTTCTGTCTTCTACTCAGGGGTAGTGCTTGCTGCAAGTTGGCATCCGTCATATCCAATGGTGGAGAAGCTAATCCAGCTGGCAGATTGGTAGGTGTACTTGGTGTAGTGCAACTACTAGTTGGGGTTACACCACTAGAAGTGACTCCGGGTGTTACATTACCATCTTCCTCGACATTGCAAGTGACTTGTCTCATCTCTCCCTGGCCAAGTTGACTACGTTCACTGAGGTTACAGAGAGCACACACTTTTCCTGGCCTAAAAAATAAAGCCTAATATAAACTATTGAAACTAAGTCCAGTTATCATATTGTTAAAAGCTATAATGCTAACATGTAAAAAATATAAATTTTGAACTTGTTTCTTTTATATAAATTCTAATATATATATCGCTTATTTAGAATGAATGATAAATAATTATGGCTACCATTTCTCTGGTGTGTAAGGAGGCTCTTCAGGTGCTGGCATGGTAAAATCGTCATCTTCAATCATGTCATCTAAAGCATCATCTCTACTGGTGCGATGTCTTTTAGCACCTCGCAATGTACCCGGAGTACCTCTATATCTATAAAAGAAAATTAATTCTGAAGTGTATTAATTATACATATAGCATATTAATTATTCATATACTGTATGAATAATATTGTAATTATGTAATAAATTTATAATTTAGTTGTTTAAAATATTTTACCTAATTCATTAGTATTTCAATAATTGGTCTGTAATATCATAATAGGAATTGAAATTATTTACCTTCTAACAATTTTGCCTTCCCGAGCCAATTTAGCGCCTTCCTTCCGGGGCCTACCGGGTCCACGTCGCCCCGAGGTAAAGAATGGCCGGGTGTATGATTGGTGGTAAAATGCTGTTTGAGATATTACGGCATGAGGAGACGCCGGCTCCTCACCTCGAGGTGATGACGCGCATGACGTTGGTGTAGAAGCTGGGCCTGCATAAAAGTCTGTAGAATTTCGCAAGACGGAAAACATAACTAAATAAAAAAAATACAAAATGCATTCAACAAATAAATATAGAAATAAAAATATCTGAACCAAAACAATATAACGAAAATTGTCGAAAAAAACTAAAATAAAGTTATTCATATCGTAATCCAAATTACATTGTATGAACGTACCTGAAGACGGCTGCGCTTCACATTCTTCGTCGGAGCCATCGTCTGCTAACGAGTCTACATCCAAAACTCCGTCGTCTGGTACGTCCATCTAAAAATATTATTTCATACAAACGGTGCTCAAGAACTACTCTTCAAAGCCAAAACTTTATACCAAACAATAATGTAATCTGACCGCCATAATGATCGACAAGTGGATACCTTATAAAACTTACCGCAAAGCTTTGCGATGGACTTGTATGAAACCAAATTTATGGATACACTTTTATAAATAAATTGAAATACATTTCTATTGCGTTTTCTATGTAACAGTAACACTAAAAAATAATCAAACTCAAAAATATGTACAACACTCGCTCGCAAGTGCAAACGGAAATAGGGATGTGTGTATAGTCAATCGTAAAATGTCGCAACCAAATATTACCGATTTTTATTACTTAATCATATTTTGAAAGTTGTAAAAACAAGTTAAGTTTAAGGTAGAGGCTGTAAGATGCTTATAACTTAAGTATTTAAAAACTGAATAACTTTTTATTTGTTTCAAAAAAACATAAGTTTATTATTCTTGTTTACATTTTATGAGTGTTTAAAAAATTCATAATCTGTTTCATAGAAAGATCATTATTTTTAAAAATCTATTAACGATTTCTTTAAAATTTTCCAGGATGCTACGACAGCGCTATATTAATTCAATGTATTTTAATTATGTATACTATTCTAACACAGGTTATTTATTTAACACTCCAAAAGATTGATGAATACACAAATTGACAACAGACTCTAAAGTGAGACTACAAATATTAGTTGTCATTTTGACACATTATACTTTTTTTATTTACGATTGTGTAGACCGTAGAAGTGTAGACTGTAGACTATGGAGCGAATTATATTTTGTTAACGTGTCGCTTTTGTGATAACTTTCGGGTTTACTGATAATCCTATTTTTGCATTTTGATAAGCAATATTGTTCAATATAATTTTTTACAATGAAGCTATTAGACTTTGGATTACTTCTTTTATGTTTTACAACAAGCAGTAATTCGACATTGTTTGAATCGGATTCCTGTTATTCTTTTGGTAGTGGTAATGTATTTCCCGGTGGAGCCAGGAAGATCGATCATAAGTTGCAGTTTACTAAAGCTATGAGTAAGGATAATCTTTCACTATTCCCTCTTTCTTTTTATATATGGTAATCTTGTTAATAATGTTTCTATTTATGCGAAAAATGAAATTTGAATAACTTAGAATAATTATTGGTTTTTTAATTAAACTAGTGAATTTTCTTGCAAATTATACAATTTTGTGTACTAAATTCTTTTATTATTCAGGACTTTCTAATGCATTAATTGTGTTACTTACTGTTACTCTTAATATTTAGTTTCTAGATCCGCCCCGGAGTGGGAGGCAACAGCTATAGTGAACGGCGAAATCACTCAATTAAAATTATCAAGTTTTAAGGGAAAATATTTGGTGTTTTTCTTTTACCCTTTAGATTTGTAAGTATTAAAATTATGTACTTAAAACTGCTTTTTAATATTATTTTTCAATGTCATGTAATCCATTTTCAGCACATTTGTATGTCCTACTGAAATTTTGGCATTCTCTGAAAGAATTGAAGAATTCAGAAAAGTCAATACAGAAGTTGTAGCATGTTCTGTTGACTCTCATTTCACCCACTTAGCTTGGATAAATACTCCACGTAAAGAAGGAGGTCTTGGAAAGATAAACATTCCACTCATAAGTGATTTAACACATTCAATTGCAAAAGATTATGGAGTATATTTGGAAGATTTAGGACATACTTTAAGAGGACTTTTTATAATTGATGACAAAGGTGTATTGAGGCAAATCACCATGAATGACCTACCAGTAGGAAGATCAGTGGATGAAACTCTACGACTGGTACAGGCTTTTCAATATACTGACAAGCATGGTGAGGTATGTCCAGCTGGTTGGAGACCTGGACAAGACACAGTAAGTATGCATTTTAATAGCCATTGCTTTACTCTATTTATTCACAAAGTGACAATATGACATGGCCATATTAGTAACACATAAATATTTGTTTCAGATTATTCCCAACCCAGAGGAGAAAAGAAAGTACTTTGAGAAGATCTCTAATAACTAATATTAGACAAGATCATTTAACTTTTTGAATTTATTTTATTTTTTGCCGTATATCAATTTTGTTCTCT
>JAOSYY010000001.1:1606906-1659706 GCA_025727935.1 Hebomoia glaucippe | reverse complement strand
TATATAAGTTCATAAATTATGTATTAATTTATTTTATTTGGAAGGTTTTGCATAATAATAACTAAGTCATATCTTTAAGTTTAACTATCTTAAGACAAAAGAACAGAAATTAATTATTGTTAAAAGTAATGAGATTATATTTATGATTTATCAATTAAATATTAATTTTATCAATAAGTCTTCATACAATAGGCTTTATAAAATACAGATTTAAAAACTATTTTTATATATATAAATGAACAAATAAAAATATCTAATTAAGCATAACACTGTTAAACAGTAGAAGGATTACAAAATTTAATTTAGTTGTGCTCAAATACCAGTGAGATTATATTTTTCACGATACTTCCACAAATAATGTTTTTATACTGTCATTAAAGTGGTGTTGATAGATGTAGCTTTTTGTAATAAATTTTCATTGCCCAAATATATCATTAACATATTTTTATTTACTTCAATTTGAAGCGAAATGCCTTCAGTGACTGCAATCCACATTATTGATTGATATAATAACAATGATTACTACTTATTAATTCATAAACAGTTATCTTTAAAATAACAAAAGTTTTCGAGGAATTGTATTCTGAATTCTTATTGGTGCATAGACAAGCCATCCGATCATATTAAAGTATTTAGCTATAAAAAATTTAAATTTTAACGCCTATGATGACAAATAGCAATAGTACTACATTTCTGTAGGAGTTAGGGTGTCCCTTGTGCTTTTATTCCAAAGTGGGGAGTAAAAATAGTACCATACCATTAACCATGGATGATTTACGGTTCTAAAAATAAACCCACTAGATCCCTAGTTTATACTTGGACTAACTTCGTAAATCTTTAAAATGCTGTTATATTTAAAAATATCAATGCAATCAATTTACCTAGCGTTTTTATATTCGAGATAAAATTGTAGTCTCTTCTTTACTTATTGATGACAAATACACGTCAATCAAAAATAGTATTCGAGAAATGTATCAAAGATTCTACGATTTCTTTTAAATTATTTAATCTAATTTTTACGAGGGCAGCTATACGTCTGACCGGTATTATCGATACGATATTGCATACCTTATTACATCAGATTTCGGGCTAAAAGAGCAGGTATTATTATAATAGAGAGAGATAAGAATATACTTTTAATATGAAGTTCTACACGTTACGCTTTGTTACCGTTGAGACAGAAGCTACTCGCTAGAATTCTGAAGTCCTTCTTTTCTCTGATAGGCTGCATGTATGCATGTTTGATGTATACTTTCGCCGTACCCAGTTCTCAAATTTTCTACATAGTTTTATAGTAACATTAGTTATCCTATTCTATGTCAAATTAACAACATACCATTATCTAGCTATAATTATATGTAATTATTCTTACATACATCTTCAAAGCTTTTTATGTATACATTTTAAAAGAGTATTGTCGGCCGGTACTGGTAAAAAGTATTTGAATGAGGAGAGATGACGTTCAATGATAAACATAACAGATCGGACTCTCTGCGATCAATAATATCCAGATAAATGTTGCTCAAGCTGTCGACCTTCAAAGTTTGAATATTCAATCAGATTATAAAAATGTCTAGTCATGTTAAAATCTACGATTAATGATATTTTAGTTTTTCTACTGATATCTATATTAATTTTCGTTCAGTTTATAGATATTACATATTATTTCGTGTTTGGTTATATCGTAGAACCTAATTCACAATTTTCTCTTGTTACGATGGTTAATTAAACTTAATAATATTTTATATTTTGTATTGGTAATATTTTATATACTAATATAACATATAACCAATCATATTTTTACTTCGCTCCATTATGATAGTCCAGCTGTTTTTGTTATCATGCTTCATTGCTGGTACATTTTTTTAGTAAAGTTATGTATTTTTTATGAAACTATAGTTTCAGTTATTACTTACAAGATGGAGCGTAAGTAATGCTAATAAAATGTGTTAAAAATGTCTGTTTTTAGTCAAGATCGATTTTTTCCATCACTTCATCAAAGGTGTCATTAGTACCTACTATTACGCGTCTTCGTTTTCGGGAGCAGTCCCCAAACATACAGGATATGTATACATATTCAACAACTTTCCTTAGTGGCTGAATTGTCAATGATCGTCGGTATAAATCTTTTTCCAGATAACTGCGTTAATATCTGATAGTGGCTTCTATTCATCATATCATGATGAGTCAATAATATAAATCTACGTTTCTTGGCTGATGTCATAAATGAATTGAGGTGTGATAGCCGATAATAAAATAACATTTTTCACATAGATAAGTAGAAGTGGTAATACTTAACAAAAGGCTAGCGTTGTACAATCAATTATGTGTTTCAAACCTTTTTATTATTATTTTTTGACAGTCCTAGCCTGAATATGAAACACAAATTTCTTCATTTAGCTCTCGATCTGTAATTACTGACTCAATTTGGCAAATTGTAAATTGTGGTAAAACTGTACAGAAGGATGGCATATAATATACTTGTTTTCTATATAAACATGATTTATTGTTTGGCTTCAGTCTCTATATTTTCAATAATTCAAAACAAAATAGTAGATAATGATTATCAAACATCAGCTTGACGCATCGTTTACCTTTGAATACTCCCTCTGTCTATGAAAAACATTTTTGTACGATTATTGTCTCAATTTTTATTTTATAGATTACTACTGTAGAATTCTATTGCCGTGATAATATCGATTAGCGTTATAATGTACCTTCTAAATTCACTATAATAATAATAAAAACGACTAGTCAAGGACCCTTCCATAAAAGTAACGATAGTTAATTTTTTTATTGTAATAGTTTTCAAATTTTATTTATACTTTTAATAGTTATAAAGGTAACTTACTGTCTACATGTCCGCTACTTTATTTTATTGATCCATTTGCTCAGTTTCTCGTTTCATGTTAGTTTGGAACCGGTTTGGCAATTACCAGCAGTATTTTGTTTGCTGAATCAGTAATGTTTTTTGTGTAGACAAAAAAGGAAAATTAACGTTAAATATCCTGTGTCAACCAGAACGACCGCATACTCGCCACAGGTCAGTAGTCATTTGACGCTAATAGTTTGAATAAAAAAGTTTCTGTTGTGACGTGATTGCTAATAAATATGAAACTGAAGTTTTTAGCTTCCTGTATATTAATTTATGTGGTCGTGAGTTGCAACACGATGAAGAGCATCCGTACGTTTGTAAATGTAGCCGCAGCAGTTCTTTGTATCACAACCCTGGTAGACTTTAATTCATATCTCCCTCTTGTGGTCTGCTCTGAGATCAGTGACAGGTATATCTCAGTTATGTCACGTGCACCGATAATATCATCACATGTTATCCGTTGCTTGCCCATACTATATAAACAATTTGTTTACAGTCCACGATTGCAAATACTGTGAAGTGTAAATCAATAACTATAATATTTCTTAGTATTATTTTAAAAGAGTTAACAGGTACATAGTCATAAACATAGTTTAATTGTTAATTCATATTCATAAGTTATTTGAATAGTGGTGTTCACTTAGATATATCATACTGTAAAACTTAGGCGTTAGGCTATACATAGTAGGTTTTTAATATTTAATCAAATTTTAGGCAGCGAGATTTAAGAAATTATATTCATTCATAGGTAGTTAATACAGAAATTAAAGATATTTTTAAAGCTAGAAACTTGAAACGTGGCTTAGTAACATATTTATTTAACGGTTCTTTACAAAACCGGTCTAATTTGTATCGCACACGAGAAATATATCCATCACGTGGGATCTTTTAAAAATAAAATAATATTCCAAAACGTTAAAAATAATGTGATTAGAGTAATACAATATTTTTAACTACAATATAAATTAATAAACTAAGTACGGTTTTGTCAATCTCGTAATAAGACATGTTTTAAATTTACTTATTATAAAAACAATAAATTAATATTAGAAAAATACATCACAATTTAAATTTTAGACTTTCAGAATATAGGCTTTTTGACCGCAGTTAACAATTATATGTGCTGTATAATTATAATATGTATATGGTCAAATTAAAACGGGTTCATTTGGACATCAATGTTTGCTTATCGACAGTTTTGCGTCATTTTAGTTCCGCAACAATGGTTGATCCAGTCAGAATTGTAAGTTATGAAGATATGTTGAAGGTCATCCACGAGCCCGAGAAAGTAATAATTGATGTTCGCAATCCCGATGAAGTAGAATCAACTGGCAGAATTCCATCAAGCATAAATATACCGTGTAAGTTTAACGTTTGATATAGATCAATCTTTTATCTCTACAATCGAAACCACATATTAAAAGCGCTTAGTCATTAACTCTGCTCTTGTTGGAATAAGCTTCACAAAGAAGAAAAGAGACGCATTTTGCAATTCCATTTTAAATACAAACTTACTTTCAGGCAACTAATATTAAATGTGGTTGGAGGAATTTCTAATAAATTAGAAGTTTGATCGGGGTGACGTTCCAACATAGTAGAAAATGTCGTGAAGTACTATAAAGCGTATTTCGACTTAGGTCATTAAATTTCCGGATGCTCATAGTCAAAATAAATAAGACCAAGGCATAAATACGTCATTCAATAATAATTAATGTGATGAACGTAATTAAGGTCTTAAGATTAACAATGCGTCTGTCTGATCTCCCGGTTTTAGAGGTTTTATGGGAAGCAGTCGTCGCTTACCATCAGGTGGATCGTGTTCCCTTCCTAAACCATGTAAAAGAATAAGGTATTTATTAAAAAAAAAATTTCAGTGAATACGGTACATGACACTCTTGCTACAATGTCGGAAGAAGAATTCCAAAAGCAATATCAAAGAGCAAAACCATCGCCATCTGACGAATTAATATTTTACTGCAGAAGTGGCCGGCGCTCATCCGAAGCTCTTGATAAGGCGTTGAAATTAGGATATTCCAAGTACGATTTAAGATACTTATTTATTGATGTTTCCTAACTACAATTACGCAAATATCAAAATACAAGCTAGGGAAAGTTTTGTTCAATTTTGGACTTGTATTCAGTTTCTCGAAATTGTATTTATTGATTTTCGTGGCTTCACATGTCATTTATTATTTGTCTTTTTTATACGAATTACAGCTACATAATATGTATTTGTATTTAACACACAAAACTTTGTTGCAGATCTAAGTCCTATTTAGGCAGCTGGGAGGATTGGTCAAGCAAACAAAAATAAAATGGATATATTCTTATATGTATATATTATTTAAGAACAGAAAAGACAATTAATATTGCGTATGCGTCAAGACTATATATCTATGACTTAATAATTTCTAAAACAAATATATGTCATTAACAAATATTATGTTATAAGAAAACGGAATAATTGTCGTTGCATCCTATTTTAAAATATCGAAATAAATAAATTTATTATGTAATAAAAACGTAATCAGGTTTTATTTATTAAAATACAATTTTAGATACTTAATAGTTACTAAAAAATAATTACCTACATACTATTTATAACGAACTTTTCGAAAACGAGTTCTTGTTATAAGTTAAATCATACACAGTGGTGAATTTATATTAGGGGCAGTCGGGGCTAGTGCCCAGGGCGGCAAAATTTGGAAAGTGAGAATTTTTTTTCTATATAATATATAATTAACTAATTCCTTTAAAAGTAAATATAATTTAAGTATTATGTATCAAATTAAAATTTTATATATTCCAAAATTTTCAATTCTAAGAAAAATACAAATATTTTTTTATATTACTATAGTACATAATAAATAATATATAATATATGAGTAAATAAAGAATAAATATAAATAACACATGATGTATAATAAATAATATATGTATAATACATAATAAATTTCCTGCAATCAATTAGTTATTCTAATTCTTAAAAAATAAGATACCAAAACTATTAAAATAAAATTTAAATCATAGGGCGGCATTTTCTTCAGTGCCCCAAGGCGGCACAAATTTAAATCTGGCCCTGATCATATACATAAGAAAATGTGTGGTCACTTAAAAAGATCCACCTAAAAACTTTAAGGATACTTTAAGACTCTAAAAACATCTAAAATAAATATATTAAATCACGAATCATGAGGTCATTATTTGACATTTACCTATATTAAGACTCAGCAAATAACGAACCATCGGGCATAGATAGAAAAATAGAGGAGGCGGTTTGAGTCTCGACTTGAATCTTTAATCTATATGTACATACATAAATATGCTATGTATGTAAGTGTTTGTTTGCAATATCAAAATAGCAGCGTTTTATCAAAGCATATTAATTCATATGTACGTATTCAGTATTTACGGGTCTTACAACAGAATCACGATTTTTATATCTTTATCCGTTTGTTAGTTCCGGCTATCTCCGAAACGATTAAACCTATTTTAACACGGCTTTTTTAACATATAGTGGTACGTATTTTACGTACCACTATATGCTAGTTAGGCTAGTTTTATTTCATCATCATAATATACCACGTACCAAAAAGGCTATAAGTACCTACTCTAAAAATAGATCGAATGTGCCTTAATAACATTATGTACCAAATATCTGCGTGCTAATAACAAAGACAAAGAAAAAATTTGTAGGGAAAGCTAAATTTATGCTCATATAATAGTCAATACTCTGCTATAGTTGTTCAACCACAATCTTTGAATTCGTTCGTAGCTCACTGTATCCGTGACGTTATTTGAATACATATTTATCAATATCATGATAAAATGAGTGTTATATTTTTTATCCTTGTCACTTGGCAACCTTCTGAAATCTACGAATACTATATTGCCGATAATTAATGGTTCAATTCACGATACACCTTCGGCACTGAAACATGTATTAAACATTTATATGAGAAATTATATTTTATCAAAATGGTCGATCCAGAAAGAATTATCCGATATGAGGAAATGTTAAGAATTATTCACGAACCACAGAAAGTTATAATAGATGTTCGTAATCCTGAAGAAGTCAAAGACACTGGGAAAATCCCAACTAGCATTAATATACCATGTAAGTATCACACTTCACTTTAATTTCGATTGTCTCGCTTTATTTTCATATTTAACTCCTAAAAATCTTAGCTATCAAAATACCTCAACTTCTTATTGAAATATAATGAATATAATAATAACAAATCAATACGAATATTTTATAATCTTCGTATTTATTTATTATAAAAATTACTCTTTTATTTATTTAATATTTTTTTACTTTATTTTAAGTGTGTATTACATAACTGTACAATATTTTTAAACATGTTTCTTCTTACGTTGTTAATAAAAAAAGATTTAAAGCTACTGCATATTTATTAACGTTGATAGATAATAAAGGTTTTAAAATTGGTTTTTCAGTAAGTACTGTACACGATGCTCTTTCTATGTCTGACGCAGAATTCAAGAAAACATATCAACGAGAGAAACCCTGCTTGTCAACAGAGTTAATATTTTACTGTAAAGCCGGAAAACGATCAATGGCTGCTCTTGATCAAGCATTGAAATTGGGATATTCGCAGTAAGCACTATGGCTGTAACATTGTTTTATTAAGCTACACTACCTACCTTAAATATTAAATATATTTAATCGCATTGGCCGTAGAAATAACAATTCAAATTATACTAAAGTTATATATAGCATACATAACTTTAGTATAATTTGAATTACTCACCTGATTTCAGTATGATTAACAACATAAAAAATGTTACAGATCTAAGTCATACTTTGGCAGCTGGGATGAATGGTCCAGTCATTGATATTATAGTGATTATTGTGAAGATGCTGCTATAATAAGTTGAAAGTCAAGATAGATTTTAAATTAAATTGAATTATATTAGTTATTGTGTTTTATTTCATTATCTGTTTTGGTAACAAATATTTTTTTATTATAACTGACTTGTTATTCCCTAATATCATTAATGTAAAAGTTTATATTTGACACGAAGTATGAAGTTTACTTATCTGTTTGTGATGTTCAAAGTTCATTGTAAAGAAAAACATTATATTACATCATATTATTTATTTCAGTTATTATATAAATAGCTGTTACAATCATGAATTGCGTTCTGTTTTTTTTTCTAGTATTCCACTAGCACAGGGTTATATACAAGGCTCATCTACTGTATGTCACAGTACATTTAGATCAAATAGATAATAAATTTTACTACAATTAAATAATTTTTTAATTAACAATTTATTTTTCTACTTAGTTACTGTGTTTTGTTAGCCCAATCTGCATAGCTTCCAAGATAATTTTTTACACTGAAATACATATATAATTTATAGTTTTGTTATATTCACCATTATTGAAGTGTTTTCGACCAACTTCAAAAAAAGGTGGAGGTTCACAATTTAACAGTATTTTTAAGCCAAATTGGTCAAGCTATTGGCCACATTTCACCTGACGTTAAGTGAGAATGGGGTTTATGATGCAGAATGCAAACTATGTGCCTTTTCACACTTGTTTTAAAGGCCCTAAAATCATCTTTGCAGAAAGAAAAAGAAGGAAAAGAGTTGTAAGTATTAATGTAGTACTCACTTCTTATAGCCCAGGTTAATAGCATTTTGCTGAGCCATTCCAGATCTTTTACCAATCATACAATAGAAAATTATTTCAGTTTCCTCAGTAGGTTTTGGCGCATTATATAATTTTGTAAATTCCTTGTCCGCCATACTCAATGCTGGTGTTACATTTCCTACTATAAAGAAAGAGAAATGTATGTAGTTAATTAATAAGTCTTTCCAGTTTTGTAAAGTCTACAAGCTAAAATATTGACTATATTTGTCAGTTATGAACTTACATGGAATATTAATACTGTTTGGAATCTTTCCATGTTCCTTAATTTCATCAGGTTCCCTTACATCAATTATAACAACATTTTTATTTTCTGCTGCTTTCTTGACATAGTCAAAATCGACTGTGATATCTTCAACTTTTGTGTTAACTGAATATAACCGATAATGTTTTTGTAAGGTAGTTAAGCTAGGATAAGTGAAAACTGTAACAAAAACAGGTAGTAAATAATATACGGTTACTCATGCAGTGACTGTTTGTAGTACAAGTACATAATTCTATAGTAGTATTAAATAATTAGTAAACAGTATAAATTCATCAAAATATATTTCTACAATAACTTTTTAAAACCTATTCTAAAAACTAAAATAAAAACTCGTTTTTTTTGAATTTTTTTAAAAGTTATTATGTATGTATATGCTAGCTTTAAATATTTGTTATTAGTATCACGATTAAATTACTTTCATTGGCTACGTCAACTAGCGTTTAGTTAAAAAATAATAATGATGTTTACCTACATTGTAATGATCCCGAATTAGAAAATAGAACCAAATTTTGATTTGCTAATTTCAACATTTTATAAGTAGGAAAAATTTGGCGACATAAAATACGACCCAGCATTATGTTATCTTTTTTGTTAAAATATAAAATTTGTTTTACAAGAGAAATGATTACACTTTTTTATTATTAACTACAGATATAGTTATCACGGTATCACAAAAGACTTGAGTAATATAAAATTTATCTAGTTGTAATGTAAACAATTTGTATTGGAGAATACGTAACGTCTACAATTCTGTTTTGTGACAGTCGACTTTGATTTTTGTTTACATTTTGCTAATTCCATCTAAGAACATATATCAAATTTTAACACAGCTTCGGATACAATATACTAGATTGAGTATTTATATAATTTATCTTCTAATAGAAAACCTTTGTGGACTAAATATGTATTCACTGATTTGTTTGCTCATTCAAAATCAGATAGGTATTTACATAAAAACTTGACCTTATTGTAATTAAATATAAGTTACAAAAAAGCGCGATTGTACTCGTGTATGGATATTTAAGTTGGTTATTATTGTAATTTCTATTTTACTATGCATATTTTAAATTTCTAAACGCATAGGATTGTATATCAATTGTATGGTGTTGTTACTAAATGACATTTGACATTGACAAATCATAATATAACCAGATTTTATTAGTGGAAGAGTAGGTACTTACGAAATAGAATGAGTTATTTAATTTTTCATTAACTGTAATAATGCCAGATTTCTTAATAATTTTGCCAGAAGTGTAATCATAATAAATTTCTTTATACCACGTAATTATAAAAAGAATGACTTTCGTAAAATATGTTACTATTACTATCATATATCTAAATAAACATTACTACACAGAAAGTATGTGAATAGGATCGTACGCTACTTACATTCTCGTTCATGGCGTACTCTTACGAAAGTGCATATTATCTCTCAATCCGTCCAGTCTGTTTTATAAAAAGTTATATGTTAACTTTATACTTCTCGAACGAATTTCGATTGACGAAATTGTAGTCATACTGTATAATTAATGTGCATCAATAGTTATAGCCATTTAATAACATGGGTTCCATGCGACCCTCAGGACGATTTATGTCGTTTGCAAATAATATGCAAAGAACACAGAAACCATCAGGTAAGTAACATATGACTATATTGTGCAATACATTAAGCAAGAAAATACTTTTCTATTGAATCATGAAACTTTTGTACCTTGTTATGTATGCAAATCTTAGCTTAAGTTATGCCCAAATATATTTCATAATTTTTCGTATTCAATAACAACAGCATATTTCTTATTTTGTTCAGCAATTATTTATTAATATTCCAATTAATACTATAATTAAAAGAATATTATAGCTTCTTTTTAGTGCACATTAGACAAGTATTTTAAAAACATTTGTTAACTAGATATAGTATTAAACTACATTGGCTCATTATTTTTTATAAACAACCATGTAATTTTCTCTCTTACTATGATGATAATTTAATGTTACTTACAGTCCCAAGCAGTTTTCCTCAGAGCCTATCTGGTAGTGAGACTGATGTATCAACATCAAATGAGAACTTATCGAGAGAAGAAAGATATGTTGTAAGACACACAGCCAGAGTAGAGCCTCAAGGCCAAGAAAATCACAGCCAGAACAATAATAATAGAAACTCACTAAAGGTATCTTAGACGACTTACTAGACATATATTTTATTAATATCTTTAAAAATTTTGCTGGATTTTGTTACTCAGTATTTATTTTATATTATATATATTTTATAGCAATATATAAAACTTTTAGGCCAAGTTAAAGGTACAACATTATTGAAGAATTATAATTGCCATAGTTTTAAGATTTTGTAAGTAAATTATTGATTTTTTCTATGATATATTATCTTTGTTTTAAAAGGATAGTCTTTCTGGGAGCAATCGTAACTCACTGAAAGATTCTGTGGGTGGAGGAAACAGTAACCGTAGCTCACTAGATGTGTCATCGTCATCATACAATACTCTCATAATTCACAATCAAGACGATTCTTGGTCATCAAGACCGACACCAATACGGTGAGAATTTATACAATGTAAATTATCTTTAATAATGTATATATACATAGTCAGCTGTTCTATCATAATTTTACCTCTGATAATATATTTTTAGAGAACACGAACGAACCAATAGTGAAGTCAAACATTCAAATACACAATCATCACCATATCATACACTGAAAAAATCAGATGTTAAAAAGCCAAGTGGAATTCCTCTGCCTAAAATACATAAGCAACAAGAAGTAACGGCCAGTGCTAACTATATAGACATTGGTGGCCAACGAATATATACTAGCCCTCCTGATCACGGAGTACAGGTATTTTGAATTTTCTTAATTGAATAATTCGAAATGATGAAAGATTATGAACGAAAATCTTATAGTTCTTAAGTATTCAATAGTTTGAAAATCAAAATATGATTTTTTTAGTCACATCTATTTAGATGTAGAAATTATTTTAATTTTATACTCAAACCATATGTCTTATCGTATCATATAGATATTTATATGTGATATTATCAATGTTAACTACAGGAAATAACGGAAATCCCCGATGATTTCTTAAATCAGTCATCAGTTTTGAAACACCTTGCGAAAGAAGTAGCTCAGTCACCGACTCCGCGTAATACGACTCCCCCCGCCTCACCGCATACCCCTCGAGCGCCATCCAAGACCAGGGAAGAACGAATCAAGGGGAAAGCTAAGGCAAAACTTAGCAAGGAGAAGTTGAACCTGTCAAGATCTCAACCAGATTTGACCAGGTTATCTTTTATGTAGAATAATTAATGACTGACTGAATTAGCTTTATCCCGTTTTTTAATATATAAATAAATTTCTAAGATTACATGTATTTAAGTTTAGTTTTACACATATAAGACATGAAATTATTATTTATATAACATATTTTCACATTTATGCTGTCTATCCAAGGTTCTAAGTAGCCATTTCCTACCTTAAAAAGCTCATAATTCATAGTTTCTACATATAAACATAAGTTCTACTCATCACTACTATTATATTACAGTGTTGGAGTGCGAGCAGTGCCAGGTGGTTCAGAATCGAGCGGTTGGTGTAGCGGAGGCGAAGGCTCATTGGAAGAGGATGACGCTTTCACGGCTGTGCTGGACGCGCTGGCAGCCGAAAATCATCAGCTGAAGCGGCAACTCGCTGAAGCCTGTGAGAGAGTAGCAAAGACCTCTAAGGTATATTACACGAACCATACCATTACAAAGAGTAAGTGGGTAATCATTGATGACTCATTGTTGTTATATAAACTTCATTGCTCATGAATAATAGGTACAGATTTCAACATATGTATTCTTTTTAATCATCTAAGTTATAGAAACAATTTTTAAAATTTCAATTGACACATTTATTTTATATTAAATCTTAAAGGTAAAGTGTGTCGCGGGTTGTCATACAATTAAGTAAACAATGTATGTATGATGATAGTTTTCACCTTATAAAAGATTGACATGTCCATCTTATATTTTTTGTTTGTTTATCTGCATGTTCAAGAAGATATAATTGTTTAGAAAACCTCACTAATGATAAACCTAAAAATATCTCGGATGAGATTACTCCCTGTGACCGTGCGATTCCGCGTACAACTAATTTTAATCGTGAGTAATGTTTATTTTCGATTGTATCTACGTCACTTGTAGCTGAATGAAAAGTCGAGTACATTGCACTTATTTGTGTGCTAATCCGTGATTCACTCGTAACCTTGTTCCTTTAAATATTTTTGTCGAATACATCTGCTATCAATACCTCTCAAACTGATGAGTGTGATCGTTGAAATGTGTTTTCATTAAATCTCTCAACCATACATTTATATATACAATAAATCATACATTTAATGAATTTATGAAGAAACGATAAGAGGGATCAGAAAAGACGAATACTCTCACAAAAAGTAATTTTTACGTCTTGGAGCATAATATAGTCTTTATTTTATTCAAATCCTATGTCAGGGAAAAACATATACGCAGTTACATATATTTTCTCTTATCCTTCTATACATATATAATAATTTACTGAAAAATGATATGATAGATAGCTAGAAGTGGTTCATAAAATCGATCTAAACACCAGTAAAGCCGTGGGAAACAGCTGGTAAATGGATATTATATATTGCTTGTTAAATACTAATTATTTAATTTAATTTGTGAAACATAGTTGGAAGAGGAAGTCGAGAAGGTACGTACAGCGCATGAAGATTTGGTCGGTTCGTGTGAGCGACGGGAAAGGTTAGAGCGCGCAGCGCGGGTTCGTTTGCAAGCAGACTGTCGGCGTCTTCACGAACTTAATCGGGCACTCAAACATCAGGTTATTTTTTATTTAAGCCCATAATACTCGTATAACAACTTTACGTTGACTTGTTTATCTGGACCGGATTTGGTACTTATTCTGGTGGCGCTTTTATACATAATGATTTTGGGTTCACATTTCATAATTTACCTATTCCAAACTAGGCCTCGTATGCCAAAACGTTACGTAAGTTCTGAATTAGTGTTGAAACTTAAACGACTTTTCATTATAAGTTTCTACAAGTATAGATTGCGATTTTATAATGCGTCTTGGAATATAGAGTTTAAGCACTCAATTCGTGACAAGTCATATATCAAAAGCATTTTTTATTTATTATATCTTTATAGGTGGAGCTGTTATCACAAGGAGTCCGCACGGACGCTGACAGCAACAGCGAGGCCCTGAGAAAGGAATTACAGAACCGAGAGATGCTAATTGCACAACTCATAACACAGAGTAAGTAGGATCCACATATACGAGTATACCATGAGTGAATTCTCTCTTAATTTCTTAGTTATGGCACTCTTTAAGCGACGGCAATTGATCAAGGTTTATTCTCGACAAGATGCCTATTATACGAAAATATTTTGTTCACAAAAATTTATAAATAATAGAATTATAAGCATAAAAATTAAATTCCTTCTGGATTACCAACAAACAGAGAAGAAACAATGGTGAAGAACACGTTTGCTTCACCTTTAATGTTTGAGTTTACAAGTGCTCGAAAGAATGATTTTACTTGACTGACATGTTTGACATGACGCTTTTCCATGGCTGTATTAAAGTTCAGATTGAGTGCAACATGAATCGTTTTCTAGATAAAGAGTTGGCATGCGCGAAGGAGCGTCAGGAGATAGAGATGTCAGCTCAGCGCGCTACGCTGCAGGAGCAGCGCACTCACATCGACATTTTAGACACTGCACTCACGAACGCCCAAGCCAACGTCGTGCGCTTAGAGGAAGAGGTACGGCGCAATATGTCTATAAAAAAGAGAGACCATTTAGTAACTTTAACAAAAAATCACAGATAAAATCTTTAAAACACTATTAAATAATAATATATAGATTTTGATGGTAAATATATTCTTTTATTTGTTCACAAATGACATAAGGTCCAAAATTAAAGTTGTTATATAAGGTAAACTTAAAAAACAAAAATAATCTTAGATAGCTTAATATATGCTTTATGTTTCTTCTTTTTATGTTATTTTTAAGGATATATCTATTGTCAAAATCAATATATAGTGCATTTCCCATTCGTTTGTGCTATTACGTTTCTATATTTTAATCATGTAATGTAACAACTTTTTTAAAGTGTCGACATGCAAGCGGCTACGTGGAGCGTGTAATGGGCCTTCAACGTGCGTTAGCCTCTTTACAGCAAGCTTCTGATAGACGTGAACACACCGAGAGAAAACTACGCGCTCAGTTAGAAAAGGAGCTGCAGACTCTTAGGTTAGACATGATTGAGATTTATCAATCACTATTAAAACTTTCTCAGTAGGGGCCAGCAGTGCGAGTAGTCACACTTTACATACAGCAAACTTGATCAATACACTGGAAAAGTCATTCACTCTTGCACTTTCGCGTCTCTTGTTATCTCAGCTGAAAAGTGTTAAACAAACTTTCAGGAGTCAAAATTCACTTTTGGCGTATAAACTTAAAACAAAGGCAGATTAATCAACTTTATTAGTTAAAAATGTAGAAATGTTATTTATTTCTTACTTAAAGTTATGATGAACTTAAAGTCCCATGAAAAAGGTTTAGTTTCCAAAATGTCGACGCCATTAATTGGTCGTTATTGCATGGTAAGTGTATGAAAGCCAGTTTACATTTTTTATGTAGTCTCGTTGGCCTTGCCATGGTTTGGCAGCAACGCTCTATTTACTTTTAAATCAAATAAACTACACCGGATTTAAAACGCGATTTACTAGTATACACGAAAAGTTACAAGATTTTTAGACCGAGTTTTTTACCACATTATTTGCATTTCTACAATCTTCTGTTATTTTTCCTGTGGCTTATTCCTATGATAATACTATTTTACCTTAAAGAAAACGTGAGTGCACTTGTGGTGGCGTGGGTGGGCGCGCGGGTGAGGAGGCCGAGTTACGGCGGCAGTTACGGGAGCGGGATGAGCGTTTACTTGCTCTGGAGGGCGAGTGTGCTAAGTGGGAGCAGCGCTACCTCGAAGAAGCCGCACTCAGGCAGGCTGCTGTCTCCGCTGCCTCTATACCCAAGTAAACATTTGACTATGCATATATATATATATATATATATATATATATATATATATATATCCTTTCTGTTTAAAATGTCCAAATCCAATATCTTAAAATATAAGTAATTAGGACCATCTTCTAAGTAAATCAGGATATGTTTAGCTATATGACTGTTTTTTATTTAAATTTTGCAAACCAGTTAGTGGATAGCTAAAATTTCAAAATGTAACTTTTTCAACCAATATCTGGACCAACTTTCTTAATAGCTTCTACTATATATTACTAATTGTATGTTTTTAAACATTAGTAACTCAAAATATTTGTAGGATTCTGTTGAGAGTATATTTCGAAATCATTGCACATTACAGAGATGCAAAGATAGCAGCATTAGAGAAGACGTCAGCGGAGTCTGAGCGTTTGATGGCGGAAGTTCGAAGCGAGAAGATACGTCACATGGATGAGTTACATTCCGCTCAGAAGAAAGTCGCCGATTTGGAGAGCAGGTAGGCGATGTAACTGAAAAATAAGAATCGAAAAGTTTATATAGACATATTTAATGAATTATTAAAAATATATATATTAGCGAAAGTTAGTTTATAAAGTAATTTTGGGCTTTTTATTTATGATTTTCGTGTTACTTTTTTATGGACCTTATGAACAACTTTTACTACTATTAATGGAACATTCATTATTGGTTAAACGTTTTTACTAGTTATATTAAATTTGCGACCAATCTTAACATGAAGTTTATATAGTGATAATATTATGATTTTGTTATCTTCAGGGTGAAAGAGCTAGAGTCGAAAGTCGCGGAGCGTGATGCGATGATTAAGGTACTTCAAAAGCACACTAGTGGAGCCTCACTACGAAATAATTCCAGCAGGGAAGAACTTGGTACAGTATGCTTTTGTATTTAGAATATTTGACATATAGTAGTAGATATTTGTTCTAAGATGTCATTATTTAATTTTACATTTTTTTAAAACTTGTTTCATTAATTAATAAACTTTGAAGTTTTCCTTTGGCATAAGTTACGTTCCATCTGTCAAGCTAGAAGCTTCATTATTTTATTCACATAGTGTAAAGTATATAAAATGCAAAGGAATACAAAATATTGTTGTCAGGGTGTATTATATTAGAATATATCAGTAGTTAATTTTTAAACTTTAATTAGTTGGTCTGTCATCTGGCGCATCGTTCTCGAGCACTGAGGGTGTGAGTGGCGTTAGTGGGACGGGCGTGTCTGCAGTGAGTGGCCGGTACCGGCACCTCGCTCGCCGGAACTACTCCCCTCACAATGATAACGCCAGTGGTGAGAACTTACACCCACATTGAGTGTCACATTTTTTACATGCCGTATTGTATAGGATATGCATACTGTATGTATACGCGAAGAACTGAGTAATATTAGTTTTGTATATTTAAAGCATATATTTTATGCAATTCCGGGGTTATTACAGAATTAAGTACATATTATAATTTAATAATCTTTTCGATAATAATACTAATGTATTTTTCAAAACGTTGTGGATCCATGATGGTATATATCAAGGTGTTATCGAAGTTGGTGTGGTTAAGAATTCGTAGGCTGTAGGGTACACAGCATTACGTGTTCGTGTTACTGATTTTTTTTTCTGTACGAGATTAGTTATCTGCTGCTCAACCACTCAGCGGGCACAACGACCACATTTACGACAGAGGAATTTCTCGTCCTACTTATTTTTAAGCTTTCGTTGGTTTTTGATGATATGATATACACTGCGACCGCAACGACTGTGTTCGTCACATGGAACACTTAGATGATAATTTTAATCATCATGAGAAATAGTTAAAACTATGTTAGCTAGAGATATGTCTGGTGTCAGGTTGCGGCTTCGACAGCACGTCGCTCCGGCTTGAGGAGCAGCTCGCGGCGCTGGAATCGCGGTTGGAGCGGCCGCCCGTGCCCGCCGTGAGTTTCCTGCCGCAGAGTGACGCGCGCCTCGCGCACTCCCCGCCGCATGCCTCCTACTACTGACACACACATTTACACTCAAATATAGATGTCGGCAAACTTCTCAAATAGTGTGTGAAATGGATAATGTTTCAAATTTGAAACGTTTGTACCGTATAACATTTCACTCTATCAGACTGTTCAACAAGTTTGCTGATATTATAAAAATCGAAAACAACATTCATCGATGAATGAAAATAATATGTAGATGATATTTTTAATTATTTCTACAAATCTTACATGAAAATCATTCGAGTCTTGGTGACACACCGTTAAGTGTTCGAAATTAACTAATTGGTAATGGTAAATAACTGTTTTCTCTTTGGATATGTAGGTGCTTAGAAAGACTTCTATGTTTTCCTTACGTGTTATGAATGTATATTGTATATACATGTAAATTATTACATTTATAAAAAGTACCTTGTGTGGTACAAAGGCTGTACAAGTGAAGTGAGAAATCAATTATTGCTTGCGGACGTCTGAACCCTAAATTGAACGCATCATACTCTGTAATACTCATTATATTATATAAACAGCATTCCTCTACTAATTCCGCTTAGCCGAGTAGTTGTGTATGCTTCTAACCAGACACATTCCATACCCGTACCACCTAACATTCCTCAAACAGTTATAAAATGTTTAGATATTTCGAGTTTTGTGTGAATTTGCGAGCAGCTTCATATAATTAGTAAGATTAACAGTTTATATTAATAGTAAAAAGTAGGGAATTTATTTTCATACACTCGATATTTGGTATTACTCGAAAATAACCAACGACAACGATATTGATAGCCTTATATCTTAAAGCGATGAAAAGACAGCAAAGCTTCCATTACATTTTGTGTTGTCATGAATATTTTAAACATTGCAATCGTCCAGTAAATATATTATTTAACGCCTTATATTTCACGACGAGAGACGAGAGTTTAGAAAAAGGCAACCTCAATATGTGCTCCAGAATAAATTATTAAGCTAAAAATTGACAAAGGCGTGCGTATTCTCTAATACGATGTAATATACTATACTCACCTTAAATGATTATAATACTTTTAGTGTATAGAATGCTCTTCAGTGCCTTACACGGTGCCTTCATAAGGTTTATTATAACGGGTGCCAATCAAAATATGATTTTAGGAATCTCTTAAACATGCATACGGAATTTGACTCCACTAGTCGTAAGTATAATGAGTGTAGAAATTAATTTGTTTGTAATGATGAATTTGGATTTTCATAAATATGTAGGCATTGGTTACAAAAATATGCCAAAGTTAGTATAAGTTCGTTGTAAATGTTGCAGCTATCTTAAATTAGAACAAGTAACCTGTTGTATTGTTATGAGTAAACTATCTTGTTTTTTTTTTAATTAATTAAATATCATCTTTTACCGTGAGTTCAAAAATTCGAAATTAAAAGAACTTAGGGCGTTAATGATTACCAAGAGTAGTACAGAAATTATGTTGCAATATAAGACAATTATATATTACACCCAAAGTCTATGAATAAGACTAAGAAATTTGGGTTTTTGGAGTTTTGGAGTTGTCGCTTTTTTACTGAAAAGTATTAACTGCTCACTAGAACATAAATAGTTCAATCTTTTATAAAATACAAATACGCTTATTATTCATTGCGTAATTAAATTTTGTTAAACTAAGTCTAATGACTAACTAAAGATAGCTACTATATTTGCACATCAATAACTTTCTTACCGGTTTTCTGGATACGATTAAGGAAAATGTTTATTTTCGTATTTGTTTTTAGTAATAACTGTTGTACCTTCTTCAAGTGGCCTTAGATGGTAAGACTGTTCACAGCAGAGTATTCTAACTGTAAATATATTGTTAGATATCTATTTTATCTTTATTCCACAAAAGATGAATTTATGATGTTTTACAATTGGCATAGTTTTGCAATGTATAAGCTACGATCTTGAGGATAAAGATTGTCATTCCGAGGCTAATTTTAAGAAAATGTACACTGAATTTTATCTTAATATATTTTGTATCCGCTTTATTTATAGGTAGAAGCATGTTCTTGAATAAAAACATGTTTTGTTTGTTTGTGGTTTTAATGATTGTCCTAACATTTAATGGCTTTAGAGCTTGATAAAAATATTAATCGCTGACAGTTTTGGGAGATATCAATTCTGTTTTTTGACTTTTTCTAAATACATTACTGAACGTTTCTGATAAATAAACAAAACTATCGTCTCAGAATAAGATGATATAGTATACCATATTAAAATATATCATAATATAACTAGATTGAACTATCCTGTTATAATGAATGCCTATGTTTCTTGATTTTTTGTGTGGATTTCCTAATGGCTTTAAATCGGTATATAAAATGCACAACACCTTAATGTAATTGGACTTATAAAACAAGTGTTAACCAAATTATTAACGAATTTCAATATGCTTCCAAGTGAGCAAAAAACCTATTGTTCAGTTGTTATCAAGTACACCACGAGAAGAGGTAAGCAAGAACGCAGCATTAGTAAATTCAAATAATCGATTAGAAGAACCACTAACTTAAATACATGTAATAAGTATTATTTGTCTTTACTTCATTAGTAGGTATATATGATTACTTATCTACTAAAGACAATCAATTATGCAATCAAATACAAAATCCTATTGTTCTTGAAGCTGCATTTGACTGTCATAAGATTATATTTAATCCGAGGGCCCAACTCTGTTTCACAGAGAAATAAAACTATTCTGTTCTATCTTTTTTATCTAGAAGTATTTCAGAGAGCTATCTTTCATATTTAGCGAGGTTTGTGCTGTTTCCCCGGCCTAAGTACAGTTGGAGCCCGGGCAGGCAATGGTCGTGGTGAGGAAGCATTACTACTGGAACGACAGGGGCGCGCTTCGCAGCAAACCAGGTCATCTAGCCTGCCACCTCCACCTTCCGCTTTACCACGCCCTCCTAGGAAACCATCGGCTAGAAATACCAGATATGATCGCTTAGAACACAGGGATGCACGAAAAGTTAGTAATTAGTTATATGTTGGTGTGCATAATAATTAAAGATCATTTAAGTGGTCTGACAACCGAGATGACTTTTGGCAAGAAAAACAAATTTAATACATTAGTGTATATCATGAGCAAACTTCTTCAACATCGTGTGTTGGAGTGTAGCGTTCTATGTTACTATATACATACTATGTTCGAATAATTCTCCGTCTCTTTCACCCATTACAAATTGCATTGCCGGAATTTTTTCTACTTAATATTTTTTTTTTAAATTTAAAAGATTTGTTATTGGTGTAGGTAGTTCTGTAAAAATGTAGTTGTTACAATCACGTCATATATAGATGTGTGTGTAGTTTGTATATGAGCATGATACATAAACAATCGGACGACGTACAAATTGCTGTTAACACGAGAATTATAACGACTTATCGCTTTCAGGATTCAGATGGTTCTGGTTCAATAGCGTCCACAGCATCACGTAGCTCTCCTCTGCCATATGACACAGTGCGCAAGCTACCATCAGTTCCGACCTCTGCGTCACTTCCTGCAGCTGAATCGCGAGAGTCACTAGTTCGACCTCGGGATTCAAGCCTGCCTTCGCCTTCCAAACTGGCGGTCTACGCGGCCGCGAGGCGACGCTCTGCGGAATCAGCTAAAGATAATAAACGACCACATCACTACCGCATTCAGTTTTAAAAATTTATTAGTTGATCTTGAATCTAGTGCGAATACTGAATTAGTTTTATTCTTCTTAACATGACAATTAATGTCTGTGTCACTGTAATAGATTGTTTTAGCATTTATATCTATTTCACAAAGTAAAAAATTTAAAGAACAGATTAATTAAATCTTTGCACACGTTCAAAAGACAATAACATAAATGCATGTTTTGAATTTTAGAAGCACAAATTAGTAAAAATAAGTTTAAAATAAAAAGTATCATGAGATTACGGGCAATTTTACGATTTAATCAATTTCATAGTTGACAAATAATTATTAGTTATAGCTGCTATTTTTGAAAAGTAAATCATTCTGATTATTTCATTTACAATGTGACCTAAAAATAATTTGAATTCGAATTAACAAAATAAACAAAACCACAATTTTCATAGGTTAACTCATTAGTGTTATTGTACGTATTACGTAAGTAATGCATAATTATAAAATTAATGGAGTTACTTATACTTTTAGAACATATACATACCTAATAAGACACAATAAATACAAATAATATGTACCAAGTTGTTAATGGAATACCCAGTATATTCCTTAACTTAATAGATTGAGTTTAAACCTGACTTGAAATTTGTATCACTTGCGACATATTTTCACGGATATATAAGAATCGATTCACGGGTGATTAAATTTTTCGTAACAAATACTAAATATAATTAACGTACAAAAGAACCAAAACTTGAAAACATACAATTTTAGTAGTCTTGAAAAATATTATTTGAACAAAAGAGTGCCTTCGTCGTTCACCTATAACGTTTCAATATTTCTGGTGTTAGCTGTTACAACATTAAATTAAAAAATTTAACAATGGCTGCATTCGAAAACCAGGTTTAGAATACTCTAAGTTCTAAAAATATCCTGAATCAATAACAATTTAGATTGTAGGCTGGATTGTGTATTATCGATACGGTGTTGCGGTTTCTCGTTGAGGTGCGACCGCCGAGTGTAAACAATACTTGTACGTACAAAAATAAATGACTTATAAGTATCGAGGAACTAAGCAAGATTTTTTATTTACATAAATTATTATAAATATTAGAGTTTTTAGTTTTGCAATTGATTGTTTAAAATGCACGAGTTGGATTTGTTATTTCTTATTTGAATTGACATTATTAGTGGCTAGACTGCTATATCTACCTATTCATGGTTTATGGTCTTGTTTTGTGTTAGCACCTAATAATTTAAAAATGACAAAAAAATATAAATGATACAATAGCGTGTTTGTTGGTAGGTAATCTAAACTAATTGAAGTTAGTTCTCTGTATTACCTATATCAGCTTCCTCTTATATTTCCTAATAATAATAATAATGAAGTTATTATTAAAATCAGTTATACATAATCTAAAGATGAATATATGGAGCGTGTTTACTTTTAGTACCAATCTTTTTTAAAAAAAATTAGGTTTGATATTTTTAATAGCCATCGCCAAAGATTGCTCAATTTTTTTTATTACATACAATTATTGTGAGAATCGTTGCATCTATTTCGGTATGAAATTGTTTGTATTACGATGGCAAAAATTCGATTAATTCACGAAATATCTTGTAAAGTATTTGTTAAAATTAAAATTGAAAATATTGTTATAATTATGTGTCTTAAAACATTGTTTGTCAAATAGCATTTCGTAGAATTTATCAATTAATTATTATTAAGTACTTTCAATTGTTTATGGATATATTATTGTTTGAAATTTTTCGCTGTAATTTAAATTTTCCTTTAGTCATAACCCTTAACAAAGTGTCTTTACTCGAGTTTTGAATAACTATATAAACTTTGAAAGAAAAAAAATATTTTGTATAAAATGTATCCATAAAAAAATGAGTTTTGAAAAATAAAAGGATAAAACTATCTGTATTAATTCCGTTTGCATTAAAGCTTATAATATAATTTATTTATTTTATTAATTTCCCATGCAGCACATTCTCATCCATTATAATTCAGTTGATTGATTAATAATATATATATAATAACTGTTATGTCAATAAAATTGTCTACAAAATATTACTATCAACTGATATATGATTAAAGTAATGAACGATCTTTAAATTAATAAAAAAATAACAATTGTGTAGATAACCCTTTAAGATTTCTGCTTAGGTGATCCTTCTAACTGTTTTTTTTTTTAAATGTGCAAATATATATCTTTTATGTTCATCATCTCTAAGATGGTTCTAAAATTAAAGTGTGAGATTTTTACTGTTTCCGTATGTAGTAGGCTAAAAAGCGGTCACAACGACACTTTCGTTGTGCGATACAATTCTGATCAAGGTACCGCTTGTCAAGTTATATTCTGGCACGTAACTGTAACGTTAAAACACGGTCCGCTTATTTTGTGACCTCAATGATTGCGAATGGCCGGCTTTTTGCTCTAGTTTTGGAACTTATATTGAGTCTGGTGTTGACGAAATTTACTGTAATTTGTTACCAACTATTATTAAAATAATCAATTAAAAAAAACAATTAAAATGTTTAATTGCTAAGCTGCTTCAAATGGTATCTTATTTCTGATAGACTTCTGACTATGACTGTTATATTACTAAAGTATATGATGTATCTACCAACGCCGCTTTGCACCCTTCCTTCTGAGGTTATGCTGACCCATTGAGATATTATTATTGCGTAGATAACAATAATGTCGTTAATTTGTCGCAAACGATGAATATTATATGCCTACTGACAATATAGATGTACCGTATTTTTACTTTTAAGAACATTTTTGCCAGGAGCTAAATGTTTTCAATAACATTTTTAAGTGAATTAATCTGGTGTTGCACGCAAAATTCAATAGGTATTTTTTATGCTATCCTTCCAAGAACCGTATTCAAATTTATTTTAAGGTAAGGCTAAATAAGTCAGGCCATAAAAGTTGTAAAAACATGTTATTGCTCCATAAAACAAAGGGATTCGTCTATGTTACACTTAAGTAAAACCTTGTTGCGTATTGGAATGGACCTAAGTTAAGGGTCAAATTAGGATTTAAGTTTAAATAACAGCCTAATGTCTTATTTGGATGAAGCCCTTGCTTAAGGACAATAACTTCAAGGTATATCACAAATACGAATAAATCAGCCTTGATCCTGACATTATAGAACCCGATGAATTGAGGCCAAGCGACGGCCTCGCTCGGCGCTTGCGCAACGCAACGACTCATGACGTTTATACTTATAGACGTCTACTTAGAATAGTTACGAAAGCTTACAATTTACCAGTCTATAAACTATTTATTTGCGCTTATGTATCTATCTATACATATCATAAAACAGAAGGAACCGCGTGTTTGTACATTCAGTAAATTAATCGAAATAAAATAAGATACACAGGTTAAAGTGGTTGACAAAATCGACATATGTGATAAGGCGGACAAGAGCTTATGTAAAATATTGATATAAAATAGGCAAATTCAGCTACTGACCAAGATCAGTTTTTAAAGAAGATTAACCGAATCTATATATATATTTATATCGACATATATTACAATGTAGTCAACTAAAATGGCATGTTCTTCTATCGCTGCCATATACATATGAATTCTTTCAAGGTCAATCGTGCCTACGATTTTCACATTAATAGTTTGACATTTTAGCTAATAAGTTCAAAGTTCGCTCCGGATTCATTTTCATTACTTTGTAACAAAAATTTTATATTCAACATTGCCCGTACATAGCTACGTGTCTTTAAATACGTTTGTCGTAATCATTTACATGCAGATTTATAATATCATAAAATAAATAAGGCAATTAAACAAAGACCATTTGGCATAATATTCAGAAATGTATAAAAATTAAAAATCTGATGTTTTATTTACAAATCGGTTTATATTCAAAATTTAAATCGCTCATTATAATTTATTGAAATTTTTATAAGACTTGGTCACATGGATACCGAGCAACAGATTAAAAATATTCACGACGTTTTACATCTTTCCGATAACTACTAATTATAACGTTCGATTTTGTCGTAAACTGAGAAAATTATATACCTACGTAAGTAAAAGAACTTACTTTTCTTTTAGGCACTTGATAATCTTTGCAATTAGTAATATTTGGCAGTATTATTGACAATTGAGTCTTGAATTTATAAGCGGGGTCCACTTCACTATTTAACCCTTTAAATTACATAATTCAAAACAAGTAGAGGTAAACGCAGAGACGGATAATCGATTCCTCTTGACCTAAATACTGCGGGTCAAAGCCACGTTGCCGGTCGAATAATAAATTGATCTTCGTTTACCATATTTGTGTCTTTAAATTGATATACAGATACAGATAGAAAGCTTGTTTAGGGTAAAAATGCCAGACAACAGTAATTTCAGTATTTACGAAATAAATCTCTCTCGTAGAGTCACTTATCTAAAGTGAAGCTTCGGTCACTGCTATTCACTGTGAATGTTCTAATTTGACGAAAATATAACGTTCTGATAATCCCTCAACGAAATAGTTCACTCTACTAATTCATTAGCAAAATATAAATAATTTAAAATTATAACGCGTCTTCAACAGTCTTTCAACTAAACAAATTCACTATGAAAGAAACCAACTTCAACATTTTGCTCACATTTGGTATCGTTAGAAAAAGTAACAGTGTCTCTTATAACCAAAATAAATAAATGTATGTGGCAGCGCGCGCGCACGCTAACCCAATTCCGTTCGTATCAGCTTTCACAAACTCACACGATGACGCGACGGTTGCGTCACATCTCACAACTAACGGTACAGATGTGAACTGCTGGCGACATTATGTAATTAAACTGTAATTAATTGCTGAAGAGCTCTTAAGTACAGCTATACTCTCAAGTAATGGTGTTTCAGACCTTGGCAAATGTTTAGCTTTTTTGTGTGCCGAGAAACTTTTATATTAGGGTGTGATACATTAAATACTAGACAGATTGTGAATTGTCGATCGAAATTTAAAGGCATTACATACTTAAGTCACATAGATATTAAAATACCGAGAAAAACTGTAACTCATAAAAATAATTTGTTATAATATCTAGCCTTAATATTTTCAAATAAACGCATACCTAATCTAAAAGTAAAACACGTGTGTTAAACTGTACTAAGTATAAACTTTTTACGCTTTTTTTAATAATTAATTACTAATCTTCTATATTCCGTCAACCTTTAGGCTTTTAGGCGTCCAACTACGCAGTAATTAATTTTCTCTCGATTGACATTATATTATATATTATACACAAAAATCTAATTTAATCTCTTTACCCTGGAAATAACAAAAACAATATGTATTTTCGTAACTGTCATCAAACAACACAGAAACGTCTCAAAAGTTTCTCTATCACTAATGGCACTTTCGAAAAACGTGCCAACAACAATTTATATAATTTCAACTCTATTAACGTTTGTAGTTAGTCTTGATACGTTTATTTTATCTGATTCTATGATGTTTATTTTTATAATAAATGAGAACATACGCTGTGTAGATCTTTTATTTTTTTCTCTAATATAAAAGATCCTCTAAATCAAAAATTGATCATTACAGATATTTTTAACAATTATATCATTGTTCAGATACATATTTATACCATTTAAAAATATATTTTAAAACACGTTCCGCTGACCTATTTAAACAGGAACACGTCCGGGAGAAATGAAGAAAAATATATTTTCTACCACCATCGAAACATTTATATTATTCACACTTGTCCACAATCAATTGTAATTAATGTGATAGTAAGTTTATATTGTATAAAACTAACAATAATTGCATATACGTAATGTTTAAAATATAAGAATGCTTATCTTCATAATTTTTAAATAATAATTAATTTTCTTTTCCAATAATCATGGGTAAAGAAAATTAATCGAGTCGCTTACTATTATGTAATATATAATATATTTAATAAATAATACAGGTATATATTAAAAATAATATAAAATCAATTGTTATATTAACAATGTTATGGTTTCAAGTCCAGCGTACTTTTAGCACACATAAAGATATCCAATTTAGTAATAAAAGGTCTAGTAGTGATGATATCATACTTCTTAGTTTCTCAGTATAAATATTTGTTAACGACTTTTTAACTAGAGGACCTATCCTTTAAAGTCTCCTTTCTACGTGCTTGTACAATTTTTATTTGAAAGCTGGCATATTTTAAATTTAACGGATACAATATACATATATCGTGATTTAAAGTCCTTAAAATATTATTAATACAATAATATAAATAATAAAATAATATAAATACAAACTACATCGAAAATCACGTGGAAAGGTAACACAAAAACAAGAGTTCCCACGACTGGGACAATGACTCTGAAAGTTGTGCGAATCGCAAGTAAGGAAAGTCGAGCGAATCTACGGCAACCACCGCAGGCAGCTATTTATATATGTTTACAGTACTTCCATTTTAAGGCCTGTCCAGACATACCGTCTTAAAATGTACAGAAAATTGTTAACGAAGCCTAGGTTCAAATTCAAAGTCAATGGCGTTTAAGTTTATTAATTTATCGCTATTCATGTAATTTAAATTAGGAAAATGAGTCATCGACGTGAAATTACGTGAGTTAACTATGAGATTCAAGTTACTATATGTATCTAAGCACCTGTTATGTCTAGCTTTAAGCGTATCTAATTTTTTCTGAGAGATTTTTAGGTGAACGAAGTGTAATAGTCATCATCGCTACATAATTATTGTATTGTGAAGTCGGTCCGTCTGAACAGACCACCACCAAGTTTTCATCCTAGCTTCTTTCTCTTTCCCACACATTGAAGGCAATCTCTGCGAAACCAGGCGTAACCGTGATACGTAGCAAAAACTCGTAGAGAAATTTCCTCAACATTGGCGTTTTTGTTGCATGCAAATCGTTTTATAACGGATGATTATCGCTTACCGTTGTTTTATAGTACGCGAGGGGGCGACGTTTTCGAGAGATCACTTTAGGCCGGCCAGTTTTTAGATATGCGTTTAACCTCAATCTTTCGCCACTCCTGGAAGATTTACTTTAAAGCTTTTTTTCGAACGATTATAATTCAATGTGATTCTTTAAATTGCTATAACTCTTCTGAACCAATTGAAAAAAAACCACGAAAGCTTAGAAATTTATAAAAATATAATAGTAACAACCGCACCCAAATCAGTCAAGACAATTCTAAGATTAGTTCTTGCACACGTTTTGTCTAGATCTTAAAATATAATACATGGTATTTGTAATTAAAAAAATCTTTGATATGTAAGTTTTAAATTTAAAATACTTTATGTACAGATTAAATAAGGCCTGAACCCAGCACAAATAATATAGAGAATATGATAGAAAACTGTTACAACCAGACTGTTTTTGATATACGCCGCATGATTTATGGGTTTATTAATATCAAATAAATTTATTTGTATTCAAAATTTTTATAACAAGATATTGGTAAGAATTATAAATATGAAATATGTTATACATGTACATATTTTTCTGATACATATGCATACATGTTGACGCATGCTATGATGAAATAATAAGGTTCACCCGGAAAAGTAGTCTGAGTAAATCAGCTGATTCCTATAATTATGTAAATAAAATTATTCTCAATGGAATAATATATAGTGTATCCCTATTTTTATTTCGACATTTATAGATAGTACATTTGAACGAAAATCATTTAATCATTTTTAAAAAAGCAATTTTTTATTCTATAGAATAAACGCCTTTACAGAATAAAGTGTAAAGTGATGTATGTAGTTGTGTAGAAATTAAGAATAATGGTCGCAGTAAGATACTATATATTATTATTATTTATTGTTTATAAAAACCTTATTCATAATAAGGTCTTAATATATGTAAAATGTCAAAATTAATTTAAATATACTTATGAGATAGAATGTCTTTGTCCAATTAATATATATTATTTGTTCATACATATAACCACTTTAAAATAAAGATTACTGAGGGCTTCTTTAATATATAATTGGAATAATTTACAAATTACTTATTATTAATATTATGCCTCATGTATAATGTAAGAACTTTAGTCATCATTGTTTACATTGTGCTTTGTGTTGACATCTAGCCAGATTCCAGAAATTATTCTCGTATTAGATACTATGTCACATGTGTCACATTACGTGAAGTAGTAGAACTGTATGATATATTGGTATTTGGTATGTGTATGTGAAAGTGAAATCTCGGTAAGTAAACTCAGATTTCAGGATGGTGCATCATTTTATAAGAGTAACAGATAATATAGATACACTTGTTCAATGAAAAGGGTAATGGTATATTTCCTGAGGTGTTGATAATAATAATATCGACTTCCCCTGGTTTCCAAGGCCTGATATGATGGCAACGGGACAGTAGGATAAGCGGCAGTACTTCGATTGATATCGGATTTATTCGGCCTCCTTCGTTCCCCTACTCTGAGCATGATTACGCAGTCTTGTAGGAGTGAAGGAGACCTCATCGTCCCCTTTCAAGTCACCAAGAGAGCAAGAACCAATCGCTTGCGATTGCTTTACATTTGTTGGACAGTCTTTTGCGAGACCTTACCGTGATACCTTGTGTTCTCCGTGCTCTCTGTTTGAAATCGACTTTCAGTTTTTGCACTCTGTAACTCTATCATAAAAATAACAGTTCCGTTAGTGTACTACTAGTAATAGAAATAAGAATTGTGTTGGATCTTTCAGTGTTTGTGACCTAGCGATATTGCTGTGTCCATTTCATTGGCGTCGATCCTCGAAATCGCGAGGTAAATGCCGAGAACGATCGCATACGTGGAAGCAAACCGGACTGGGGTAAGGTACTTTGGTTAACTAAGTTTTTATTCTGAATTACTGATTAAAACACTCAAAGCGCACTGAATACTAATGTGAATAATGGAACACATTGGTTTCTCTTTGTACCGTTACCTTCATTGTAATGTTGCTGGTTAAGTAGGACTGAAGTCTTAGGCGCTATTTTAGTATTTTTGTATCATTACATTTAGTAATTCCAAATACAAGGAAATAGTGACTCGTTAGTGTGTTTCAATGTCAGCGTATTATCATGTGGTTAGGTTACGTACGTATGCGGAAGCATCTAACTTTATTGCTCCCCCGACCTGCAAAAACTTTGCAGCACAAAACTCTATACCTGTTCTTTGTTCAAATTTTTCAAATACAATGCTGGAAAACAATTTAAGGTTTTTGTCTGTGTATTTTTTATGTCAAAATATAATGTAAAATGTGAAATAACTCCTTAAAAAATCAGTAAATGGTTTTTTGTATTAATAATGTCTTAGTGAAAATTATCATTGCGGTTATAAATTTATTATGATGTAGATATTAATATAATATGAATCCATATTTTGAACGTAAATAATAATTTACGAGGGAAGTTCTCGCAAATGGACCTACCCTTTTGTTCTAGTTGTTACTGAAACAATCTAAGGTAAGCAAGTAGTTGAATATCTTCTGTTTTCCAACATTCAAATATTAATCTATAATCTAAATTTAGATGGAGGACGCCATGCGCGGTGCGGACGAGTTGCTTTGGCAAGTAGGTCGTGAATTTCGCTATACGACAAGCAGCAAACGCTACCTGCGCAGAACAGTCGTTTAATTGATGAAAAATAAAAAAAAAATTAAAGCTGTTGGAAATAATAACTATAATAATATCAACATTTTTGAAACAGACTTTTTGAAACTCGTTATACGAACCTACACTGAGAATTTCCGATTCGCCGGAAATGATTCACGTTTGCATTTCGTAGTTTGGATAAACTTATATTTAAAAATGAGAACGTATGACAACATTTCTTTTGATTCGATAATTGTTTAATCCAAGTTATAAGTCGAGAACATTTCTACAGTAAAACTATTAAAGCTCGCGAAGAGACTGTGAAAATGACAAACCCTATTATGTTAGAATTTGGCAACGGTAAAGAAAGGGAGGCGATAGTGAATGACCGAAATATTGCGTGGAAGATAATAATTTTCCCCGCAGTTAGAGTCATGTTGTCAGCTGATAGGGCAGGGTTAATGCCCTCAACTTTGTATCGAAGTCCGTGCACCAATTTATAAGGTTGGGGGTTATCAGAACGACTTTTTAATGGTTACCTTTAACTATACTGTAATCTGTGTTAACAATATCTGATGTTGCCAATGTAGAGACAATGTAGAGTCTTCGACAAGATTAAATTACCTTAATAAAGACATTCGTAGAACTTTAAATTGTTTTAAGGTAACAATTTACGATGATTATAGAATATATTCAGTGAACACGGTTAATAATATATAGATATTCTAAAAGCTTAAAATATGATGTAGCTGGTTCCACGATCAAAACTCTGAAGAATTTAAAGCTAAAAGTGAAGCTAATGAAAGTAAAACAGAAAATGTTTAGAATACGTATTAGTGAATATTATTACACAGACATCATGTTTTATGTCTAAGTTTATTTTCTACATTCAAGAGCAATAGATGCTTACTTTAAACGTTTTGGTTATCTAGCAAGATCGGTTTTGAAGATAAGTATATAATTCGTCATAGTATAAAAGACTTACAAAAAAGTACAGCGATTTGTACATTTCTTTCTGTTTATTTTTCCATTCTAAATAATATCACGGATTCTGATACGATATTCAATCTCATTTGGATGTCTTTTTTACGGAAAGTACACACAATACATGATAATTAGTAGTACCAAGAATTCTTACAATATTATAAGCACTTAGGTTATCCATTTGTATTGTTTTTAATTAAATATATTTGTTACTTTATGTTATACTATTATCAAACATCGCAAGGGAGCCGTAAAAGGAAACGAGACCGATTGGGAGGCGTAAGGTCATTCGCACCCCAAGGTTAGCCGTTCAGTAATTGAGTAAGATTGCAATCTTCATGAATCATAATCTACCTATTTCTTCGGCGACGTACAACATGATTTATCGATCTTAATTCGCGTCTTGCTCTACTAACGTACTTCAATAACTACACAATGCGCTGCCAGACACTTAATACCACACTGTATACGTATATACATATTTATATTGTATAAGTTTATATATAATAAATAAATTATTAAAATCAATGACTTTAAAGAAGATTTTTAGTAATCTTATACAAACTCATTAAATATATAATTGATTTTCATTATATTCAAAACTTGTATATACCTAATGAAGCTTAGGTAGATTGTGCTAAATAACTAAAATATAAGTTAAAATTATGTGTCCAGGAGTGTAAGGTTTTGTAACTTTTTATTTTTTATACTTTATTAATATATAAATTATTTTTTATTTACCAAATTAATAGAGTTAAATTCTTTGAATATCGATCTTGACTAGTGCATGGATTTAGTGAGGAAAAACTAAATTTGAATTCAGTTTACAAACATATTTCTCTGTATTTCTATATGAGCCGAGTCAATACGTGACCTCGTACGAATGAGGAAGTAATATTTATGTTTTTACACAAGTTCATTGCGCTCTTTCGCTTTCCAGTTACAGGGCAATCGAATCACGTAAAATGTCTCGAGAAGGAGATTTACGAGGACAACATCAGCCTTTATGCTTTTAAAAATAAAATAACTGACGTGAGTTGTCTTATTTATTTTCGGATATATATATATGAACTTACAATATCTAAGATATGAAATACACAGCAAAATGAAATATCATATTTACGTTAACGTATTTTTCAAGTAAATGTTTACAATGATTCATAATTGTTTATTCATAGCCTATAATAACATACAAACAAGCTAACGAACTAAACTAAATAAAACGCTGCACTAATTTTCGAAGCTCAATTTAAACAAATATTTCTCCCTAAGATTTCCCAATATTGCTTTACGTATTAATATGATATATATATAATAAGTCTCTCCATTAAATTACAAATGATGGTAAGAATTGGACAATTTTTTCCTAAATAACTTCGCGGGAGTGCATGACGCAGTATAAGTTTGCTGTTTCCCTGGTGTTTTATGTGATAAGGTCACGTTTACTCCGTTTTAGTGTCTATTATAAACGTTTCTAGGTATGTACCTACTAGTTAAACAACTTTCCCTGCCAATCTTGGATATATTGCCGGCATCGGATCGAATCGTGCTTAACTGCATCTTCCTGCTTGTCCACTTATTGTAACTAGATTATATTAAATTTATTTATTCCCGACGTAATTGTTATATACTTTGTTAATGAATTTCCGTATGCCTGGTGAGGAACAGAGACATCACATTTCATTTCTCTTTGTACGCAAGTTGGCGATTACCCTTAGGTGATTTGTCTGATCGAAAAGAAATGGTTTCCCAAAATTAACCCGGAACCTCTATCAGGATAACCACCTATTCATTATATGGATTTATTTCATGTCTTAACTTTATAAAATAAATATAAACTAAAAACATTCCGCAACCGTTTCTGTCAAATTGATATACAATAATTCTGGCCGTTCATATAAAACAATTTTTTTTAAATTTCGTTTATCCCTCAATGGAAGGCAAAATCATTTTAACAGTAATGACCTGAATATATGTATTATATGTATACAACACAGAGATATTATTAAAATTATTAAACTGTTTAATTCAATAAACTTGTAATATTTAAATAATTTAGAGGACTTCAGCTATAACAGCATATCATTATATTTTTTAAAAAGCAAATATCCAGTATTTGGCACAAATAAAATTAAATGTTTGTACTGTAGCTTGTAATACATTTTATTATTATTATTCTAATTGTTAAGCAGATAATCTGAACAGTACTCAAAGTGTCTATGCATAGGTAGGTAAAATTGTTTTGGGACGGCATTAGACCGAATACGACATAATTCCCATAATACCTCGAAAAACTCATGGCGGGAGGTTTTCCGCCATGAGTTTTTCGAATTCAGTATGAGAAAATTTACTTGCTATATAAAACAACTGTTAAACGTTGTTTGCGTTAATTTTTGATATAGTTTATTCCTGATTGTCATTTGAAGGGGTGTGTTTTATATAATTTTGTTTATTGATGTGTATATCTTTGGGATTCATGTACGTTGCTTAGTCAGTTTTATAAATGACGTTGCGCCAATGTCTTTAAATGCTGCTAGATGAAAACTATCGTGATCGGTTTGTGGTATTCATTATATTGAAAATATATTGTAGGAAGGTGTTAGTGACATAGATCCTTCAAAAACTTATTTAATTTTGTGTTTGCGGAAAAAAGTTGGTACTTTTTCTCTGAATGGTTTCAGCGTCGAAACTTTCCATTAGTTGCCCATATGGTTATAGTAAGCAGAAAAGATCATACAAGCTTCTTTTGTTCGAAGTGGTGGAAAATGCGCCCCGCGGAGCGCGGTTCTTGGGGCTCACTTCTCCTTAAACCATCTGCTAGAAAGTCAGTGAATGGTATTCCAATGGTTGAATGGTTCTGGCGAAGTCTTTTTCCAGGCGCATTTAAAAAGTACTTCCGGAATTGCATCAGCTTTCAACGGGTTCAAATGCTATAGAGACCTAATTTGTCCCAGGTTAACGTGATTTTGCCACAGTTCAGTGTAGAAATCCGCTCGGGACTGTTACCATTCAGAAAGATTTACTGCTAATAAATTACTGAGACATTAAAAGGCAACGGTTCCACCGTTCTGGTACAGCTATGACTTACACTTTCACCGGCGGCGGCCATCTTGTCGACGGCCATGCCGTGCGCGCACATACCTCGCGAAGAATTGGCACACGACTATTGTAGCTGTGCTCCACGAGAACTTCCACATGAAACTGGTTTTTTTTTACATTTTTATCAATAGAATGCGTGCATGATGAGCCGTTTCGTATATTGGACTAGTTGAATTCATTATTACATAACTTGTATAAAATTCTTAGAATGAACCGTAAATATTTCAGGTTGCGCAGACGGTCCAGAACAGATCATGAAACATTTTATATATTATATATATTTTTAATAACATTATTATGTGGCTGTATGATTGTTAAATAAGAATATATGTACTATAGATTCATAATAACTGATATACTCGAATAAATTTCAATCAAACCTGTTCGATATATCTACTTAGTTCTCTTAACTTACATCATATCACATGTACGAGTATACGTCTATTTATTTTATTCGATACCTGGAACATTTTTCGTATTTAGAAATGAATCACTAATTTGGAGCATTTTTTACAATTTCTTGTAACTTTCTATGTACAAATATTGATTGTATTGCTTGTTTTATGAATAATGGCGGAAGTATTTACAAATCTTAAAATACTATCACTGTGTTATTTAATGTTAACTACTAGTATTGTATACGTTTGCATTTCAGTGAATATGTTTATTAAAATGAATTTCTTCTATAGCGACGCGTGTGGTGATATTACTACTCTTAATGAATCGCTATATGATTTCTGCTTTCAATGCCTTCTTGGTGGACATAAGTCCATGAGCTGATATACTCGTAGTTACATTACATACGCCAAAAAGCTACAAAACAGGTTTTTAAGTCCTGGCTTTATTATGAGATCAAATTGAAGAAACTGGGTTAGGTAACGATAAAACTAAACAACAATAAAAAAAATTGGTATTATGTATCTATTACTTAAAATTAAACTGAATATGGCGTGTTAAAATTCACGATGAACTCACGAAACTTTGGATACACAATTCAGTATCCTCATAAAGGAGGCTTAACAGAAATGAAAATACAGTCTACATATTTTGACACGGTTATAAATTATAAACAATATTTTATGCTAATTAACAAAGACTATTGACGTTTGAAATAATGATGTAACGTAGATAGCCATACCATTAAGTATTTGACTACGCATAGGGACGATAATATTCGAGTTAGTTTATAACAAAATTATCATATAATAGTGCAATATTTATATTACATGCAAGGTTGATTAAAAAGGACTCAAGGTCTATACATAGTAAGCTAACGACCGCCCGCGGATTTAGTCGTGATGATTTCCCTCCTAAAGCCGTTCGTGTATCTCACGCGAACTGTCAAACACGCGAAGCTAATATCGTCGTTAAGTTTTCTGAATTATTCCAATTTTATTAATTTCTCATTTCTTTAAAACCTACTACCAAATTAATAGAAAGGTTAAAAAACGGTGACAGATTTCGGAATAGTGTTTTATAAATTGTGGCATAACCAAGAGAAATATGGACTCGGAATAATAAAAAAATATAGATTCGTTATTTTTTTTCTAAGTAATATATCACGTAACCCTAGGATAAATCAACACTTACTTAAATGCGTAAGTGATTCCATTTGCGTCTCGTCAAATACGTAGATTATTATGTGCTTATTTGAATATGTCTTTACATTGAAGCGAGTAAAAAGGACAGACTAGATTACCTTTGAAGAAGAAGCTACTTATAAGTTTGAAGCTTTTGTTGTCTGCCACTGTATGTTCTTCCGAACCGACTAGAACTTGAGAACTGTACTTTATCCTCGTAAAGCATTTTATGAACTTTAAATCACTGTAATATAGTTAATAAATTTTTGATTTATGTTATAACTTAGTGATAGTAGTATTTTAATTTAATAATATTTAAAAAATATAATGAAATAAACAATATACATTATTATTTCATGTGAAGTTTATGTTGATCACCTGTTATTTATTTAAGTCCATTCACCGACCTTCTAAGTATCAGAACATAAGGTAGTCTAGAGGGCGAAGTGGTGATTACCGGCGAGTTTCTGATATAAATTAATCATACACATAAGTATTTATTGTAATCTTACTAACTAACTATTTATTGTAATGTGTTACATCAAACTCACCTTATCGATTCCGGATGATGTTTTTTTCGAAAAGATTATCGAATGGTTTTCAATTCATGTAATTATACTATCATAGACAGATTGTAAACCAGATTATAATTGCTAAATTGATAGTATTACACACAATATTATAATGGTTTATATTTTGTTATAGTTTATAGTCCATAGTTTATATATATTTATATTTTGAGTTTATTGAGCCTAATGTTTACAATCGAATTAAGAGAATTGATATTTAGTACGAGATAAATTTTTAGGTTGATAAAAACGTTTACTAATTGGAATGAATAAAGGTTCACTTTTTACATTTATGCATACACGTCGTATTTTTATGAACTTGACCTAGTCACATAAGTCCGAAATTCGTATCGCATTACCCATCGACCGACAAACCTTATAAAGTTAATGTGACGACCAATATCATAGTTTTCAAGTAGGACACAGTAATAATTAACTGTTTTTGCAATTCATTAAGGAATTCAGTGCGCAAACAAAATTGAGTATACAAAATACTACTTCTTTTTTATTTTGTGTATGAGATCACTGAATAGATTTTCGTTTACCGTTACATTTCACTTTCATTTGACAACATTCCGTTTTGCTGACAAACGCTTTAAAGTAAATTATATAGTTTTATATCCAAAATAATACGACTGAAACATTTAACAACATATTCAGTACCAATTACAATTGGCAACAATGATCTCAAACTTTGAGTTAATGGAATATTTTACCATCGAATTCAATTAATTCACCGGTCGAACTAAAAAGCCGTATAATCAAGTTTTCTCGTCAACGATGAAACAAGCAAAAACGTCTCCGCTACACCGAATTCGATTCGCAGCAGCCAGCGATACAATGAAGTTACGGTTCGCGCGGGTGTCGCTAGAGGGGCGCCAGTGGCGGGGGACGGACGCAGGTCAATGACGTCCCTCCGTCTGGGCCCGGCCCTCCTCGCCCCTCACGCTGAACCAGTTCCTGAACAAGTCGCGTAGCTTACCGCCGTCTCTATCTAGTTTACACCGATGCACCTTCCTGACAAAAGTGACGAACTGAATTTAACACGCCTGTCTAAACAATCATCAACCATATATGTCTTGACTGTCTACACCCGGCCTCTGCACTCTCACATTTACTATCTTTAAGTCTTAATTAGCGTATTCGTATACCGGTTCGATGATATCGCGAGGAAGGTTGCGACTCTGTCAAAAACGTTCACGATGGCGCAACAATTGCTTTCGCAAACCGTTTCGTAATCCGACTGAGTCGAAAATAGTTAAAAGTTTCACCATGTCGTTTACCGGACACTCTGAATTAATTCTATCTATTCAAAATATTTTAAAAATGAATTGAATTTTTCTTTCTTGGAAGTCGAATTGCCTGTTAAATGTCAATATAATATATTAGTTTGTTTATAGATAACGAAATAGATTTAGAAGCTGTTTTCAATGTAGGATACCACATTATAATTTAAAGGAGAATAATTTAGTATCATTTTAAAATATATATCATCGTTATATTAAAAAAGAATGTTCTTTTTCCCGACGTATTCGTAAACTTCAACCCTTCGTGAAGCAGGTGAGTAAAGACGCTTGAATACTGAATGTCACGTAAATAGATAATACCTAGCCCTTCTTATAAATGCATAATTTATTTCAAATGTACAACAATTTTTAAATAACACCCATTTATTAGTGCTTAAATTTTTCTTAAACATTCTGAACGTATTATAAAATGCAAAGGCTACGTGATTAAAGTTCATTTGACCATTATAGAGTTATCATATACATATATTATACATGACAAAGATACAGATGCGCAGAAAATCAAGAAAGTTCAAGGTTTGTCCTCAACGATTGCAGTACTGTCATGTTTACCACACTACATAGTGCACAATAACTAAAATGAATACGACACTGCAGATAACCTTCGATATACTATTATAATCATAAAAATAAATATATATTGGTCAACATTACCCGCCTTTCATTGACAGAAAGGTTGTGGAGTACATTAGTTGAACTTTTATATACCCGGAAACAAAGAATACTTGAGGTGAGGACATGAATACAGCTGTTGATGTTATAAGAAAATCGATCTAAAAATCTTTATGAAAACGGAAATCAAAATGCGATGAAGTGACGACCACCATGCCTATAAAGCGTAACACTTTATGAACCCGGAAGGATAGAAATCACTGAGTGAACTCCCCTAGCGGACCACAACGGTATACGATGTTTCCAACCGTTTCATCGTATGGTTTATAAATTATAATTAAACCTTATAGTAGGCGGAACAACATAACAATTATCTCAGAGTTTATACGTCTCTTGGTAATTTAACTTGCGTAATTCTATGTAGACACACTTTACTATATTTTATATTATATTATTTTACTAAAATCTAACAGGTGCACACGACTTTAACTGCGTAAAAGAATCATTTTAAGATAAATTGTTTCATAACAAATATCGTAGCACTATATTAGATGACGTATTATGTAGGTATGTGCATTGGAAACCCCCATAGGCTGGGTAATACATCAGGAATACGCGGGTAAAGCAGCAGGTGAAAAGCTATTAATAAGGAACATTCTTCTATACACTTATTAGGAATACAGTTAACGCAATATTAGTACTACACCTTTCAAAACTAACGTTGAACGTTGTTCAGTTATGTTATAGAGCAGAAAATGCTTTATGTATGTCTACAATTTTGTTGTATTTATATGCGAGAATCTGCATATTTTATAACCATGACATGTAAAATACGATACAGATTTCATTGAAAACGATAAAATTGTCATAAGGTCGTATATTTTTAATTAAACAACTACTGAAATTATAATTACGATAGTACATAACAAAACCGAATTGTACCCAAGGTGCCTCCAATACGCGGATATGATCGGGCAGGGTCAACGGTTCTCCTTGGTGGGGTGTTCACCTCCAATGACCTCGTGCGACACCAATCCCTACTGAATATTATAAATGCGAAAATGTGTTGTAGCAATACATTGATATAAATTCAGTATTATACGCATTTCGTAAAACAGTTACCCATGCCTGGCGGCAAGGCGCACTTTTTTAAATACAGGGCTATCAAAGATAATTTGTGGTCTCAATATTTTCACGTGAGTGAACCACGTGGAACTCTAGTGTAGGGTATTTATTAATCAAACAAGCGTCAATAGAAATGGATGATATCATTTTGTTAATTTATAATAATTCAGTCCATTTACTACTTCCAGTTCAGTTTATGTAAACAGGTCTAACAGTTTTTAAATAAAGTAATTCTTAAAAAGTTAAAATAAAAGCTTATGTCTTAAATCTGAGAGCAGTTGAATATATTTTAGATATACAAGTAATAAAGAGTGATTATGAGCGTCATACATTCTGTAAATTGTCAGTCAGCGTCAAAAACAAATTGGTAATAAATGGTGTTGAAAACACTTTCTTTTTACATATATTTTTATTTTAATATATTTGTCGATGCCGCTTATAGATTAAGTACTTTAAATTTGTCCGCAGGTTTGGATTTCTTTTCAAGTCGCTGTTTATTTTAAAGATCTAACCTAATCTATCTACTAAGATAATTTTTCCGTTCTTAGTGCAAATCGAATTAAACTCACACGTTCCGTAGATCTATTAGAGATTTATCTCTGTGTTTTCACTTTTAACATTGTAGTTTGCTATTTTATATAAGTCGATCGAGGTAATTGCTAAAATGCCCTTGCAAATCGCTGCGCTTGCATTTTCGAGAAAGACAAGTTTTTGTAAATATTCTGTACCTTGACGCTTTTAGTCCATATAAATGGTCTTAAATAAAATGTTGAAACGGATTTATAATCCACATTCAATATGTATCTGATAAAATAAAGTCGGCAAACGTACGATAAGAATTCGGAGCATAATGCGAATTTCACGATTGTGTCGACGAACTTGCGTAATCTACGTTTTGTAACCTTGTACAAGAAGTAACATTTGACGCTTCTTATGTTACCTTAACATAAGCCAAAATTAAGTCTCATGTTATAGTTTTTTTAATTAATACTATATAATACCAAAAACGTATAAGATATCAAGATTACAAAGGCTAAAGTGAAGTATCTCATAGATGTCCTGACTTAAATCTAGGCCGCGCTTACCACTACGAGGCTTTGTAGTTATTCAAAAGCATTTGGTTTATTTCGAATAATCGGGGGTTCATTGATATTGAAAGAACCATTATAGCACTTCATGGCATATCTATTTTAGGACAATTAATTTTAACAATTTAAGATAATTAGCGGCAAACTCTAAAACTGAACATTTCAAACTTAAATGCCTAACTCTGTAAGTAAATCGATCGTGCACAGGCGGCGTCGAGCGTCGTGTGCAAGCGCAACCTTGCGGAGCGCGGCTCAGGTCAGATATTTCGAAGGTCGATGACTTGCCGCTGTAATCGCAGCGAGTTATTATTATTTGTCAGCTCCACCCGCTCCCCGCACTCCGCATACAACGTTACGAACGAGAATTCGATTGGATAGATAAACATGATCTTTACTTTTTTCATCGAGTTTGAGTAGCGTGATCTAGGTAACTGGTATCTGTTTGATTGATCAGCCTTAAGGATATTAAATAAATGACCTGTCTAATAATTGAAATTCGATTATAAAGTATTGCGCATTACTCCGAACTATGAACGCGTTCTAAAAATGCTAAAAGTTGTCTTACTTTGTTCCTGAAACGGATCGTAAATCACAATTCTGAAACACTGTTTTAATAACACGGAAGACATTTTTGTTTTCTTGTACCGAAAACGCTATTTTATTTATAAAAAAAGACTATTCTTTTGCAGCTAAAAATTTTTGAAATTACGATAATATAAAAAAATATATTCTATTTACCAGAAACAGATTCCATTTATATTAATTAAAATATAAAAGTAACAATAAAAGAAATATGACGTCTCTATGTAGGAGAGCGCTATAAAATTACAATTTTTAGATTAATTTATACAGTAGTAACACCAGCAGTACAATAATTAGTTTTAATCAAATGTAACTTATTCTTACTAAAGAAAAATAGTAAAATTAATTCAAGGTGATCCATAAATAGGATTTTAAAGATATAGTTAAAAAATATATCTCTCTATTGTTTGTGGTTGATGCTATAATATTGTATAGTCTGTGCACTGTGGACTTGTGAGGCTGACTTGCGCAACAAATGTTGCAATGCAGCGACCGTCAGTCAGTGTTTGAAACAAATTCATATCTATGCGCATGCGGTTACAATAAATATAGACACAGAATTGCAGTCTATTTTCGTGTGAACTATTTTAATATTATCCGTGTCAAATAATCCTATATATTATTATCCTATATATATATATTTAACGTTACTAGCTTCTGCCAGCAGCTACGCTCGCGTTACATTATTTGACTTTTTGTAAGAATATCTAATTGTAATATAGTCTTCCGCGATAAATCTACTATCCAGCACTGAAAGAATTTTTCAAATCGGACCAGCGGTTCCTGAGATTAGCGCGTTCAAACAAACGAACTCTTCAACTTTATAATATTAGTATAGATATATACGAATATTGTAAAGGTGAAGAGCTTCCTTGTTTTTTTCGTTGAAAGTGCTAATCTCGGGAACTGCGGGAATTTATTGAAGACGGCTATAGGCAATTCCTATAACATCACGGTACGACTTATATATAAAAAATTTGCGACAGCGGGGAAAAATTAAATCGAAATGTTTTATTATAACTTTAAATATTTACTGAGATTATTGTTGACAACGATAGTAAAGCTGACCTTTTTAAACAGGCATATAAAAAATATTATTGTATCCCAGAATTTCTTATCAGTGTTTGTTAGTGTACAAATAGACATTTACAGTCGACGGGGTACACATAGTTAATTTTTTCTAAATTTAAGATAATTCACTCTCATGTGGAAACCTTTGGGCTTCACTACCTGCAACGCAGATGGGTCGTAATTTAAAGAATAGAAATTCACATTTTTTCCCAGCAGTATTCGGTCGCACTATTCCCAGTTCCGATCTTTTGTTCGAAAACAATATTTATAACTTGAACTTTTGTAAAGTGCAATTTTACTAGTAATTATAAAATCAGTTACGAAATACGATATAATATCTATAATCAAACTACAGTCGTATAAGATTTTCATAGGGTCTTCTTAGAATTTTGAGCCTAAAAATAATTAAGAATTAGAAAAGATGGTTAAAATTTTATTAAACTGTCACAGAAAACTTATGATATACTGGTTTATTTTTAAATTATTGTTTCGTATTTTAATGTTGTTGCAATAGCAATTGATCGTAAGTTACTTCGTTATTTGAAAAAAGTGCAGAATTGCTGACCCACTGACCCAATTGTTGTGTCCGTGAGAGCGCAAGGTTAGGCCAGCGCCGCTTAGTTCGCTTTGTCTTGTAACTTGTTGTAACTTGCCGACTTCGATATTTTGTAAGTATACAAATTTTAAATATAATATTTTTCGTATATGAGAAATCTATCGTATCAAGGGTAATGTTATTATTTTGTGAATTAAACGCTTTTCGTGAATATTAGACACAGGATATTTATAATTATTTTTCGAATTTTTTTCTTTATACCACATAATTTATTCAACTTTATATTTCTATTCAAATAGGCAAATTTATTTTATATACAATTTTAATACAAATACAGATAAACACTTATATGTTATTAAATAGCAATCAACCTAATTTTTAGAACTTTATATGAGCCCATTGTACAAATGATAATAACGGTAGCATGAAGTGTCTGAAGCGCATACTCAACCAAAGGCTAACTATATCGAATTGATCTGCGAGTTGCCACAGGAAAGTAATCGTTTCAAAACGGCCACTTTCTCTACAACAGGTCTCGATTCTCAGTCTTACTCCGGCCGCGTCAACGCGCTCACGAGAGCATTATTTGCCGTACGTGTTTTAATACTTGTCGTTCGTGCCGAATTAGTGTGTGGTATGTAACCTTGTGGTGTTAGTTTTGCAATTTAAAGCACATACATCAGGTGTATCTGCTGATTCGAGTGAGTAAAACTGAAATATTTCCACGTCTCGTCTATTACGAGGAAATAAAAACTGCATAGAGTTTTCATAATTTGTAATTACATCACGAATTTTGTTGCGTAAATGAGAGAATATAATTTAATGAAAATTTCTTAGTGAAAGGTTGAGCAGTTCTGCCACGCGTTATGTGGCTATCATTAAAAATAAAGAACTGGTAAGACGATGACTCGGCGTAAGAGCAAAAAACTTGAACAGTTGTGTGCGAGTGGGAAAGATGTAACCCAACAAGTGCGTTACCCCCACGAAGATTATCCGCGTATTTCATTATTCATATTTATTTCTATTGTAGTGATTCGACTTAATAATAATGAACGAAAGATAGATTATGTTTGTAAATTGTTCTTGTAATGTCCATTGTTCGCAGTTTTTATGCGCTGTTTACCTACGTGTGACGTGCTTTCTTATCCTTTGAAACTTGCAGTATTTTATTATTATTGAATGGCTTAAAATGTTACACCTTAGAGGGTGTAACATTTTAAGTAGGTTTATAAATATTTATATAACTATCAAAATCCAAATTAAAATAGATTGTAGGAAAAGACATGCTACTTTGGTGTGTAAGAGAAAAATTGTGTTTTAATTACTGTTCATAGAAATTATAAGAAATATCGGACAATTACGTCATACGAATAGCGAAGAATATGATCACTTGGTAGATAGTATAACATATTATATGTATAAAATTTTATACAGCACAATACCGCCCATTATATTGTAATTAACAGACAAATATTCAATAAGAGTATTCCCTTTTTTATTATTTAAATTTGAGTTTGTAGTATTTACAACTGCTGTATCAAATCACAATTAACAAGTTCTTGGTTCATAGGAATGCCGAGGTAAATTTACTCAAAATTTTCGCAAATTTGGACCTTGTTAGGTGTACAATACACTTGTGTTTAAATTTACACCGAACCTGTAAAGTTACAGGTACTCCGTATCCATATAGGTACTACAATAAAAAGCTAATGTTATAATTAAGATAAATAATAAAACCAATTAGTACTCTGCTATGCGCCCATTATTTTCTTAACATAGTTAAAATGGCCTTATAATTAGTTTCTCATAAATACAATAACCGGTTTCTGATCTTAAATAAATATTTCTTTTGTTTTTGTCAATATCATGATATGATTTGAATATTTACTTTAAAATTGTTTCTCCGTATCCAAAGAATATACCAAGAAATATTCATATCCTTCTACGTGCGACATAACGATCTGAATGATTTTTAAAGACATACGATGTAAAACGATTTACACATCGCTCACGTCACTGTTATCATCTACTTATCATTATAGTATGTGATTATATCGTATGAATTTGTTGAGTTTCCTTCACTTGTTTTCCGATAACTGTTTATCGTTATCCACAGCACGTGTTTTATCTGTATTATTAAACATAACCAAGATAGTAGCGCAAGAGATTTCGAAATCATCGCTATTCCATCCCTTTCTAGAGACGATTACAATGTCTATTCAACTTTTTTTTGATTAGCAACACTTAGATGTCCTTTACGCTTCAGCGCGTGACCATGAGAATCTAAGGTTAACGGCAATTAGTAGATAGCGTTTAAACTTTTCCATTAACTAAAACTTGTCTAAATTTAGACTTAATTTATTTTGTTAGGCTTTGGGTATTATAGTCTCCAATTATTAGCGAAGAGTCTGTAGGCGTTAAACAAATCAGCCTAGATACTTAACCACAGCAAAATTCACACATATACATGTATATTCGTATATCTGTGTGCGTTTTACGTGCCAAGCCAATAGGTCGACCAACCAGTCGACCAGACGGTCTCCCTCCCCCGATAATATTGTGTCCTCCGTCTGTTTCCCCTCCCCCTGATTTCCCCCATTGCGCCAGCCGCCAGCCAGTCAGCGTTTCGCCACCGAGTCGTGTCTACGCATTTTTAGTTGACTTAACAGTCTACGTCCTATTTGATTTGTTCCTGGCACTTGGATAAGTACTGCAAGAACTTAGGTAAAATCTATTTGACATAGTAATATTATTGTTGCTGCTCAAAGTAGCGTTTATAAAGTATTTAAACCTATTACTACTTTGTCTTGTTACAGGTATATCGGGTGTGAACGGCAAATACGTCGCTTCAGATTCATCTGTGTAATAATTGTTATATTTAACAGTTAACGTTTGAGGAAATCAAGTGCAATATATAAATTTTAAGTTTATGTGAGGAATAACATTTGGATCGAAGTGGCCGTACAGTGAAAAAGTGAAGTGACGGACAATCTATCGTGGAAGTGTAATAATTAACAAAAATATATCGAGTTTCATGTGTTTGCAATAAGGAATAGTTTATTGGAATTTTATCTGGATTATAGGAAACCTAATGGCACCCGTAAGTACGACATTACTTTGCATTAATTTTAGAAAAACTTCACGCCAGAATGTAAATAAGTTAATCGCATAATTAATAGTTACAATCTCTATTAAAAGAAAATAATTATTAGTATCGTGCTTAGAATGAAACTTCTTATAAGATAAAACTACAAATAAAAATTATTAGAAAAATATATGAATAATTACTTTTTTAAAAGCAAAAATGATAAATAAACTAAATGATAATTCGAAATAATAATAATATTATAATGATTATGTATTTTCCTGTTCGATTCAATATCGATAAGTGTCACGGTAATAATGTATTGTATTCATTTACAATTTCTACAGGCATATTGAGAGATGAAATTCGAAACAAAATAACTGTATCAACAAAGTTAATTACATAAAACTTGTAAGTTACATGTAGGAGTAATATCTGTCTAGTAAGCATTGTTATATTGCTGAGATGAGATTTAAATAGTGTACCTAATTTTCAAATAAACCAGACTTCTTGAAATGACTAAAAATTGCATTGAGAGTTTCCTTCACATACAAGTCCAGATCATTTAAACGTGTTTATAAACAGATTTATTAAAATATTAAATTAAGAATTGAAAATGAAATGCTTTCAGTCACTTTTGTTAAATTGAAAACCTTTTTTGAATGGTTCTGTCGTAAGATTAAAGTCCGGGGGTCAACTGTGTAACATTGGCTACAGGAAAAAAGTATTATAAAAACATCAGGTAGAAACTTGCCACAGAAATGTCGCTAAGAGACAATAAATTCTTTTTCAATGGTATGCAGGTGCATCAAGAATCAAAATTTATCGGAATGGAGAGGGAAATAAAGGTTAATATTTTTAAAATGTATTAATTAGAAAACAATTCTACTGGGTACGTAAGGTAGAAGTGGTAGTAGGAAATGACCTTGCTAATAAGTAAAATAAATAGTCGAGTAATAGAATGAACAATTTTCAACATATCTGGATATTATAGCTGGATTATTATAAACGATAGAGGAATATGAATAGAAGGTAAATTATAACTAACTATGTGTTCAGCTAATTAAGTTCAGCAGTTTTCGTAATATTTCAGAGAAAGATTCCAATATTGGATATACTTACACTGTCGTTACCAATAAATTGTGCCAGTATGAAGGCAATCTTTAGACACTTAGCAGTTGACTGACGCGTTTTATGACCTCGCGTACGAATTTAGATTTGCTTACGCTTCTTTTTAATTGTGTTACAATTTTATTTTAATTTAAACAGTCAGACATGTCATTCCCTTTTCGAGCTTATTCAAAGTTATCATTATTCGATAGTACTGTTTCTTAAACAAACTTCATAAAATATTATTTAAACTGATACCTACTTTAATATGAAATAAAAATCCTTACATTACAGTAATAGTATTTTTCATCGATAATATTCTTTACCCTTATCTATTACGGATGTTCGTAATGGTTTAAGTTCAGGGTTTAGTAATCGAGATAAATGTAACATGTTTTGAAGAATTGCTTGATAGATTTTGCTTAGTTTCTTACAACTTTTTGTTAATTTTGATGTATCCGAGCCTATTCGCGCTGGGAATGGCAGGTGTATCATACGACTTAGATGTAAAGAAAGCTTTGGCACAATCGGTGTTTCCATTTAAATAACTGAGGGGAAAGGTACACAGTGTGGACGTTATAGGCAGGTTGGGCCTTTGTGTGTCTGGTAGGAAAATACAGCGGAGAAAGCATGAAGCGATGTTAGCGGTTCCCGCACTGGCACCGACCATCATAAGTATGCATCTATGACCCGGGCTATCGGGGTCCTCGATGACGGAACATTGGAAACGGGCTTGTTTTGTTGTACTCTGGCTGAATTCACGGTTATGGAAGTGGATGTTGTGGCTAGAATATAATAATTCGTGGTGTTAATGTACTAGTATTAGTTTGTGTTATGTTGTATAAGTTAGTTTTGTTTACATCAGAACTCCATCGAATTCAGGGCAATCGACTGACTAGTCATTGAATCCATAAACAAGAACCTCCATCAACAATTTCTTCTCTTAACCTATGTCCCAGCCACAAGCACTTTAATTTCATTGTTTTGCATGCGCTTTTAATCCAACTTTATCTTTTAGAAATTGTTGAAGATGAATATACGCCAAGCCTATTAAAAAATGAAACTATGTCAGGAGGGTAACTTTCTTCACACCGAGTCTCATTTTACAAAATCAATGTATCTATTAGTATTCGACCTCGATACCAGTTTTTGATGCGCGTGAAGTTTGAAATATATTGTATACTTTAATCGGGTTGCAAACTTGCAAAACTGCATATCGTCAAATTTTCAAAAGACAAAATTACCCAACGCTGTACAAAGTCCATAGAAACATTAACCGGCATTGAGTATAGAGTCTTTACACTGGAAGATATTAGCAGTGGAATAAATACACTCCAAGAAATATTGAATACAACACCCCGGTGATTGACTAAACTTTAAAGATATAGTCGAGATAAATATAATAAATATCTTATCGTTCAATATATTTTGATGGCCTGATTATTTTTAATAATCTTTGTTTTTTTTTATCCTCAATTTGCTTCAGTACAGTTTAGCTCTGTAGGAGATGATATTGATTTCGAAACGATGATTATTATCAGGTTTCTTCCGTCAATAGTATTGAATATTCTTCAACTTACAAGTTGGCTCGATTAAATGATTTCATCGCGAACTTGTAGTTGCGAGAGCTCGGTGGATATGGCGCTAAGTGGGTCAAGGCACGCTCGCGGGCCGCGCGTTAGCGTTTCCTACTCGCCTCTCGTCTCGGTGTTGCCAATATTTAAATATCGCTTTACCCGGTCGACGTGGTTATCCATTACGTGTCTATTACCTACGTGAATTATTTGTACTATGCGGAGAAGGTATATGTAAAAACAAATTCGAGAAGTTTCCGAAATAAGAGATTATTTAAAAAATAATATCGTTATAAATAAATACATAAAGATTATTTATATTTTTTTATACATAGAATATAAAAATACACCTAGAGGTAATGAAAATCCTTCCTGCAGACATGAATGGACATTTAATTGTCATACTAATTGTAATATCATACTGATCTGTACATTAATGCAGTTTTTCTCAGTCTCATTCCCTTTGGTTCATCGCCGACCAACACGAATCGTAAGCATAAGGAAGTCGCTCGTTACATTTAGTTAAGAGACAAATGTCAATTTCAACGTGCGACATCTTTAAATATTATTCTTCTGTAGGCATAAAACATTCATAAGCCACCCCTAGTATATTTCACAGATAACATCAGAAGATAATATAGGTATGCGATTATTAAGTATAAGTGACAAGGCATTGATTATAAATTAGAACAACTTCAAATTGTTCAGGCGATAGGTAGTCGTTATATTTTATATTACGGTCAAGGGTATCAAAACATACTTTAATGAATCAACATAATTAACAAAACAAAGAATATATTGTTGATTAGGAGTTAGAAAAGTACGTCAGTCCAATTAAATAGGATATCTAATTCGATTTACAATTTTAGTAAATTAAGACAACAAGTTATATTTCGGATATTTAGTAACATTATATCACAGGCATGTTTTTCAGGAATGCTTTTATGTTAAATTTTTGTAATCAAATAATTGTTTATTTACAAATATAGTATACAAATAACAAATTGAAATCTACATGATCTACGACATAATTATAATGTAGGAAGTGACGTAGAAATTTAAACTGCAGTTTTAAGTATTTGGTATTTTTGAAATCTTAAGAAGGTTAATATATCCTAAATATATTTTTATTGACATAAAATATATGAAAAATATAACACCCGGTATTAGCAATTAGGTGTAATAGAAACAACAAACTACAGATAAAACAATATAAAGATGGACATTTATTTAGTAACAATGTAAACAAACGAAATACTTGCTGATAAGAGTGGTTTGCACTAGTTGGTGTGCACCGACCTACATAGATATTCACTATCGGCGTAGATATCCCCTCTACTTTCTCTATTACCGTCTAAATTCACTTATCTGTACTCATTACTTGATTTATCAGCGTATTGAACTATTTGATTATATTTCAATTGCTATTGTTTAACAAGAATCTTATTAGAAATTAATCGATCGGTATACAATGTTCAATCAAAGATTTTAAGAAAGTTTATTCCATTTTTATCGATTATGAAGCTCGTAACAATCTTCGTAGTGCAGAAATTACATTAATGTTGAAGGAAAATTCATTCACGATAAAAAATTTAAACACTTCATGACCTCGTTTTTATAATTAAACCTTCATTCGACATCCTCTATAGATACTGCGTAAAATAGTGACTCAATATTTCAGTTATTTAATCACAATCATCGTTTCTATACTGCTCAATATTTTTATGGGTATAGTGAAAAACTCCTTCCTCTAAAACCAATGGGCCGCGAATCCCGCCTTTTCTGACATATCTACAATTTTCTAATTTCTATAAGCAAAAAATTTGAACGCCTTGTAAACTTTCGAAAAATCGGTGGGAGTAAGTTGTAAAAAAATAAGGGGTTATTAAGGGCTTGTTTACGAATATCCGAATGTTCGAAATAAAAGGCAAATAAGTAGGACGACATGACAGCATTAACTAATTAAGTCATTGGTTACGGTATCATCTACCATCAAGTAAACCTCAACTCGTCTGTCAATAACCATCTTTTATCATTTATAAAAATTATAGCTATACAATTATTGAAAGATAAAATATTAATTAAATAACGTCTGTTATGTAAGCTTTTCTGTTAATCGTGGTCTCCATAGTAACCACTTACAATCGCAGTTATTACTATGCGGAAGTTGAAGCGCAAAGATAAGGACATGAGATAGTTGGTTTTAAGGTTGAGAAGTAGAGATAAATTATTTTATTTGTAATCAGTTGCCGTGAGTTTTGTTATGATTAATATCTCTAGAAGAGCGAGAGACTCCCTTAATAGTTTCACTGAAAGACTTCATTGTTGTAAATTATTTGCTCTAGACCGCCTTCTGTATGTTTCGGTAATTCCAAAATTCTTATACTAAAGCTAAGACGCGCATTACTTTCACGTCCTTTCAGATTGTAAATGTTAGTGTGTGGCTAAACAAAATTTCAACATTCCTTCCGCTTACCCAAAAAAAAAAGTATGAATAACATGCTCAAACAAAATATAAGCTGGACATAGTCCTGTATTATGGAGTACTAATATCTAGGTAACGACCCACTGTAGAGTTCTCAATTCTACACGTATGTGAATAAGCTATGAACAATGATGCGCGCGTGACCCACAAACGGTCACGTGCACAATCATCGGCTTATAACATTGACTTTCACATTTGCAACGTGACGTAACTGCGCCTGCGATTAGGTAAATGTTGCGGACAGCTTTCACCTCACTTTCACCACAACTTCCGCGACGTGCCTATTTAAATAATTTTATACAAATCATTACGCGCTATCCAAAGGATTTACATTGATAAAAAAACTTATTCAACCTAACAACTTTCTTGCTTCTCAAAAACAGTAGTTGTAAGAATAATCTGTAAATGTGTAACTGCATTGCAACCGTTGTGTCCAAAAACCCGTCGATTTTGCAGACTATTTTTCGAATATTTTTTTTGGATATGAACGTGTGTGATTTTATTTTATATTGTAAATGAATTCATAAATTTAATTGTAAATGTTCTCGTTTTTTCATTTCACAATGATCTTATAGTATACAATATCTTAATACCAAAATCAATGATAGTGAGTATCTAAACTAAAATATCATACAAAAATTCAAGTCAACACGTTCTTCGACATTGACCCGCTGACCTAATATGTGCGTTTGTTTCATTTACCAAACTAATCTTTCTGACACTCGAACACATACAACAGTCAAACATTATCTACTTCGAAAAGATTTAAATGCCTAACACAGATTAAAATATACTTAAATAATTTCTAAATTGTCTATGTTAAAATATACACAACTTTGACATTCTTCTTAAAACAATATTAAATAAGTGAAAATAAAATTATATATATA
>JAOSYY010000001.1:1467640-1603281 GCA_025727935.1 Hebomoia glaucippe | reverse complement strand
CTTCAAAACAATATAAACATTGTTACGAATACAATACGAATACTATTTGAGGAATATGTTGATACGTTGGATGTTGAGATTTAGGCCTCTGATGTAAGGTACAAACCGGTTTCGAGTTTGAAAATTATTCTCTTGTAACCAGCTATTGACCCAGTAGCCTACAAAGTGGAAGGAAAACGACTCGGTTGCGTGTCACAAGACACAATCGACTCACGATAGCATAAGCTTACGAGTATATTATAATAACCTTATTAATAACATGTCACCAAATCCTACTAGTTTTGTCAGAGCACTGATATGTTAAACTCAAACATAATTAAAAAAAAAGATTTTTAATAAGAAATAAATCTAGAAAGGAAGAAGTTGCATTTTTGGCCTCACAAATATCGTATGTCAAAAAAATCGGCAGATTTTCATAGCGTCTACTCTTTTAAGAATGCTTTATTAAATTGTTTTACAATGCTTTTATTAGCTTCACTTAGATCTTATAAATATGGTACTTAATCAATCTTTGAATCTGTTTTTCATTACTTCAAATTGTCGTTTCGAAATAAAATTCTAACATATGTATGTATATGTTAGAATGACACTACTATAATTTTGATATTTTGGAGCCATGATCTAAATAATATTTTACAAGTTTCTTAAACTGATATGGTCTTCAATAAAATAACGATATACGAGTATAAGTGTCTCATTGTGCTATCATTGACATACTAATTTATATTATTTACGTCATAATTGTGATAAGGGACACGAAGAGAAATAAACAACATTCAGAAGTCTCGTACGGAACGTTGGATACATTCCAAATGAGCGCGGCTTGTTACAGTTCCTAAAATAGAATCAGCAGGTATTTTATCACGACCTATTTGTGTACAGACAGATGTATGATCAGTACTTAACTTCTTTTAGTTGAAAATCAATTGTCACATTATAGACGTAATACATATCATCAAAGACAATAAATAATTTAACTAATATGATATGTTAGATTTTTTCGTATTAAACATATTGATTAAAGGACCTTATAATCAATATTACAAGTTATTTTACGGTTCAAACAAATGCAGGAAGTTACGATGTAAGTCGGCCATCCTCAATAAACAATGCGGATCTAATAATAGAGGGCGTTAGAGCGCTGAATCGAAAAATAGAACGCAAATGTAGGCCACATCAGCGCCTGCGCATCAAAACGAATCTGCGCGTTGTCATGGAACACTAATTCTTAATTTTGATTTATTTAATTCTACTTGGCTTCCTTCATTGGTTTGGCTGTTTGTTATGGTTGATTAATTATCGCTTGAAATTGTATCACCCGAACTGCTTTTTAAAAGTTAATTAAGGTTTAAAGTATCAGAATACGTTTTATAAAACAGTTGTTTTGAAAATATTATAATTATCTTAAAGAGTGAAGACACGCAAGGTTACTTTACGGAAAGTCTGCTTCGGATAGCAAACTTGATGTGACCTTGCCTTGAGGAATTACTTCCGCTATATTGCATTTATTTCGCAGCGCTGTACATACGAGTACCATCTTCTCGGCGTCTTCATAGAATATTAGTCTTTTTTAAACTTTGAAATATTCCTCATAACTAATAACAATTCCGACATTTATCTGTCGTTTAATGTTATTATCTTACAATGTCAAGTATTTTGTATGTACAATAATTATTTATTAATGTGCTTTGAGACTGACCTTTGTGCTCAGTAATTATTATAGGTCACAATGAACTTTTAATTTAAATAATCTAATATTGAACTTGCGTTCCAAACAGCAACTGATTATTTTTTGAATACACCAGGGCGTATTGCCAAGAATATTTATCGTCCGGGATACAATGTCTTAGCGTGATGTTCTTATTGTTAACTCTATCTAGATAGTATGTAACGCAAATGTCGATACACACATTATATAGTATAGTAAGAGGAAACACGTGTAGTTGAAGAAACTTAGTGAAGTATAGCGGGGGCATGTTTTAAATATACAAAATTGTTTAATCCTTTAAATACATACATACCTACATTATACTTAGTACGACTCCGTATGAAGAACATTAAAACACCTAAAGTATTTAAGCGTTTGAAATATATCTAGTTGAAAGATTTTACAATATAAGAATACGATATGAAGATTTTAAGACTACACACGCGTGTAAAGGTCACTAGGGCTAAAACCGCTCGTGTTCATTCCAAATAATAAAGCTGCATGGCCGCATCTCTTTGAAAATGTTTTACACTGTATGTACAAATTAATTGTAAGGATGATGAAACAATTTTAGTTAATAAATTGTAAGTTAAAATTTGGTGTATTAAATATTTTATTTCAAGTTAATACTAGATAATGGATCTGTATAAAATTTGCCTTTCGACAATAATTAGACAACTTATGACTGATAAGTTCGAAGAAATATTCTAACACAATCGAAATTAATACATGAATCATAAATTTTATATCTCTTTTTAAATATATACGAAAAAATGCGGAATGATAACATGTATTTTAGACACGGTACATTTTTAAGTGTATATGTCACATGGTATTATAATTTCAATAGCCTGATTATATTATTAGTTTAGGTTAAAAAATATTTGGTGTAACATAGTATTTACCTTGTTTCGCGCGCTTGAGGGCATTGAACTTCCACAGCTGTACGCGTCATGAACATAAATAGTAATGTTCACACAGTATTGTTTTGTCGATTAGAAAGATATAACGAAATAAGATAATAGAATACCATTACTTGGACCATAATTTATACCTTTCATGATTATCAAGATTATTAGTAAAACTTTACAGCACATACTTATCATTGCTTATAAACTCGTATATTAGCTGAGCTGTCGAAATTCTACCATACATATTACTAAAACTTGGAGATTATGATAATATTAAACATTTTTATATTTTTAGATAAATAGATAATTAAAACATCATTATATTCTTAAGGTAGGACCAAAACTATTAATAAAACCATTTTATTCATTCATATGATCCGACAGACACATAAAATATAACACTTTACCAAAAAAAAATCAATCGACAATTGAGAAAAGATTACTTAACTGTTGTCTTCAGTTTTTATATATAAATTGTATTTGCTTTGCAGGTCGTGCGAATCAAAAGAACGAAGTCATGAAAGATTCCAGGAGCTGCCATTCTCACCAAGCAGGGTAGCCGTCGGAAAGGTAAAGTTATAATATGTTTTTGACTATATTTATCTCGAGATGATAATTCAACACTAGCTTTAACCGATCCTTTCGCTGGTATCATGATTTATGACTTTAATAAAAAAAGTATCATATAATAGCCTCCATGATCCCTTCAATTTCGATGCTAAAATTTATCACGACCGGTACGGCGATTTAGGCGAGAAAGAGTTACTACCAAACAAAAAAACAATCTCACATTCACATTAATAATATTAGTTTGAATGAATGCTAAAAATAACATATTATTTACCGACTTAAATCTATAATTTAATAAAAATATGACTGGTTGATGTCTGTACATTGGAGACGTCTGAGTACAACACTTATTGGGGGACTTTATTAACGTGATAGAACCTAAATCAACCATTTTTAGAATTTCTGTCTGTTCGTCTGTGGCTATGTTCGCGTTAACCTCTAAAATGGCTGAACTTACTTGAATGCGATTTTCAGTACTGTATCGTAGTAAGCTTAACTAAACATTTAGTGATTGTTTAAGTTCAATCGATTGAGAAATAAAAAAGTTATAGCCATTTAAAGATTCGCGTTGAATAATCGTCCGTTAAAACGGTGTAAAATAACTGTTCAGATAAATTGGTTGAAAGTTAATAAACTCGTATTATGGCCTATAAAATTATTTTGAATAAATATTCATATTAAGATAAGAAGTGAACAGATTCGGTAGTATAAATTCTAATTAAGTTGGCCTTAGATCTATACGATGAATCATAACGAATAGAGTTTATCTAAGACTGGTCTTACATCGATTGCACACGAACACAATGTGTATTTTAAATTATATCTTCTATACATATATAATAATAAACCAATAGAAGAAATCATATATTAATACAATTACTTAAAATAATATGATACATAACTAGAAGTTCGTTACAAAATCGACATGAACGAGAGTGAGGCTGCTGGCAGAAGTTAATATAGATTATATTCACCTTTTATGGTAGGCCATTTTATATTATTTATGTAGATTTCTGGGTATTTTCTGTTTCCTAATAGATCTTCCACATTTATGTCACAGAAATCATTAAGTACGAGTATCATATTTTATTGAACTTCGGGAAGTCGAAAATTGATACATAGCGAAACTTTTGTGCCAATTACTTTACATACCTGTGAAGCACTGCACTAACGAAGACTAATTTATATCGTTTGTTCAAATATCGTACATTTTTTATGACTATGAATTCGAAAATTGCCGACAAACCACATCGACTGACAAATGTGTAAAATTTTCGACGTCACTTTAGAGTTCCAGTTAAAGTCCTCATGGTATTGAAATATTTTAAACAGTTGTGCGTGCGAACATTACTATTTATTTATGAGCCTTTATTATAAGTAGGGTTTTATATTAAATTTTATGAGGTAATATTATAGGTAGGTATGCGTTTTGTAAGACAGGCTTCCGTTGGCTGTGGCGGGCGATGAACTGAGGGCGAAGAACGCTCAAGGGCATCCGACGGGTAACGAACCCGTCGCTCATTTCATTTACTTACTTTGCTATTTGTAATACTCACATATTTGATCGAAATCGATTTGTAATTCGTTATAGCATAAAAGAAAATCCACACTATAAATTAAATGATCTGATTTTGTGGATAAATTTACCAACACATAGTTACACTGCGACCAGTGGTAGTTGTTATATATAGATTATTTACGCGTTTTCTCTTTTCTTTCTTTATTCTCATATGATAGTGGTAGTATAGATCAGAATCGACGATTTTACTCGGTGACAAAAGCCGATAATGAAAAATACCTCTTCAGTTTCTTCATGCACCATATTGCGAGTTAAGCCGGATTTACTTGTCGACTACTCTTTGACCATGACCATTTTCGCTCGTTTGTCTCATAGATTATCGAATTTTATCACCAGTGATCGGCCTTTTAAAATAAAGGGCGGGTTTTATTACGTTTCAATAAATTACTATTTTTAAAAGACAGCTTTTTAGTGTATTAATATCAACCAGATTCCAACTTATTACTTATAAAGTACGAAAAAAATCTTTCTCCTCGAACTATTATTATAATATGTTATAGACTATCATACCATTTAACCTATACAACCGCGAAAGATCAGTTTTAAAATTTCAGGATTAAAGTATTCCTACACGTATTTTCAGGTTTCCAGTGGGAACAGCGATCGGAGCATGGATGTTTCTTTCAACAATGTTCTGGAAGGGACGCGTCAATATTTTATGGGAGTGCCGAAAGCACAAGAGAGTTCTGGACAATCAATGTGGCCATCGGGAGCTCCACCAGAAGAAGGGACTCCAGCAATGTCAGGAGCGCCAACACCTTCATCGCGTCCACCTTCGGCGGCCGCAGCACCACCTTCGTCGACGCCAACGTTAACGCAGGTTGTGATGCCACCACGTCCTCTCTCTGAGCCTTTAGAACCTGAACCACATATAATACATAAAGCAACAGTAATGCGAGAGGCAGCAGAAAAACGACGTGAGCAACCTGAACTTGAGGACGAGGAGGAACCGGGTGGCGCACTTTCTCCACCATCTCATATCATACGAAAACCAATACCACATACCTTACCATCACCGGCACCCGCACCTGCGGCGCCGTGTCCATCTCCAGCGAGGCCACCGTCTACGGTTCCAGTCCAACCATCTCAAGCGCAGGATACAATGGACTCTCAATATCGTGCCCCGCTGCATCAAGTGCAACCATCGCCATCTCGGCCTATAGAAGACTTTTCTTCTGGTCGACCACCGGATCCTTACCCCACAAGCAGGCCCCTAGAATCGTATGGGCGTTATCAGTATGAGACTTCAATACCAGATAGCAACAGAAATGCTCATGGAGCTTTAATAGCATCACCGCAACCATCAACAATACCTCGTCAAAGTACACAGACGTATGCCCGTATGTCTAGTACAATGACGCAGCATACTGTTCAACGTTTAAGTGAAGCTAGTACTTCTAGTCCATCTCCGCAAAGATATCCAATACAACCTCAAGCGCCACCTCCGCACAATGATCGGGTTCCACCAATCTATCATCCACAGGCCTTGCCTCCTACAAAAAGAATGACAACATCTGCTAGTGTATACGCAACACTACCTCAACGTCGTGAACAGTCAACTTCTATATCGCGATCTTCATCGCATTTTGAAAGGCATCCTGCATTACCACAAAGAAAATATGACCATCAACATACGTATTCTGGATATCGGCCTAATTCGGCTTCAATACCGCATAATGTATCGAATCATCGTATCGAGCAACTTCAAACACTACCCTACAAGCATAGTGTTCCAGATGTAATGAATGCACATTATTCTGCAAGATCTGAACGGACGTCTGCTGCACTTCAGCCACATCCGCACGATCCTATTAGAATACATTCACGGATGGATTATGTAAGCAAAAGTGGAGCTTTAGACTCAAGAAATAGTTATCATTACTCTACGCCGTCGACATCATCCTCTAGATATCATCCGAGTGCTCCAATTCCAGTAGTCCAACATAATTCGTCGGGGACAGTGAGACCTTCATATCGATCCGCTGTTGCTCCAAAAACTAATTATACTTATAATACCACAAATCATAATATGCAAACATCTCCTTCTCGATCTTCTATAAAGTCAGGATATCCCAACCAGCAGGCGCGCATGACTGTGTCGGTTACATCTTTAGTTAACGAAATGAATCAAACAAAACAAAAACGAGAATCACCACTAGATCTTTCCGTTAAAACTGTAAAAAATTCTGCAGATTCATCAACGACTCAAGATGATGCAATTGATTCCGTGTCCATAGAAAATAAATCTTTACCTTTACAACCAAGACTAATATCCAATAACAGACACGCCACTGACCGCTATGTATCTTCGCATAAAGTTGACTTTGCACCAGATTTTGCACAATATAGAGAACGTCTTCGATATGTTGCTTCAGCGTCCCAGCACTGTAATCCACCAAATCGTTATGGTGTTGCTTATGAAAGTGCTCGTCCAATAAGTGAGGGTTATCCAATAGAATCTCGTCATCACGTTTATCCAGAGCAGGGAAAGCATAATACTATTAGTAGAAATGACTATGTCCCACGAATAGACCTTACAAGATCTATAACTGATGACCGTCTCGTAGATAGAAGAAGAGAGGATGCAAGACTTGAAGACCGAAAACGCAATGCAGGTCCGATCATTAGTAACATTCCAGAGAAAGTTATGCGTCGTGATGCATGGCCAGCTGAAAGTAGGGAGAGACTTAGTCAATCAGCTAGAGAGCAAAGAGATCTCATGAGCCGACCTGTGTATGACTATAATAGTCATAAAAAGCTAGAGGCCTATCAGTATGAATTGAAACCGGCTGCTCATGGTTATCATGAAGGCCGTGTACATGTCAATCACCCGTATTCTAGAAGTGTTTATCCTGTAGAATCTTCATGTAGAGAAGCAAATGATTACCATTATCAAGACAGGTATTCTAATCGTCACATTATTCAAAAAATTGCAAGTCGAGAAATACATCCTCAGCATATGGATACATCTTCTGGAATACAGCAGGCAGAGAAAAGTAAAGTTTTAAGTATACTCAGAAATAGTTTAGAAACAAGACAATCAGCTAGTCTAGATAATGCTAAACCTAGCACAGTTCCTGAGCTCATCGTTATCGATGATGTCGATGATTCTGTTATAGAAATTACTGATTTAACAAAAGATAATGAAAATGAAGCACTTATTAAAATTCCAAACAAATCAGGCGAAAATAAAGAGACTCCAAGTTTGGGGAACCATATACAAATGCCTAAAGCCGTTGATTCAATTCCATGTGATTCAGATTATCAAAAGTTTGATAACCATGATGCGAAAAGCAAATCTCCAGAGAACGACGTAGCCTCTAGAATAAGAACAAAGGCAGAACTTAAAGTAATGCCACCGTCACAAGATGCTGCAGTAAAATCAGACATACGACCAAGCAATAATTATGAAAAAGAGAAATTACTTCCGAAATCACAAAAGCAACATCTGTTTAATCAAATACGTGAAGATAATTTACGATTGGAGTCTGTAATAAGAAGCGAAAAGTTGAGTGAAGTTGTTGTTATTCCTGAAGTCAAATCCGAACCAATGAATATAGAGGAGATTGAAAAAGACGCCATGTTACCTATTAAAACTGAAAATAATATTGATATAGAACAAAAAGACTTAGAAAGTACTAATGAAAATACCGAGGACTGTATAGATATGGATTGGGCAATTGCTTGTGATAGTTTTGTGGAACAATTGCAAATAGGTTGCCATAAAAAGAAAAATCAAAGAAATTCATTAGATACTGAAAATGAAACAAAGAATAATATTAAAACAAAAGAAAATATAAGTACTGTAGTAGAAAAAACTTCTGAGAATATAACTCCTATTATTCATATTAAACAAGAACCTGCTGAGGAAGAAGACTGTAAGACTTTAGAAGAACTACCTCAGGAGATAACAATAAAAGTGAAGGATGATAATAAAGGCTCTAAACATAAAAAAGTAGAAAAGGTAAGTGAAAAGCTAACAAAGAATAAGATACAAAATAAAAACAAACAAAAAAGAAAAGTTGATGCCTCAGTTTTAGCTTCTACGGCCCCAATAAAAAAGGGACAAAATATACCTATAAAAACTGTCATTAAAGAAGAAGCCGAGTCGACTGATGATGATGAACCCTTAATAAAAAGTAAAATATTAAAAGAAAAAGAAAAAAGTGACCAGTTAAAATATCAATTACTTAAAGATCTCTCTGAAAAATCTGCTATAGTTAAACTTGAGTGTTGTGATGCAAGAAAATCATTAGATTCTATTTCAAAAGAGAAAGATGACAAACCATTAAAATCCAAACAAACTCGATCGACAATGAGAACTAAAAGTAAAATGTCTACTGATAATATTAAATGCAAATCGAGTAATGGTGGGACTACTTCTGAAAGTGACGAGGATTCTGTAAATTTATCAACTAGATTAAGAACGCGTAAGAAAACCAAAAGTGTTGACAAAACATTTTCTACCAATAAAGCTCTTGTTAAAACAACTCCATCGAAAAAAACTGATAACAGTAGTGCTAGTAATAGTTCCACACCTATACGAAAGTCTGGTTTTGGTGACGGTTCCGATTTTCATCCAGGATGGGAAGAAGAGCTTTATAGATATAAACGGTCTCTTCGTATGCCGACAAGGTTGATTGCTATCCCCAGAGGGCGTTCAGGTGGGCCTTTTGTTAAAGGGTCACATTCTCATTTTCCACGTGGGTCCACATCTTTGCCAGATTTGGATCCCGTTCCTCTCTCACCGGCTCCTTCATCTGCACCGTCAGCTACTACGGATGAATTATATAGACGGCCTGAGAAAACTAACTTAGACAGTGATTTAGAATCTAACTCAAGCTATTCTACACCCAATAGACTTCATTATGATTCTGAAGCCTCGACATCAACTGTAATTTCTTCATCAAAACCGAGAAAAAGCGGAAGTTCAATAGTCGATGTCCTTATTCAAAAGTGCGGTAAAAGAGATGGTTCTAAAAAAAAGACAAAAGACAAAGAAGAAAAAACACCCAAAATCTTCGCAAAATCTTCTAATATTGCGGAATTGTTACCAACACCAAGCTTAGGGCTTATTAAAAATGGGCACAAAGGTAATTTAAGTGAAAAGAAAGATAAAATATTAGAAGATATTTTTTATTTAGGGGCTTTTAGAAAAGAAACGGTTACTGCGTTTAGACATGCATTTATTAAAGATACTGATGGTTTAATCGGTGCAACTGAAGAATTTGCACCACTAATGTTGAAATCAAGAACTAGGACAGAAAGTCGAGTGTTGAAACAAAGAGCGACAATGAAAGAAGTATTTGGAGACGATAGACCGGCATCAGCTCCACCTACATCTTGTAGAGACGATTGTCCAGAAGATCCAATTATTGAAATAAAAAAAGAAACTGAATTAAAACCCAAAGTCAAGCCAAAAACAATAAAAGACAAATTGAAAAGACGGTCAAGTTCGATTAGAGATGGTCTAAGAAGCACAAAGTCCTTAAAAAGAAATGATGCCAAGGGGAGGATGATGAGACTAAAGAAAAGAAATAGTTTATTAAAATCTTTACCCGGAAAAAGAATTAAAGAAATGTCAAATAAGCCAAAAAAAGAGACAAGCCCTTTGCTTGAAGAGAAATCGAACACTAAGGACGAAAGTAGTTCTATAGTTACCACTGAGGGAACCACAAAGAAAAGATTTAAGCGTCTATTTGGTAGGAGGAAATTAAGCTCTGGTTTTGATTACATAAGAAAAAAGAAAAAGAAAGTTATACGTAAAGATGATAGTGTTAATAAAGTTCGTCGATCAGCTCCTAAACCAAGTCCAGAATCCGTCCATGACATACAAAAGGAAATCAAAGGCTGGTTTATTAACAAAAGTGTTGGAGAAACTCACCTTCATCGAGCTGCTAGACTTGGATTTACTGTAAGTATAAAGCTGTATTGAGATTTATTATATATAATTATAAAGATGAAATAATTAAGACACGATTTCATATCATCATTACAGGATTGTGTTGCTTATTGCTTAGAAAATATGGATGCCGATCCTTCAGCAAAAGATAACGCGGGTTTTACCCCGTTACACGTAGCCGCGTCAAAAGGACATGTTCGAATTGCTCGGTTACTTCTCCAATATGGTGCTAATGTTTCCGCTGCGGCCCAGGGTGGAATAAGGTAAATCACAGGAAATTGTTAAAAAAAAACTAAATAAAGTTAAAGGTTAAAAAATCTATTATTAAATGAATACTTACAGACCCTTACACGAAGCATGCGAAAGCAGTCATATAGAAATTATACGTCTATTACTATCTTACGGAGCGGATCCGCTTCTTGGAACTTATACGGGGCAAACGCCAGAAGAATTAGCTGAAGGTCCGGCAGCTAAATTAATAAGATTGTATATAGCAGATGTGCAAGGGCAATCTGTGGACCCATGGAGGTTTCCACCACCTAACGAAATCGTTGGTAAGTATATTTGAGAGTACGTAAAACATCAGCTGCATAATTAATTTACAATGTCCGGCTCCAGCTAGTTGCATTCTTATATCACTCAAAATGTACATCATGATAAATTTTTATATTGTAAAATATTACGATATGGGCCGCACATATCATATATTATAAACGTTTCCCGATCGGGCTATTGAATACCATAGAAACTATAAACATTATAAATAGAAGCATTAGATGGATTATATTCAAAATTTAAACTTAAACAAAATATGAAACTGTTAAAACTTAAGTCATGTCACAAATTACGGGCCTACAATTCGCCTTTCCTTGATTTGTTATAGATCGCGAAGAAATTGGTTGCGAAGCGCTATCGTCACCACCGCCTGCATCTCCGCCACCTTCACCAGATTGTACAATAGAAATACAATGTACAGAAACTCCGTTACCACCTTTTTATAGTCTACGGACCTCAATTGGGCAGCCAGCAGATGGCCTATGGTGCTTACTACAAGATGTTACAAATATTTTACAGGTATTTCATAACTATACATATATAATATACGTAATAAAATCATTATCCATTCTATTTAGCATCAGTCCCTCAAGATAAGGGAGTTGTTTATCATGTTATACGTTATTTTTCTAATATTATAGCATATAGTTTTGTGAATAAGTAAGCGTGATAATAATAACATTAACAATTTATTTTTGTAGATTAAGTCAAAGGAGTCCTTACTGAAACAAATACATTGTGGTTCTGGATCGCCGAAGGAGTTACTCCGCGAAATTCGAACCCAGGAATTCTTAGAGAGAGCGCAGTGTCATCAACTTCTGTGTGCTGGGGAAAAAGTTAACGTACGGGCTTCGAAAGTCTCGTTAATACGGGTTACAGATAAATTGAGGCAACTATTAAAAATTGAGACAATACTTGTCAGCTGACATTAAATGTATACGCTGAAAAACCTACAATCGTTGAGATATATTCTATTGAGTTGATATATTATAGATAATAAACTAATAGTCAAAACATGAACTAATTTATGAACAAATATCAGAAGCGATTTAAAGGCAGCCACTTTTTAACGCCATTTTAATAATTGTAAAATAGTGTCTTGTTGTTATAAAAGCAATTTTTGTAAATAATGTATATAATATGCAATTGTAAATAATAAATGTTGCTTTAAGGTTATGATATTCTAATGGGTGCTATTTAATGATGGTGTATGGTAAACAACTAGTTTAATCTGTAGAAAATGAGATGTGAGAATGATAGATAATAAATATTATTTAGAAAATAATAAAAGTTACCAGAAACTAATTTTTTAATTGTAAGATAATAGTAAATTAGAATTATTAATTGTGCAATAGTATAAATGCGTGTTTGACCGTGGACGCGGCTTAGATCAATTCGTATTAAATTTTCAAGAGTAGGTAAAAATGCAATGTTATTGAGAACATGTATTTTGTATTGACAATTTAAACAAAGAAAAAATTTGATGTCACTGCTGAAAGAGATATTAATCGAGAAAGAAGTATTAGTAAGATTATTAACTTAGTGTCTGATTTCAATAATTGACACAGTTCATGATACATCATCACATTTGTAAGCCTGGCTTCCATTTTACGTTAAATTTATCATCACATTGCTATATAAGGCAGTTTTATAAAAAGTTTAATTATTTTCACAGAATACATGTGCTATATTTGTGTTCATTGTTACGTTTTCCTATCTGATATTAATTATTATAATTTGTTTATTTCATTGGTTATATGTTATGTTAAATGGTCCAATATAAAATTAGAAAGATTTATCAAAACATAATAATAATGAATATCGAAAGTATGTTGTAAATAAGGTATAAACAAATTATTTTTTAAATTATTTTAAAATGCTTATAAAATTTACCAACAAAAAGCTTGAAACATGTTATTTATTGATACATTTTAGCATGCCATGCAGAAAGTTTTTTTTAAAGTATGCAATTTGATGTTCCATTATAAGTAGATACCTCTTCAGACCACACATATTCCGCCCTATAATTTTTATACGGAGACAAGAAAACTAAGAAGTACACGATAAATCTGTGATTAAAATATTATTAGGATGGCAATATTGCGCGGATAATGTTTGATAAAGTTTCATAAAAATGTAATTGATGTTTTATACGATTGTATACATTTCATATAATAGTGGTGACTTTGTGTAATTACAATCAGTTTTAGGTATACTCTATATTATAAGTATTATAATGACACAATATTTCTTGTTGGTAAACAATAAAAGTGAATAATCATACCTAACAAGTTTTTAATTTACCATTTTCTTTATATGTTTGGTCTAGTCGGTACAGGAAATAAACCTTTCGCTAAAGCCGACGGGGCGCGGATACGATTTTGCCTGATCTATATGATTAATTTTCTAAGTAAGTAAGTTGCAATAAGTACATAAATAGCTGAGGTATTACCTACTATTAAATGATCCACTGTACACGCCTGATATAAAAAAATAGTCGTTTGAAAGTGAGTGCTATATCCGTTCAAAATATAATAATTTGTAGTGTGCAGTATATACAATATACAAAAAAAGAATTTTCAAGCCCGAACATTACCATGTTAGATGCATAAACTCCCTTAAGTTATGATAATTTTTTAAGATGAGCTACAAAGTAAAAACTACGGTACTATTCGCCATTGCTGAAATACAACGTGATATCGATGTGTGTTGTATATGAATTTCGTCGTGCGCGAAATTTACGATTTTATATTTGTTAAGTTTCTTGTTTTATTTATTTGAAAAGACTTTTTGTTTATTGCTATTCTTGTTGTTGTACTTTGATATTGCTAGAGATTTTGTTAATTTTTAGGTAATTCGTTTTATAATATTTTAATATATAATGTAAGCATCAATATTAAGAAGAGAAAAAGAAAAAGATTTTTTTTTACAATAATTATATTTCCAGTTTTAAGCTGTACTCTATGGCTCTTTGATGAATTCATGGATATCACTACGTCCATAAATTATTGAAATATCAGACTATTTTGAATCGTTTGAAATATTATATTTAAAATGTTTAGTATTATGTTATTTCGTCTATCAATATTTGTTAATAATTAAGTTTTATAACCATCATAAATATAGAAATCGTTATTTAACCAAATGACTACATTTGCTTACTATCAATATCGTTCACTGAAATTGGACTATAATTGTTATTGTATAATCTATAATTGTCTTCAATTATATATTCTAAAGTTGTTATATAATCTCTGATTTTTAGATAATCTGTGGTTATGTTGAGTGTTGACTCTTGGGCGGGGCTTAATGAATTTATTTTTGCTGTTTGCGTATAGTTTTCAGTTTTTAACCGTAACTTTTAACAAGTGCCTAAGTACTTTAGACAAATTTAAAGTATTTTCAGAATTGATCAGATTTATATAGGGTTTTAATGAAGATTTTAAATATAATAGTAATGTAATGCTGTATTAATACCGACATCAAAATAAACAAAATATGAAACGAAGATTGTTTCTAGTGGCCCTAGTCGGTTATGTGTCTTGTCAAGGCTTGGATACACCCTTTAATCCAAATTATCAGAAACCATATCAACCCGACACATATCAAAACGCAACTCAATACCGTCCTCCCATACAAGTACCTTACGGCAGCTTCCCGGTTAACGGAAACGAACATACTTTTCAGAGTTCATTTTATCAAGACAGTAGTAATTCAGATACTTATGGAGACGGCGATAATGACGTAGATCCGCAAAATACAGCGAATTATTACGCAGGACTTGATTATGAGGAACGCTACAAGTGCCCACCAAATTGGGTCCGTTATAGGGAATCTTGTTACCGATTTACCAAATCACCAAATAGACCACGTAACGAAGCTCGTAAAATATGTCAAGCTTACGAAGCAGATTTAGTGTCAGTTAACAGTCCTGAAGAACATGGTTTCATTATTACTACGCTTATGCGGATAGATCCCCAGAGAGGCTCATGGTATGTAGGTGCTCACCAACAATCTCCGGGATACTGGGCAAATGATGGTGACGGCTCACAGTTATCGGGTTTGGATAATGCATTCTTTGAAGATCGTAAGTTAACATACATGAGTTACAACATATTACCTCGTGATTACTTAGTATATAGATTCTCACAAGATGATGGCAGGTGGGGTCTAGCTCCAGTTGAAGGTACTCAGTATTTCCATTTTATTTGTGAGGGACAAACTCAAAGATTGCATTATCTTATTGAAGAAGCAAGATCTTTCACATACGGATTAGATACCTATGATCCAGAAAGAATTCCAAGAGGTCCATATTTTATTCAGGAACCAGTAGACACTATTTATGATCCATTACGGAATCATCATGTCCAATTGACTTGCATTGCTGGAGGCTATCCTGCACCCACATATCAGTGGTTCAGAGAAGATTATCAAGTAGATAGCCCAGTTTATACAGAAATAGATCCTCTTTCTGATCCTAGATTTATATTAAGCGGAGGTACTCTCATGATTTACAACCCAGATGCTGACAAAGATAATGCTAAATATCATTGTACAGCAATAAATAAATTTGGTACTATTCGATCAGAATCTGTGAGATTATCATTTGGATTTATAAGGGAATTTAACCAAAAAAGGTCTGTTGAGAGTGGAAAGCAGTATTGGGGTAAAGTAATGTATTGTGATCCACCATCTTATTATCCATCTGTAAATTTCTTATGGGCTCGTAATTATTTCCCCAATCTTGTTGAGGAAGATAGGAGAGTTTTTGTTTCTAATGACGGCGGTTTATACTTTTCTGCCTTAGAAACAATTGATAGAGGTAATTACAGTTGTAATGTAATGAGTAAAGTGTCAGATGCAGGTAGAAATGGACCTTTCTTTCAACTTCTTGTTTATCCCCACTCTGATTATCAACAATTAAAGTTTCCAAATAATTTTCCAAAAGTATTTCCTGAAGCTCCTGTTGTAGGACAAGAGGTCAGATTAGAATGTGTGTCATTTGGTTACCCAGTACCATCATATAATTGGACAAGAAAGAATGGAAATATTCCTAAAAAGGCCTATTTAAGTAATTTTGATAGAGTATTAACAATCCCTAAGGCGAGTGTAGAAGATGAAGGTGAATACATATGTGATGTTCGTAATGACAGAGCACATATACTAAACAGTGTATTCTTAAAAGTGCAAGCAGAGCCAAACTTTACAATACCTCTAGCTGACAAACATATGGACAACAAAGGAGATTTGCATTGGAATTGTGAGGCTTTTGGCATACCTGATGTCAATTATACTTGGTGGAGAAATGGTCAAAAACTAGCAATGGATATGTTAGACACACAAGATAGAGACAGGTATGTTATACAAGATAATGTATTAATTATTAAATTTTTGGATCCAACTCGAGACCCTGGTATGTATCAGTGTGAAGCTAAGAATCAACTGAAGGCACGTTTTTCATCTGGTCAACTTCGGGTACTATCTTTGAAGCCATCTTTTAAAAAACATCCACTAGAAACTGAAACTTATGGTTCTGAAGGAGGAAATGTGACCCTCAAATGTAGTCCTGAAGCTGCTCCAAAACCAACTTTCACTTGGAAAAAAGATAATATTGTGATAGGTGCAGGTGGCAAAAGATTTATTACTGAAACAGGTAATCTCATAATAAGACAATTATCAAGAGATGATGAAGGCGTTTATACTTGCGTAGCCAAGAATCGCTATGGGTCAGATGAAAGTCGAGGACGTTTGATAGTTTTACGAGCGCCACGTTTTGTTGAACGATTGCCACCTCGGATAACCACAGAGGTTGGTAAAACAGTTTTCTTACATTGCAATGCAGAGATTGATCCATTATTGGACACAGCATATCTTTGGAACCATAATGGAATACGTATGAAACAGGCTTCCGATATTTATGCAGATAAAAGGATTAAAATCGATGGTGGAGAAATGACCATCTATGACGTTAGCCTTTCCGATGTGGGTGAATATGAATGTATAGTTAAATCGGCGATTGGCCGAATATCGTCACGTATGCAACTACGAATAGAAGGGCCACCTGGTCCTGCGGGTGGTTTACAAGTTTTGAATATCCAACGTTCCTCTGTTACACTCGAATGGACCGACAGCAATCCCAATGGTCGTCCTATAACCAGTTATGTCATCACTGGACGCACACAATGGAACTCTTCGTGGTATGTTATAAACGACAATGTCGTGAATGTAATGGAAATCGATCGGTATAATGGTCGTAAACGTGCAGTGATAAGTACCACATTGATGCCATGGTCAGTGTATGAATTTAGAGTTCAAGCTGTCAACAGCTTAGGGATTGGTGACCCGTCTTCACCAAGCCCGCAGTTCTCGACTCAAGCTGATAAGCCTTATCAAGCTCCTTCTAACGTCGGGGGTGGTGGTGGTAAAATCGGTGATCTTACAATATCATGGACACCTCTTACTCCGTCACTTCAAAACGGTCCAGGTATTCATTATAAAATATTTTGGCGGCGGAATGGTTCCGGAGTGGAATTCCAATCACTTTTGCTCAAGGAGTTTGGTAATATAGGCATGCATGTTGTTCATGTCTCTTTAGATTACTTCTTTACGCCATACAACGTCAAAGTACAAGCATTTAATGATCTTGGTCCCGGTCCAGAAAGTGAGGTTGTCACGATATATTCAGCGGAAGACATGCCACAAGTTGCGCCGCAGCAAGTTAAATCGCACTCGTTTAACTCAACTGCTCTTAATGTGACCTGGAATCCTATTGACCAGTCTCGAGAAAGACTTAGAGGCAAGTTAATAGGACATCGTCTTAAGTATTGGAAGGAAGAGAACAAGGAGGAAGAGTGTATTTACTATCTGTCGAGAACAACACGTAATTGGGCCCTCGTCGTAGGGCTACAGCCAGACACGTACTACTACGTTAAGGTACAACTGCTTTTACACATTATTATAATTATCATTAATATCTCCGGTTTTAAAAGCCTAAATAATTTGGTAAATATAGCAAACATTAATCAATGTAAAAGTAAATAAATGTACAGAGATAAATATTTATTGACTTTTCAGGTTATGGCGTTTAATTCTGCTGGCGAAGGTCCTGAAAGTGAGAAGCACCTGGAGCGCACATATAGAAAGGCACCTCAAAAACCTCCTGCATCTGTCAATGTGTGGGCCGTAAATCCGAGCACTGTTCGAGTTGTATGGCGGTACGTGCAACCCACATCAGAAGAAGAGCCACTACTTGGATACAAGGTATTAAATAATATTTAATTTATAACAAAACTTTGGATACCTTATTAAGAATATTTAGGGGTGTGAGATTTATAATAGTTAGTTCAATTGGAGAAGATGTGTAAAAATCTACAGTTCATATATAGTTATTTTTACAAAAATTATATGTAGCAATAAGTATTTAAGTTATAAATTATAAGTAAGTTAAAGTTACATATAATTTTTAATGAATTTGGGCCAGATTTTAAACTAGCTAGCATTTTATTTTTTAACTAACATTCCTGGTTTCTTGTCTTAATATTAAATAGATGTTATTGGTTAAGTTAGATGAGACTTATTTTTGTAACAAATGTTTTTTTTATAGGTTCGTGTATGGGAGATAGACCAAGACATGAGTGTAGCGAATGACACTTTTGTGCCAGTAGATCATAAGCTTGAAGCCTATGTGACCGGTCTGACACCAGGGAAGACGTACAACCTTCGAGTTCTCGCATATTCGAATGGGGGTGACGGCCGAATGTCGTCACCTGCCATAACCTTCCAAATGGGAGACTATCATAGTGACGCATATGGCTACTACGTACGAGGAGGAGCAGATATAATAAATACAAAGACTTCGAATATTCTATTGATATTTGCCTTGTCTCTCTATATCTTACTGGTTTAAGGTATTGAGTGCAATTCTGTAGTACAAAAAGCCTATTCAAGGACATGAAATATGTAGTACCGCTTTCTCCAATATTAAATATTTTTTAACTCGTACCTAACAATTAAAGGTTGTCTAAAAAAGACAATAATATATTAATTATAAACATGTCTATAAAAGATTTATGTGTAATACGAGTACAAAAGAATTGCACCAATATGTATTAGGTTAGTGATTATATTCGTCGTAAGTTCAGCTTTTTGTATTAATATTTTTTATACTTATACATTAGAACTATGGCTATAAAAATTCATTTTGTGTGGTGATATTACGTCCGGCCATTTTATTTTTACATTTTCGTTGCTTTTACATCACATATTATTGATTACTTATATTTTTATACTTTTTCGTTACTGTTTATTTAACGCTAAATATTTTACATTAGTTGTTAATTATGACAATAAAAAGGTAAACGATATTATGGTGTATTTAAAATAGTATATTTTTCTCTAAGAATCATATCAGTGAAAAATCTCATAGATATAAGTATAATTTATTTTTCCACGTGAATCCGAGCCATTTTGTGAGAACATAGCGTTAGTTATTTGTATTTATTAGTATTTGTACAGAATAATTGTAATTCAAAATATTCGATATTTCAATTTTGGAACGAAATAGTTGTAAACAAATACTGAATTTTTGCATTATTGTTATATTAGATTTTTAGTTTCAATGTTATTTTTATGTAACATTACATCATTCTTTATAGTTAAGAAAAAGATATATCTGAGACGCCGTCACATGGTTTAAATTTTGTTAATTAAGGAAATTTTTGTAATCTCGTTTAATATTTTGTACCTCTGAATTCAATTTTAAGGCTAATACTACTTAGATACTGCCTTATCATTGTTATACATGTAAGATTTTTTATTTTTAATAAAATCTGTAAATTGTATTGCCTTAATTATCCATTGTAAAGAAAAAATCCGTTTACAAATTAGTTTATTGCACAATACCTTACGATATTTTATGTTTCACCTTACGTTTTAGAAATTTAGCATCTACATGGCACAAGCCATCAGTAGTAACTTTTCTTTTACAAAGATTGTCTGCCATAGATAGAGTTTGTGTTTTCAGTGGTAATAAGCCAACAGCAAAGGGGATATCTTCATTAAGGGTACTTAAATCATCCTCAGATGAGGCTTTCTTAATCCATTCTTTCGATTTCAAAGCGTCGTCTAAATCTATTGCATTAGAATCATCTTCTGACGTAATATGCGGTATGTTTACTTCATTGTTTTCTTTATCCCAATGCAAATCAGGTGGAATGGTTGCTGTAAAGCTATCTTTACTTTTCATTTTATCGACTTCTGCATTAGCGGTAGACTCTTCATTAAATACCGTATTAATGTTGCTGAATTCATTTTTGTGTTTAATCAAAATCATATCGGAATCATTTTGTATGGTTCGAATATTACTTTCTAGGTCCATTAAATCTTTCATGATTTCGTCTTGTTCTTGAACTCTGTTTTCACTTCTTCCATCGTTATATCTATCACCATCTGTGTCCTTGGGTGGCGATATTAAGCAATCTATTTCATCTTCTTTAAAAGCGGATGATTGTGATAATTGTAAAGTAAAGTCGTAACAATCATCATTTCGTTCCGAATTTAGAGGATTATATGATTGGGACAATCCCTCGCCTAAGTTAGAATTTTTAGAATCCAATAAAGTCATACTAAAACTGGAATCTAATGAAGTACTTACAGGACAAAGAGGATCTACTCTGGGATCGTTTAGTTGTTGGTCTTGATAATATTTTTTTACATCTTCACTCATAGATTTCGTAAAATACTGCATGTCGTTTTCAATGCAAGAGAAATCATTTGTATTTTCAGTTTCTATAGCATTGTTAGTATTTTGCAATCCACTACCTAAGACAACATAGTTTTGATTTTCATTAAATGATTCTAGGCTATCTGGTAGTAAGGCGTTTAAACTGTTTATAGCATCTTCGTGAGCAATGTGACTTTTGTCGAAGTTACCACTTGAAGTAAAATTATTAGATCCCATTAATATTTCCCCACGTTCAATGGATTTGGATAAATCATCAATACTTTTAATTTCACTTGGGTCAGCCACCTTTTCGATAATGTTCGGTTGTTCGATTACCTCGTATTGTATTTCGCTGCTTTGAACCATGTCGAGAAGAACTTGTTCATTAACATTTATGTAGGAACCATCACCAGACTCAAAGAGTATAGGTAGATCAGTAGGGAGGCCGGCGCTTTTTAACGCATTAACGTATTGAGACATAGCTGTACTAATTTCAGTATCAGATGTTTTAACTTCATTAGTTGAAGACGTAGAGTAGCTGGCCAGGTTTTCATTTCCTAACGCGTGCTCTTTAGAAAATGATATAGGTGAATCTAGCATATTAGAAGATACTGTTTGATCCATATACATAAGATCGGTGTCCATGTTCATAAAATTGTGAGAGTTAGATTCGGGTTCACAAATACTACTGACTGCTTGGGTTAATGTTCTGTCCATATAGTCCTAAACAAATAATTAAAATCATTACAATTAACCCATTAAAGCTAAATTAACTAATTTAGTATTTATCAAAAAAGACAGTAAAAACCTGCATTTGTCGACTTTGCAAACTCTTTAGATGATGTATAGCTTTCCTGGAGTCTTGTTCTCGTCGCATCAAGGCTCGTTCAGCAGCTCGCCCTAACACACCACTCCCTTCCCAAGGACTAGATTTCTAAATAAGTAACAAATTGGAAATTAAACGCATGAGATTGTGGTATTAAGTGAGCGTTGTGTAAAATGTTTTGCATTATTTCCTAATTTATATTTATGGAATTTCGAAAAAAATGGTATGTTGTGAGCAGCTTACACGAATACTAGGTCGCCCTCGTCTGGGCCGAACGGAACGTAAGTCAAACTCTCCAGAGTTCATTCCTTTATTTTCAATATCGAATGGTATGCGAACAACAGTATCCTGTAATAAATTGAATATTTAATGTCTTGAAATTTAAATATGACATTATGTACATCAATTGTAAGCTTATCCCTATACAGCTAGTCAATATATTAACACTCATTATGTCTAAGCAACAAAATTTGTCACATTATTTACGTTAGTATTTCGATTATCCAAGGTTTGTGTAGTGTTCGTTGATACTTGATTAACTAATTTAGGTTCAATGCTTTCCTACAACAACAAAACAATATTAGAAACAAATTAAGTATATTATAAAGACTGAAGAACATGGTAAGACCAAAATAGTTACCTGAGAGTGTAAATCGATCAATGACTGTGGCGGACGATTGATTACTACAGGAGGAGTGAAAACTGGCAGTTCAGCTTAAAAAAAATATTTTTACATATATCACAATACATTGATTAACCAAAGAACATTTTTATATGATCCTTACTGGTGTTAGTAATTCCAAGTCCCTCTTTAGTAACTTTTGACAAGCCTTTAATCTTAAGAAATTGTGCTGCTGATACTAATTCATCCAAGTTTTCTTCGGGGCATTGAGTTTTACCACAATACATAAATTCAACTAGACATTTCATAACGCCAAATCTCATTTTTAAAATTATAAGCGGTTCTCCATTTTGCTTTTGAAGTACATCCTATAATATTCATGATAAAACGTGAGTAGTTGCTAAAGTGACGAATTACGATAGCGGATTATTATTTATTTTATAAAAATGTACCTACTCACTTGAAAGTAAGCACTGCTTGCAGCTAAAACAGCTTTGTGTACCCGAAGAGTGTGAGAACTACACATCAATGTCATATCTACTAGAGACTGCATTTGTAAAAGCTTTCCAAATCTTGATATTATATGTTCAGAATAATCTTCATAATGTAAACTATAACGTATAGGTGCCATTTTTAATAAGCTGTAGCTATGTTTTGTTTATCAAAATTACATACTTTAAATTAGTCTTTGTAATATTTTAAAAATGACAATAAAACAAGATTGCACTTTGAAAGGTTAAAACAGCGGACGATCTGTTTAAAGAAAAAATTATTTCTTTTAAATTTTTATTTTTCTGTAACCAGTAAACAGTGACATGTGTAAAAAGAAACCTGTAAAGAGGTTATGTTGCTTTATGTTATATTATATTTAATAAACTGTAAACCCGTATTTTTTTATGAAAACCTAACATCGATGTATTAGGTAACTACTAGACATCTAAGGCAGGGCAAACATTTTCAGACAACACATTAACCTTATTCGACAAATGTATGGTACGAAGCACAAAATTTACTTTAGTACCATCCAATATTATAATTCGTAAACTAGCTATGCAGTTATGCTAACGTTTTATATATGAAATTACGGCAAAAAGCCGGCTGAATCAGTTGTTGTAAAAAGAGTAGCCAAACGATTAAAATTTTAACAATTACAAGCTTATATAATTTTTAAAATTAGTTTTGTTGGAGCTCTGCTGTCGCTGGTTAGTGACTAGTGTGTGTGCGTCCCTTTTTTACTAAAGGTTATTCTCTATATTATCATTGTTGTATTCTGTACCACACCTAAGCTGAAAAACAATAAACATTGTCTTAGTAATTTAATTGTACATTAAAAAATGTATTGTTTTTGACATCGTACATAGATTTAATATATTCAACTATCTTTATCAAAAGCTGAAAAGCGATTCCAAAATAAAAAATATAATTTTAATTAATTAAACGATGAACACAAACATACAATATTTTAATGATTACTAATCAAATTTTTCTAAGAGTTTTGAAAAAGAAATGAATGAAAAGAGCCTTTTGACCTTAAACTGAAAGATCAGCTAGAAAGGAAACTGCAGAATAGTATTATAAAATCTCTTTACTGTCACGCATCTAGTGAAAATTTTGAATGCGATGTGTGGTACACAGTCGACAGTACAGATGACGCAAAGATTCACCACTGTCCGTGAGACCTTGGAGGAAGATCTCCCTTACTTCTATATCCTTTAACTCAGTAGATAAAACGTTCGTCTAGTATTTTAATTTTAATGAAAATATTAAAACCAATTACGTAAGCGGAATGATTTCTTTTCCTTTTTTATTATACATAAAATGCATAAAAATGTTGAATTCCTTTTATTTATTTAAAAAATACAGAAAAAATAGTAAGATGTTAGAAAATGAATTTATTACAAATTTGTATTTATATTGAGTAATAATCACAAATATTATGATCTGCAGATTAAATGATTTTTTTTAAAATATCAACTAATTAATAATCTGCAAACATATTCTATCACAGACTAATTAAGTACAGAAACGTAACTAATAATAGGTATTTTAATTGCATATTTTATAGGGATTTACACTTGGGGCGGTAATTATTTATATGGATTTTTTATTCTAAAAAAACTTATAAACCATAAAATTGCATGGAATGTCAGTAGGAATGTAATAATTTGCTCATAAGGCACTTGGAACCAATATCGAATTAATTTAAATTTAAATTAATAATTAGATAACACAAACGAATCGTCGATGCGACAAAACTACAAAACTATTAAATACTTCTTTTAAATTCTATTACACATATTACTTATTGTTCACAACGATATTAATTTACGCTTTACATGTATTTTGACGTGTATCGTAGTCCAAACGACAATAAAAGTATTTTCGAATATTATGTAATGCATAGATACTCAAAGAAATATATTTAGTTTACTATTTTGTAATATTTATCGTAACACAACAAAGCTCTAAACACGCGGATGGGAAGCTATTAGCCAGGTACGTCATAATAAAGAAGCCACTTTACATATCCTAAGTACCCGTAAGAATAATTTTAAAATACAAATTTGTAACACATCCAATACTTTGAGTATCGTTTAAGAAATCATTTTTACATTACAATATTTTTTTACCCTTACTCTCCTACTACGAAGCTCATAGACGCTTTTGCTCAGCCGGAAAACATTCGCGACTTTTCACATCGACCTTATAAGATAAAGGCGTTTGTTCAATACCTGAGATTGAGATGAGAAAATAATATTAGCATCATAATATATTTTTGGAAATTATTGTTTCTTATAAACAGACTTCATTGCAAAACTTTAGGTATACTTAAAATCTAAATGTAATATTGATACAACAAAATTATCACATATCGACAACTTTTAAAATTGGGCGGGAAAACAACAATAAGAATTATTATTTTTAATTAATACACTTTTCTTATCTTAGCGAGTTTATAATAAAACATTCTTATCATGACTATGTACTAAAATATTGTCCCTCTAATACACGAATTAATTAAATAACATTCCATCTCAGATATTTATATAACGTAAAAAAGCTGCCATAATTTGTCCAGGTTATTTTCTGTTAAAATTTTATAGAAAAATATTTTTATGTAAAAAAGCTTTCGAGTTTATAATTTTGTTACACGATCGTTAGTACTGATTAATACAAGTTTTTAATAATAATTTTGTCTCAAATTTATTATTTTGTTATAGTTTTAGTCCAATTATTAAAACTCGAGAATAATTTTAAATTTCTGTCAATTATATACAAAATGTAGATTTTTTGACTGAGATAGTTATAAGTAATGTTACTACGTATTATTTGAGAAAACAGACATTAAAAGACACAGCCTGTCATTTCTTTTTGGTTAAGAATAGTTAAAAATTATAGTCAAGTTTATGATAGTAACATCAGACATTACTATTAATCTTAAATATGATTGTTCTGAACTTGCTGTGTTTATTGTAAATATATCAGCAAGAGTAAGTAACGGCTTTTATTCAGTTTGTATGTAATATTAAAAATTTAAAAACAATTATACAGTAACGGGGATAAGGATTTAAATATTTTGCCGAAACGTTATTAAATGAAGCTCCTTGTATTAATCAAGTACATTTTTATCTTAACAATAAAAATTGGCCTTATAGCAGAATGTAAGGAATTTATGTGATTTCATAAAATATTTTATCGTTTCAACAGATTGACATATTTAATTGACAGATTGAACATAAAAGAAGCAAATTGTTTTGCATCCAGAATAATTATTACAAGTTATCGTACTTAATCATATTATTAATATATATTTTACTTTACTTTAGACTGTTTTACAAAGCATTTAATACGTATTAGTCATGTTCGTAATCAGGAAATAAATTCGAAAGACGTCGAATAAAAAGTATAGTTTGGTGAAAAAAATTAACGTATCGAATACTGTAAGAGTTACAGAAATAATTATATCTGAACACATTAAATAGGTATGAGACAATTTGTACAATAGGTTATGTAGAAAAAATAGAGATTCATTTGTAGAGATCGTACAGTGAAACGTGACCATTGATAATTCACAAAATATAATAAGACAATTTCACTTTACGTTTATTTAAATATAATAGTATATACTCTCTTATTTCTTTCAGTACTAATATGTAACTGCCATGAATAAGTCACACATATTAAGATATTATAAAAAGGAAAGAGCATTATCGAGTAACAATTTTGGATTATTAAAGTTTCCGGTCACATAACATTTAAAATTAAGCAATGGTCCGTTTCAGTGGCAGGTTCGTTATTCTTAATATTAAAGAAGCGAATACAATATTTACATTGGCCAGCAATAGATACACTTTGCAAATACCTAATAATGTACACGGCTATTATTTGTTCATAAAATTACCCTACATCTAGATGCAATTCAATTGTCGATTATTTTTAGGAATTCTTCGGGTGAAATGTTTATACCGTCCGCCGGTGGGGTTTCAGAGGCACTCGGGACGGTGTTCTTCAGTTCGCCGAAGGTGTAAGTGGTGCGCTTGGGGTGGCCGCGCGGTTTTGGGCGCGGCGCGGGCAACGACGATTCGCAATCGAGACTGGCTCGTTTATTCCAGCAGAAGGGCTGCCTCGGCTCAGCTCCGGCAGACATTGGCATCGCAAGTTGCAACCGCGACCGAGCCAACTCGTTGTCGCTCAGCTGCCGTTTCAATTTCTCTTTTCCCACCACTAACTGGAAGCCCCTAAGTTTGCCATCGATATTCTGAGATTTATCCAACTCGATTTCGCTCATCTGCCGCTTGAGCTTCGTAGATGATTCGCTTGGACGATTATTGTCGACTAGACTACTCTGACGCGCGGTTCCGCCGCTTCGGTTGAAGCTGCCGCGAGCTTCTCGACTACTACCCGACGAACTGCTTGTGTTTGTATTACAAGTGTTAGCGGTATCCCTTCTCAACGTATCTATTATATTGTAAAAGTGTTCTAATTCGCCATTGCTGCTATTACGTGATCTACTAACGTTGTTGGTGCTATGTCTATGTGGGCGGATTTGAGCTCGAGGTAGGTGACCGTAGCTGCTCTGTCGGGACATCACGGCGGAGTTCTGCCGGCGCGGCATACTGCAGCTCTTCGGGACGAAAGCGTCTTGCGACATCAGCACGTTCTCGTAAACGTGAGCATTGTCAAAATCTTCTTGCGATATGAGGTTCTGTCGACTCTCAGTTGTGTCACGTCTTTGGCCGACCGAGTTACTCTTCTTGTGCCCGCTTCTGTTTTTAATTTCGATTGTCTTTTTTGCTACTTTGCAGTCACTCACACTGCGCGGTAGCAAGTTTTCGTAACCGTGACTGACGTTTTCTTGTTGAGTCACATCTAAATTTGGAGCATTCGTTGTATTTTCTATTGTATTCCTATTGGAATTAAGATTTTTGAGCTTACAAATAAGATTCGTTTTCCCAACATCAGCGGGGCAGGTCGGTTGCGTTAGGGAATCGTGGCGTTTCCTCTCTAACTCGGATTTAGAGGATTTATCTAGAACCACTTTAGTCTTATCGCTTTTACAAATTTTAACACTAAATCTAAACGGAGGTTTGAAAACCACTTGTAATCTAGCCTTTTCTCCGGTAAAAAGGTTTGTTGCACTTTTTGAAGGTCTCGTTTTTCTGGATCCTTTAGAAATCTGTCGATGTGTTCTTTCTGTAAGGTTGACGGGTATCGATTTCGACTTGGGTATGACGGTCGGTTGCGGGGAGCTCAGCAACCATTTCTGTACTTTAGTTAACGCTTCTGTGTCCTTGGTAGGAGATGAAGGATGTTTCTGCATCGAGCTGTAATCTATAGTTTCTTTCTTGACCTTAAGCTTTCTCTTTTTTACTTTACCCTTGTGTTTTGAGAGAATGACGTGCTTTGGTGATTTCCCTTCAGGGTTTGTAATAATGGCAGTTGCTTCCTTTGTTACTTTGACATCATCTACTTTAGCTGGAGGAAGTGGTTTCTGTAAAAGTAATTAATTATTTAAGTTTTATCATATTTGATAACAAATTTAGTGATCATATTTCTGTGTGTAACTCACCCTCTTTTTGTTGTTCTTAGCTACATGTGCTGGTGAAGCCTTATCTCCTTGTTTGTTTGACTGGTCCTTCTTACTTCGGTATGCTCGGGTGCGAAGTGCAACTTTCTTTTTTAGAGGAAGTTTAGATCTGCAAAAATAAACTTCAGTACAGCTTTACAAAAATCAATTGAATTTTCAAATACTAATGCAAAATTCGATCGACACTCATCGTTTTAAAGATTAAAGAGTCGAATAATAGTTATTGCCTATCTAAAATAATTTTTAGGTTCTTAATTTATATTTAGAAAATAAAAATTATAATTAAAGTTAACGTAGTAATTTCATATTTTCGTGCAATATTAAACAAATGGATCACCTGACAGCAGTATGTACTATCATCTGGTCACCAGGATCTGGGAGACGGACGGTTTCTGTGGTTGATGAGTGAATGATCGTGACTGATTTCATCTTTTTAGCGTGCCTCCCCAGGAACCGGGTGCTCGCCACCTAGAATTGCATATTTAAATAAGAATATTTAAAAAAAGACCTTTTGAGCTAGTATATATAAAGCTATAATTTCTTTGTGGAGTAGCGGTCTATTATGAGCGTCGTCTGGAACAATTGTAAATAGACAATAAGTCTTTTTTACACATATAATATTTGTTAGTAATAACCTGTTTTAAATTATTTTGTACTTTACTTGTACAATAGTGATATGCATTCAATATATCAAGCGGTAATTAGCATCTAATATTTAGGATAGCCGAGAGATTGGGGTAATTTGTGGACCACGTTAGCTTAAGTTGTGTTACACACACACACACACATAATGGATATTTCGACCTATAAAAACACATTAAGAAAATAATAATAATTTGTTAATGTCAATTAATGATTCAATACGTGATGTGGTAATGTACACTAGATATAGGGATTAAGAAGTATAGTCGATAACTTCAGATGCGAAATTCAATCGAACAAGATTAGCTTCATTTTACAATAACGATGTCTTTATTCTGAAAGTTTTTAGCGAAACTACCTACAACTCAGTGTACCTTTTAAGGACTCTTCGATTTCTATTGCAGAGTCTAGAATTCTGCAACAACGCTATGAAAAATATCACCGTTTATTTTTTTAATAAACTCATTACATTCAAATTATAGGTAACATTTGATTTTTGAAGGGTTACTTACCAAGAGAGCAATTACGGCAAGGAGTATAAGCAGCACCGCGTACCAGTGGCGCAACATCCATTTCTTGAAGCCGGCGATGCTTTCGTCAGATAGCAGGAGCTTTCGCAAAGTCGCCAAAGGACCAGATGGGTCTACCTCACGACACCGTTGAAACACGTCACAATAACTACATAGGAAGTTAGCGTTTAATGTCAGTTCTTATTTTTTATGTATTTTACATGGTGCGATATAATTTAAAACTTCAAAAACTCACAATCAACTGTTCATTTTGATTACATTTCAGCAATCGAGCTTTATTGGTATCTGTTTTATGTATACAACATAGTGTACAGAAATACTATTTTGTTGAGTAATATTTTTTTAAACTAATAGAATTTATTTCCGTAAATACTATCTGTTTATATAATTATATTTGTATTATGTTACATATGACTATCCATAGTCAAATCTGTAATAAAAATGAGACGAACTAGCGCAGCCGTTTATATATCTTACCCATTATAGTCATTACAAGGTGTCCCCGGCTTGGCGTACATGTCAGGCACGTCGTAGGGTGGCGTGTTCCAATGGAAGGAGGAGAGGCAAGACCCGCCCGCCTTACGGCAGCACAGTTCACATGCCGAGCGCGGGTCGTCTTTGCGTGGCGCGCATTGGCACGATTCCAGACCGTAGGCTAGGCAGATTGAACCAGTGCACTCCTGAATGTTAAAACGGCTATATTTAATCTCGGACCAAAGAAAAATAATAATAAATAAATAATATGCACTTTTTATTTATTAACCTCCTGGTTTCAGGCGCTTTCATCTGAAAATAATGATTACCTATATTATGCCCATATATATAATAAGGTATTTGACAGTGAAACTCCCGTGAAAATCGGTCCAGACGTTTCTGAGATGTGCCGGATAAACGGAAAGGCGATAATCCTACTAAAAACTCAACCTTCATAGAAATCTAGTGCTAGGTGTACTGTTGTGTACTTACTCCCATGAAGCAAACAAGTTCTTTGTCGCAACGCGTTCTGTTGGGCTTGTGCCGGCTGGCAGGGCAGGCTGCGCGCTTGCCATCACAGTGCGCTGCATCACGACATCCGTTGTCCGAACGACATTTGTCGCCAAACTTGAGGGTACACGACGATGTGCAGCAAGGACCCTGAAGGCATAACATTGCCTATTACAACAAGCAAATTTCCATCACTCATTGAATAATTTATAACATCATGATGATGAGGTATTCATAATATCTCAAGTGAGATTTATGTCATAAAATATGACAACTTTTAGTTTTTATGTATTAATGTATATAGAAAACATGGATTATTTTAAAACGAATCATTCATAGATAATGTGGGATTTCTGGAAGTTATCGCCGATATTTTTATAGAATTTAATCATTTTTTAAAAGTAGTTAAATCTTAAATAATTCTTAGTATAAAAATATTCGAGTAATATTCAACAGATTCCATGCCTGGCTGGGACTGCAAACGCTGTGCTCTGTGAGCGTACATGGCTTATAGTGCGGTTTGACGGCCTGCGGGCGGCAGCACTTGTCAGTGCATTCGGAAGCCCAACCACAGTCACATTCTTCGCCTTCCTCCACTACACCATTACCGCATATAGCCGGCTGCGGTTCTGCAATTCAAGTCCAGAACACCATTAATAATAATCGCTTATTTGTATTTAGAAGTATATTTATTGCAAATTTTTAATCAAATCTGACTAAATAAAGTATTTCGAAATGTTTATTTCATTGCGATATATCCAGATTCCGTACGTTTCAAAAATTGTATGTAAATTTATTTAATGTCATACTTAGTTTGTGAAAATGATGATCGGTCATCAGACTACCCTTTAGTCGCATAGTGATTGTTTTTACCTGTGAAGCATCCTTTAGGTGAGCGTGCCTTGTTGTTAAGTACCGGATCTATTGCTCGCAGTGAGCAAGGGGAAAACTTGTTGTTATTTTTTCGATCACCGCTAGTAGCTCGCGCAAACATTATATAATTTCCATCTTCACCGAAAGGGGTACACACTTCTGGATCATGCTGAAAATCAAAATTATAATTAATTCTTTTCTAAAAAAAATCCTCATATTATATAAAAGAAAATATAAATAAATATACATAAAAGAAGAGATTTGTATGTCATACATGACACCCCTAACCTTGGAAACTATTTGACCGATTATTATGAAAATTAGTATGTATATATAATTGAATAGATTTTGATATCGAAAATCTATTCTGCGGTTATATACATTTTAAATAATAATTATTTTTTATGTTTGTCTGATATATCTACTACGAATTTCTATTCAATACATAAATATCTCAATATTATTCTACCTTATGTAAGGCACGCATAGGGTGAACCGGGTGAGCTAGTATTCTATATTTCACGTATGTGCGTGTGCGTCATGATTATAACAGTATACGTAAATAAAATACTTATCCAAGGAAAAACAATAAAGAAAAGTATTGTGAAAGTGACAATAGATACTGGACGGACTCATCGTTAACAAGCGATATCTCGAAAATAATTGGATACGTGACACGTCATTAAAACAGATAAAGGTTGTGCTAACGTTTGAAGAATTGTACTGAACTTAAGATAATCGTTTTTAACAACTGTCGTTACGCGGTTATATACAATTTATGTAATAATTTATTCTAATATTTTTCAGACTTTGTAAAAAATTCACCACGAAAATCTATTCAAATGTGTCATCTTACATAATGTAGAAATGCAGGTTCGTGCATATTGTAACATCGCTTTAGACGTATTATGAAAAGACGACTATAGTTGCGAATGTGGATGAGTTTTGGCACAACCAAATTTCAATATGAAAGTGTAAAAATGTTCACCAGAACAGTAAAACCTTTGTTTATATTTTTAAAATCGTAGATTCCATATTTGTTGACCTAGTCGCTATTTTTAGGCGTTAGATATTTATTTTCTGAATAATTTTCGGTAAGCGGTAGTTAAGAAATGAAGGATGTTAACTCGAATTGAAATAAAAAAAATTGCATTTATTACTTGTTCTGTAGAGTATATACATTGTTATGTAAGATAAAATATTACTGATGGAATATGCAAGCTTTTTCAATACGTATATTTTTATTTTTTCATGATTTAATATAATTTAAAGTAATATTAGATTATACCACAGCTATTTTAATTCAATGTTTATTAAAACTATATATACAACAACTTATGAATAATATAATTGTCTGTAAATATCCTGCGTTGTTTTTATATATCTTAATAAATATATATAAAGCCTTCCTTGTTTCTCGAGTCTTTAATTATGGTTAAAAAAAGTTACCGGTGAGCCGAAATTATGTCCAATTTCGTGAGCTAGAGTCACGTGGGACACCGCCGGGGGAACGTGTTTGCCGTAGTTCAGCAGTGTCACGATGCCTGTATTCAAAGACTTCATACTTCCCCGGTAATGCTGGAATGAGAATAGTGGCTGGGCTAAAATCTTATAAATCACATATTAACTAGTGAACATTTAAAATTGAACTTAAATTTTCAAACATAATTTATGATATTTTCATTAGGTTCTTTAGCACTTTAACATTTTTATCGATATAAATAAAATTGAAGTGTCTGTTTGTGATATCTATTAAAATAACCTTTTCTTAAATTCTTACTAAAGTCCGAATATATATAACAAATATAATTAAATTTTGTTTGGTAATCGGTCTCTGAAAATTTCTTTATTCTAATAACAGTCACGATATTTCTATATAATCAACGATCGACGTCTATCTGTGTGAATTGTTTATTTTTCATAATGAAAATAAAAATTCAACATGACACTATAAAGTAATCAATTGTTATGTGGTATCGTTAGAAAGGGAGTATCATACTCGGTTGTCAGTATCTAGTCTTAATCAAACCTACTAAAGAATCTATAAACGAATTACATATACCAAAATTAAGCCATATATGAGATGTAGACAACTACTTACACCGTTTTTTTCACAAACTCCACCAGCATTTTTCAGATCTCCAGTCCAGGCCAAGCCCAGCGTTCCCATTTCGAAGTCGCGGTATGTAAACATATATGCCAAACAAAATGCGTCATAATCTTCCTCTGAAGGAAAAAGTATAAAAAACTAACATCAGAGGCGTCTTTGTGTTTATTATATATAACGAAAAGCTGTGTATTATCGAAAAAGTGGCCAATGAAACCGCCATTATCCTTATCGGGATTATGATTTAGTTTGTTTTTTATTATTTATTCTATAAATCTTTCGAGAACAGTGAGGCTATGAAATAGTTATTTTATTTTCTCAATTCATTGATGTTTTGCCTAAGACAAAATAACTCAAAGCACGGTATTATTAAAGATACAATTTGGTGAGATAAATAAACCAAGAAAATTTGTTTATAAAAGTTACCGTAACGCCATATATGTCTAAATTAATTAACTTCCTTATATCATTATCAATAGGTCTTTGTGTAAGAAATCGGATTGTTGGTTTTATAAAATATCCCATTCCTACTTAAAACTCAAAGAATAATAAAAAACCAATTACGTCCCAAAACCTACCTGAAAAAAGTTCCAAGTATTTTTCCACTCCATAATTATTCGGAAATCGATACGCGGGGTCTTTAAGTGCGTCTAGAGTATGAACTTTTATTCTTTTTATCATGAACGTTATATTGTCGGGCTTTCCGTCTTGATTAAAGTCTGAAACAAAACAATGTATAGTTATAATCTAAACCCAGCTTAGTTTGCAAAATAATGTAGTCAGAAGATTATACTACACCTGTTACTTTATAGATAGCATTAACTTTCTGCACGTGGCGTGTCATAACTTCAATGCAGGCTTCCTCGGAACCATAACGCTGGTAGAACATATGGTCTGCCTGTAAATAAACTAGACATGTCGTTTTTCTTGGATCAACGGTCGCTCTTTTATTGACATGCCTTCCATCATCAGTTGCATTAGCAGATAAAATTGTATAGCCAACTGGCTCCTTTTTAACAACGTCTTTACTAACAGTTACTACCCCTGCTTTAGTTTTTATCACCTCTACGTGAGTCTTTGGTTTTGGTCTCGATTCCTCCGAATCGAGTCGCACTTTAGTAATGAGATTACTTTTATCAATTTTGGTTTTCGGTTTCCTGGTACTAAATTTATCGAAGGGATCACTATTACTAGAGTATGGAACGTCTAAATCTAAAGGTAAATCGGGATTTTTCTTTGGCTGATCATCTTGCATTTCGTCTTCAGGCAGCCATCGTTTTTTTCGTCTATTAATCTCCGTCGTTAAATCTTCTGAATAATTATTGAAAGGAATTTCTGTCACACTAATTTCTTCAGTAAAGTTGAATAATTCTCCATGTTGGCCGATAGTCCCTTTAATATGTAACAGGTGAGAGGCACAATGTGAAGCATCCCGATTGTCGTGAGGATGCTCAACATCTGAACGTCTATAAATAACGCTGTGCATATTTGGATGATCCACATTGTATCGAGATAAAGGCTCTACATAATACTCTTCGCTCGAAGTCCATATAGTACCATCAAATAGACCATCAGCCGTAATTACTCCATAAACATGTGATGAGTCATCATCTGAAAATAAATAACAATCCGTTACGTTACCCATGAAAACATTTTTCGATAGCAAATCACTTTTAGTTTGTTTATTACGTAAATGAAAAGAGACCATTACAAGATTACCCTTTGAATCTCAAACAACTGGGGACGCTTAAATGAATAGCCAGCGATATTTTATGCAAACTAATGCGAGGTGCAAAGAGCCCGGGGGATTCGATGAATTAAAATCACAACTTGCACTCAGCCGGAAGGATGAAAACCGCTCATAAATAACTGTAATTATAATTTTCAAGTTGTCTGTCTCCATATTAATTTCATTGATGAAGATAAAGGTATCAGTTAATTGAGCATTTAAAAGAACAACTTTTGTTTTATTTACAATACAATAATAGAATTGATGGTGTTTTTGTCATTTTTGCAGTTAAAATAATGAAATTGGACGATTTAAAAAAATCGATATATTACCACTATTTGATACAACTTTTCAAAATAAAGTAAGTTACGAAACTGAGGGCTTTATTTTGATAAGTTTCTTATTTAGGCGGAACAGAAGTCATTTTCATTGTTTGTTTATATAGTATAAAAAATAGAGGACATTTTCACTAGATTCTGCTTCAGCATTACAACAAAGTAAGTTCCATTGTCAAGAACAAGTATACATTAATGTTTGGAGTACATGACGACAAATACGAGAGCAGTCAGTGAGGGAGATTGTACTCCATTAAACTCGTGAACTAATTTCATCAAAATTCACTTTGTCTCCACGTAGCAGATGGGTCGCACCTCGTAATTTCGTTCTATTAAGTTAGCTTCTGAATAGAAGTTTTGCATTGTTCTGTTTCAACAACTTGGAAAATTAAAGGGAATATAAGTATTCAAGTGGAAATATCTTGTATCCAAAACTCTATTCTGTCTTGTAATTTTCCGAAACAATAAAGTTACGTCTTTTTAAATTTTCGGAACTACTTGAATATGTCTCCCGAAATCAATTCTAACTAATAAAAAGAAGATATTGAGTTGTCATTTAATGAAAAATTAATTTCAAGGGCGACAATACAGGTTCGTATCGCAGATTTGCCTATTGTCATGAAGATTGAATGAATCGAAGCAAACGAACCGCAGATTACGTGACCAGCATACGGCATATCGGTATTGTAACAAGGGTTGCCAGGTAATATTTTTACGTATTCGAATAAAAGTAAGAATTGAAACTAGTTTTCAGGGACTAATTTTTACTGCTAGGACTTAAAACTTGAAAGACATGCAATAGAATATATTTTAAAGTAGGGACGATTTTCTAAGGCTTCAATGGCAACCCTACGTGGGTACATATCCCATTGTGCACTGAATTGGGTCACGATCGCGATATATTAAACGTATGTCATGTTTAATTGTTATGTAAATTTCCGTAACTGGTTTCATATTCTCATTAGCATTGTTCCTATTTCCTATCTCTTCTAAATTCCTACCTACTTCATCTTAACCGAAGAGAACTTTGATTTATATAATAGCGATGAAACTATGACTTAAGACAGAACAGATTGTATAATAGTAATTATAATTTCGAAACTATCTTCTTGAGCTTTGGCGAAATGTATTGATGATAAAAGACAGTCGAGTATGTGCTTTTTACCTTCAAGTTTCCCGGAATAAACAAGTGCTGTGTTGTAGTCGAGAGGGCCGGAAGTGGAATGGAACTGGACGTCCTCGGCGAACACAGAGCTGGGGTCGGGCTGGAGGAGCAGTCGGAACTCCCTGAAGCATTTTTTATAACATGTGTTACATACAAATTATTCCTTTTATCATTTGGTCCAAGTGATGACTTTCTTAATGTAATAAATATCTGCGTGCTATTTAAATATGGTTCAAAATATACATATAGTATTCAAATAATCTCCATACGTAAAACTAAAACATGAAATCTGTTTTTTAAGAATAGTCCTTGCTCAGAGGAAGGTTTTGTACATCAAATATAGATGAAAATTCTTACTTTTTTACAAAAACTAATAACCTTAACTAACTGTGATCGACTTTTGTTTACTAGACAGACATTACTAAAACTAATTTATTAAATAGACGTACAGAAATCCTTAAAGGTGACTATAGCGTATGAGAGAAAAATAATTGTAAATGCCTTTTTAAAAAATTACAATTATATTTCACAAAGGAGATTTAAAGTAAAGTGAAACGAGAATAATTGATTACTGATACGGCACGAACTTCCTTGTTACCATTTCATCGATGCTTTTGAATTTATCAACTGGTGCGGGAGTAGATTACTTCAAAAAGATGAACATTATTATTTACAACTAGATCAACCTGTGTACTACATAACATACAAAACTGATTGTAGTGCATCATTTATAAATTATAAATTACAATTAAGAAGAAAGCGAGACCAATAAAATAAAAATAAAATCGGTTCAGGTGTTTTCGAGATTTTGTGAGCTTAACTTACAGCAATTGAATTTTAAATGTACATAGTACATATTATGTACCTATAATGAATAGATTGCTACCTCTGACTTGTCAATACATATGGGAGGGAACGCATATGTAAACTTGCAACTAACGTTAACGTTCAAACTATTTATCAAGACCTACATGACCCATGTTTTAAAGTTTGAAAGTTCAAACTACCTGTACAATAGTCACGTGGAGCTACTAAATTTCCGTTACGCAAGCCTAGACTGATTTATCGCAGTTACACCACGATCTACATTTTAACACCTACAGATGGGCTACGCCGTAAAACTACAATGTTTGTGACATGCTTGAAAAATGTACCTTCCATTATGAAATAATGTTTAGATAAACACACTTTAATTTAAAAAATTGTTTAGAATGTATTTTTTAGTGACAAGCTTTTTTACTTCTATGTTTACTACACATTTTATGATAATGTATTTCTGTATGTATTCATGCACTTTATTGGTGATTCGTTTTCAAAAGAAGTGTAGACTAGAATATAATGTTAGCACTTACATTGGAGTATACTTATTCTATAATGCCTAACCAACCAAACAGGAATTAAAGTCATTAACGGCCAATGTTCTTCCTATTACAATTTCTCGAGTCCTACGAAGCACCAGCTGGTAATAACATAATTGCTATGACAAATACTTTTATGGTAATTCTAATCAATCTCTGCTTTCGTAACTTTATTATTTCCTATTAAAAGGAAATTTTCTCAAGCCTAATTGTTTGAAAACCTTGTGTTCTAATTTAATTAATTACCTGAATATCAAACTTTGTGAATTTGGTAGCATCGTGATTATATTTGTCTACTTAAATAAATATTAATAAGCCAACTTTGCTAACAATTTCATTCAGATGGGAGTAATAAGATTAATGCGTGGCTTATTTTACTTTCTTCATTAATTGGAGACGCTTAGGGACGATCAATTACATAATATTCGGTAGAAAAGTTTATAAACAAAGATTTGTATATAAAGTTAAACGGTAATAATAATAAACTATAAAATTGCTTCTTATAAAAATAAGAAAGAAACAAAAACCAGAATTATTCTATTAACACTAACTGATTACTTTTCACCAATGTCATTTGTGTGACACAATAATTATCTCCTCTGTAATAATAAATCATTATGTATTAATGAAAGACGACTATCAATCACACCTCTTGTTCAACAATGTTAGAATTTGGAGATATTATAATATTGATCGTTTAACAATTTATTGCTTTTCGAAATCGGGAAGCGGCGAAATATAACAAATAAAGCAAGACTAGATGTGAGACTGAAATCAGCGTTTATCAAACGAGACATTGATTAATTAGGGCCTTTAATCAAAACCAAGTGACGGCGTAAATTGCCAACTTTTATTAGCAAGACCAACATTCGGTCGTCCATCCTTATTTAGGGGACTTACGTACTGAAAACTCTGAAAGAAGTTATTAGAAAACGCAATTTCCCGAAGTCATTATTCATTTCCAGTAACAAGCTGGCCGTCCTGAGCGCTGTCCTCTCGCATTGTTGATTAAAGGAGCCGTGGGAATATTAAGTCAGTGCTTTGTGAATCCATGTACAAGCTAGCTCCTAAACACAGAATGAGCTTTGTCACTAAATACGGTGAGCTTTGTTCTACACACAATAGGTGTAAATAATGTACACGTAACTAAATGGTTTTAATTAACTAGAATTTTTGTTTTGGGATACCTTTAGGCAATGTTATAGTTGAACTTAACTTATTAGAAGCAGTGGTATTCGTTTAAATAACAAATCTCTAACATTAGCTTTATAGAGACTAATTAAGTAGTATTAAGGTATTTAAATTTTATGAATAGCGTAGTCGTGAAGAGTTTCAATTCCGCTTATTTGAAACTCATAATTCGAGCCATTTCAAATTTTCTAAACCCTCTGAAATATTTTTGCAACTTGTCGTAAAAAGTCTACCAGACTCACAGATTACTTTGCAGTTTGAGCGCTCGAGATATTGTTGGAGGTGTCGGAGCACGTCCCCACCAAATATTCTAACGCGTCAAAAGTTACTTTGCCACTTGCGTCCCTTACAATAAAACTTTCTAAATCCTATATAGCCAAGTATTTGATGAATACACAAATCAATAAAAAGCTATTAAGCTGTCACTACGTTGGATTGCTATTAATTTATCATTTTTTACGTTATTTAAATGAACTGTATTTGGTTAGAAATGTTCTATACCCGTTTTCATGTTTATACATACATATCCGCACTTAAAACAAAAGATATAAATGTTTATTACTCCATTTTGTTTAATTTCAATATTTAAAATCGCAACCACCTAATAAAAGTTCTAGTGTCTGATTTCTTTTCAGGGAATATTTGTCGTTGTAAAATACATTTCAGACTTTAAGCTGAAAGCGCATCAGGCTAAATTGCATCAACTTAAATCATTTATCTGATCCGAGTCAGTAGCTTCAGATACTTTGGTTCGTTGGCTTTTATATTTACTGGATTTGTTTTACATTACTGATGACATTCGAGATTTATTCCGTTACAACGTTTAAGGTACACTATTTTCTCTATTTCAATACTATTCATTTACAAAACCGCTTGAAAGATAAATATTATTACAAGAATTTAAATAAAAAATGTTAGCCGTAATATATTCAAAAATTATCAAATTCTAAAAAGAAAATATAAATACAGCTATATAATACTTAATATATTCACCAAGTCGATTCTATCTTGAATCGGGATCAGTACGACAATTTTGATTGGCTCGCAAAATTATTCAGGCTCAAACTCGGAGCTCTTATAAATGAATGTTATTGACAAGTCCTAGGAACGGTGACGAGAACCGTTTAGTCTAGATATTTGAAATGGTAAAAGGCAATTGTATTCCTTGATGAAACCCTCACTAGCTGATTGGTAATTGTGCATATCCTCACTTAGTGATCGATTGTATTCGACCTAAATTCCTTATAATCAGTCATGCTGATACATTAGAGAATGTATTGTATTCCAATAAAATACAATTACGTATAAGTTCGAAACCTATATATCCTTCATTTTATGTATATTCTGTACAATATAATAATATATATGCAAAATAAAGTAAAAATAGGTTACATATAACTATTGTAAAATTAGATGATTGTATGTTTATTTGATAATGTTACCTGTAAATAAACATCTAATTTAAGAAATAAAATTAGTAACATTTTATTAGGAGTTTAACACGCTTGTATGACACAAGAAAAAGCCTAGTGTTTTCAGAGTTTTCTAAATTAAGAGAATTACATTTATTCGATCTTTCTTTCTAATTAATGAAAGTTATTTTTCAAATAAAAAGGGAAAAATATGTAGTGTTTTTGAAGCTTCGTAATGCTTGCTGCGAAAACATCATAAATCTTTGAACACTACTAGCTTTAGCGGTAATATAAAATAGAAAACTTTATCAACATTCAATAGCAAATAGTACCGTGAAGGGGTCGAGTCCGGGGCGTTCGGAACGTTTTAATTAAGGGAATGGAGTTCTAGTCACAAATGGATTAGTCTGGGACACGTTCGATTGACTAGTTTGTGGCCAGTTTTATTCGTCCACCGAGGGACATTTACATGTATCTTCGTATAAATGAAATAAATGTGTAGATGTGGATCATAAAGTAGACGAATGTTCCCGCTTCTTATGCAATAACTTTTAGAGGTTGTGAAGACTTATAATGGTTAAAATATAAAGAAAACGAATAATTTTTTTTATAAAAGCTTAGTTTCAGATAAGTATTAAATTAATTTAATGTCCGAAAAAATATATTTACTTTTATTTTGGCTGTTTCTTTTTTTCATAAAATTCCAAGACGGATTTAAAGAAGCATATTTTTATGATACGTTGTGACTCACCGTCTTTTAGAAACTAATAACATAATAAATAACGCCTAAGGTATGTAATGTGAACTCAATAAGAATACCTATTATGCGCTTTGAATGATAAGCGCAGGGGTGTGGAGCGCGGAGGAGACTGCGTCGCGGAGCGCCGTCGGCGCAGCCCTAGTGGCTGGTACACCACAGGCTGCCAGTGACGGACGAAGGGTGATAGTGGCATCCCTGAAACAAAACAAAAGCATATTTAATTTAATTTAGCGCACCTCAACTATACGAAATTAACTAAAGCTAAATCTTAAAAGTAGATTCTTGTTATGGAATATATTTACCTGAGAATGTTTTACGGTGCACATAATAATTAAATATCGCACGCATTTAATAAATAATATGTAATAAATATATAAATTTTAACACTAAAAAGTAATAAACAGTAAACTCTTAAAAATAGATATTGAACTTTTGATCTCGTTAAAATTAAAATATCTGAATGCCTTCTAGACATTATTATAGAACGTGTAGAATTGTCACGTTCTTTTAATAATAAGTATAAAAGGTCAAAGTTGTTGCTAGTTTCGGTGGATATCATTGAGTTTTACAATAACAAGTTTTGCATTTCAACGAATGAAATGAGATCATCTCGGGTATCGAATTCAATGACGATCAATGATAAGTGTCAGTCACCGATTAAAGGTTTTTATATAAAGACATGTTGTTTATAGAAAATGTTTAAATACTATGAGATGGTTTTATAGAGAACTTGAAAAAGACCTCTTCAATCTTTCAGCACTGTAATTTTTTTATAAATGTTGACTACACCAGTATAAATACATCGATAATTACAAGATAATATAAATTTCATATTCTTCTATGTTCAGTAGAGACAATTTAAGGATATTTAACTGTTGCTTATGAATAAGGTTTACAGCCTTGTTCAGTCAGAAAATCAGGGGCAAACACTCAGGTTTGATCACAGATTATAAATTTATACTATTTCGTACACATATTTATTAATTAATAAATCAGGGATTACAAACGCGTTATACGTCTACAAAACCCATTAATTATTTATGTATGTTTAGTAGCAAATTAATGGATTTCAGTGAAGGTATAAAATTGAGTGCACAAATTGAAAATATAGTGAGCCTTTGAAATCAATTAACCGACACAATTTATAGGTGTACAAGTATTAAACGATTAATATATAATACGGTTTCAACAATAAATTATTCAGTACATAGAAAATTGATTTTATAATTAGATTCTGTGGTTTTGAGTGCAATAATGCAAAAATGCACGGAGTTTTCACACGAGTGGCTCCATCACACTAACTTATAGCTAGTCCTGAAAGCTTTGAGGTATTTAATGAAGATCAGGGATCATAACCGCCGTTCCTGTTGCTTTGGGTGTTATTAATAAAATTAATAAATAAAAAGAACCACCGACATACACGACGTACCGGATAATCTTTACTAGAATATCGTAACACTTTTTACAACGCTGTATTACATTGAAACTCGATTGAATCGTATTACAGTGTACATTATAAAGATATATTACACCTGGTCAGTAATACAGCGGCACTAAATCCGACTCAAAAATGAAGTAAGAGAAACCGTAATCTCCGCAAACAGACTGTCTGATAGAAATTATTTATTAACGGTCCATTGCACGAAACAGGTAGCTTTAAATTTGCATAATGTGATCGTTAGAGCGCAACCTTCGTCAGATTTTTAATTAAAATTTCCGAAACATCGTTCGAATAAATCAATTTGATGGATGGAATTTTAATAACCTCAATTGCTTATTGGTATAATTATATTTCACTTATAGGGGATATAAGTTTCAACATTAAAAATTTTAGAAGTACTTTCTGAAAACCGTTGTTTGTGGCCTCAAGATCTGCCTACACCAGCTCTATGTATTTTTATTTTTTTAATTATTGAGAATTTTCTTAGTCAACTACTTTATTTTGTATCTTACCTATGGAATACTAACTCGTCAGACCGATTAAGTATCTATAATATAATAAAAAAACTTATATTGTTATTGTAGTAAAAAAATATTATATTTTGGACTGCTACTCTTATCTTTTTGTTTACATAATTAATTTCATTGTGTACTTTACATGTATCTTTAGTTAGTATTTTTAAATATTTGTTATCTCTTAACGTTGGTAAAAATAAAAATATCTTTCAGTTACACTGAAATATGGATACAGTATTTTCAAATAACCTACAGTACGCTACAACTAAATTGCAACGTGTCCATAAAACACTCGTAAAATGCATGAATACATTTTATTTTATTTGCAAAATTCATGACCTAAACTTTGTCCTATCTTCTAGCTTGTGTGAAATTACTAAATATTCTATTATTTACAACATACCTCACAAAAATTGTACTAAACAATTATTACGAGTGCTGTACTTAACTTCCGGTTAACAGAAGCTAAGTACAGTTTGGCATCTCTAACGGAAATATGAGGCACAAGTTAAAGCTAATTGGAAAGTTGGCTGTTGGATACCCTTAATCTCAAGAGAGTAGGAAGTTCGAATAGGTACGTGGAGTTGGTTTACAGTAAATTATATTTATAAATGTTGAACGCTACATTGTGGGTTGGTAACTACAAAATAGTTGCTGGTTAATTATTCAAAATCTAAATAATGTAATTTATATATGCATAACATATCTTACAGCTACGTACTACTAACAACTTAAATTATGAGAGTTAGTAATTTATTCCTGTTTTAGACGAATACAAATTCTAATCTCCTCATATTGACGTTACGGAAAAGATTATAAGACTTAACGAATTCGTAAAATATTTATAAAATAAAATTCGGGCCCTCATGGAACCTGGTTGGAATTCTGAGTGTATAATTTTTCGCACCATTTGCTGTCGGACGTGCGCACCCGATGCCGTCAGCGTGTGAAAACGTGCCTTTTGCTCTACTAGCCTGCCAATTCTACAAAATATTACTTATTAGAATCACAGGCTATTTCAGTCTCACATTATTGACTATCGACCTATGAAAAGGTCAAGTTTTCCCGGTTACAAGAAAAGGTTTCAATTAATAATAGATTGAAATAAACACACATCTATATATATGTTGTTTCAGTGTATTTTTTTATATATAATACAAGGCAAAATAAAAATATCCTAAGTTTAAAACGGTTTTCAGTTTTTCATACAAGTGAACATCGACTTGAAAGATGCAGTGCAGTGAATTGAAAAAAAGAACGGATCGAAAAAGGGAGAAAAGAAAACTCATTTGACGAAAGCCCTGTATGCTTTTAGAAACTACAGTAACCAATAGTTGGGAGTGAGTTCATTGCGATATACAACTTGTTAGTGAAACGTTACTGCCTATTTATTGCTGAATAAATACTGAACGCTGGGAGCATGGCATTGAACGAATTGGATTTAAGCACCCCGAGTGTAGATCGCCTTTACAACGGTTACATCCAGCAAATATAGCCTTAAATTTTTGTACTTCAAGTGCAATTCGCAAATGAAATATGAAAGAGGGAAACTGCAAAACTTCAAAGGTTGCACAGCCGCGGTCGACTATTCAATCCCGTCGAACAAAGGACGCGTTTTAGAGCTTCTTTCCGTAACTCCCGACTCGTATTGAGGAGAATTTACCTTTATTAGACCAACTTCAAAATCGATAACTTTTCCCGTCTGCGGCTTAATGAATACCGCTTGAACGCTTATTAGCCGCAATGCTGACTCCGAGAAAAAGGTTAAATGAAAACTAAGAGGATTCCGCCTTGTCAGCTTAACAAGCCGTGTTCCGGATTAGTTTAAATGATTTTAAACACAGCGCCTGAATGTTCTCAGACATAAATACCTTATTAAGTTTAAGATATGTTGTTTTTCTTTTCACTATAACTGATTCGACGAGTAAAGTGTGAATAAAATGCCACCTGTTTCTACATACAAAGTGCTTATTACTTGATAAGTGTATTGTAATTTAACGTCTTCATTGTGAAATATAAAGTAGTTATTCGGTAATAACATCAGATAATGATTACATTTAAAGGTTACAGAAAACTAAGCAGCTACATGTTGCTTTATGACTAGTTATTGTACGGTAGGGAGCATCGTTTTCGAGAAAGCATTTTATGTCGGCTAGTTTTTGAAATTGTCTATATAAATAATGTCTTATTAAAATTTCATTCATACTAAAATGCTTTGAAAAGCACATATTTTTGTTAATCAAAACTAATTGGTACATTGTAGGCAACGTTCAAAATGTCTCTTAATAAAATATTTATATTTTGAATAGCTTAATTAATTTAATTAAAAAAATAAAATTCTTAAAATAATTTAAAAAAAATAATATTTTACGTGTAAATGTGCGATGTACAGTAATGAGCGCAACGTCTACCGGCTGCCAAACCGGCCCCATATTGGCCGATTGGGAGATTAATGCTTTTCCAAAAACTAGACGATTTAAAATGTTTGTTTCCCTACGTTACGACCTCCAGTACTATTAGATTAAATTATTGATATATAGGTTTTATATTGGAATTTGTTTTATTGCTATTTTAAAATTGAATTTAAAACATTAGTTACATTTTTCTCACTATTCCAAATGTTACTAAAGCATTTTTGCTCTATTCCAGTCTCGATTAAAATTAGTTGAACATTTTTAATTTAAATGGAACAAAGTTGTTGAATGCACATTGGTGATAAAATATTAACGATATATTATGATTAAGTTATCACCTGGTAAGCACGTTGCGTCTTTGACTAATTACGTGTATATACACATGTCTATCTTAAAGAATGAAAGCGTTCGTTCTTTTTATACCCCAATAGATCAACTAGACGTAGTCTTTACTTCGAATTTGTTATAAAACCGCTCTTAAAATATTTGTATAAAATCTAAATAACGCTACAAGCAAGCTCGCTATAGTATCGGTAATCCAATTAAGTTTGAGTTGGTGCACGTTCGAAGTTTTCAGTGTAATCATTGCACTACGATCGAGTGCAGGTACAAACCATTGTTTGGTTAGAAGTTATTTAAGTTCACTGTAAATTAGTTACTCTATTCTGCGTAACTGTAGACAAAAAATACGATATTTAACGTGTGTATTAAGTAAGATTCTTAATGTAATTTCTTGCTTAAATAATATTTGATACGTCTAACTTAGTTGTTATTTTTATAATGTTTAAAGACACAAAGAGTAACAAACTCTTCACTGAAAATTGAAACGATGTAAATAAAAGATTCAAAAATTATATTTGAGAAATTAAGTATAAAACAAAAATAAGCAAAGATTCAGACATGTTACATTTATAAGTAAGTTTATATAAAACGGGAAAAGCTCAAAGACGTTCGTAATTACGCCTCCCTCGTTAGCGAATTCAATTTAACAACCAATGGAAACGTTAATTTTAATTAATATGTACATAATTACTTATAATTTTTGCTATATTCTATTTGCTTCAGATTATTTGGTCAAAGGCAATTAGAATTACTATGTTACAAAATTATTCGGTTACCAAATAGTTTTAGATCTAAAGAGAAAACTTCGGATCCGATTTTAAGAAATTTACGATCACGAAAATATTGAGATTCCGGAAGGTTAAGTTTATTTAGAGTAATGGAAAAAAACTAACATTCTATATTCATTTATACAAATATTTCTTATAATTATTTTATAAAATAGGTTAATTAATGTGTTAGAATTTAATGTTGTTCATTAATACGTAGAGAAGGAACTAAAAATATGCATACAATTACCTATACATATATTTGTATAGTGTATACACTAGACTTGTAACTTACTTTCAAGCAATTTATATTGAGCGCAATACACGCTACCTTTTTTCAACGATTGCTCGTGACGGGGAACAAAACATTCCAATTCCAATGCCTTTGGGATCGAATCACGTGTAACGATTACTTTAAATAGTTTGATGGTATGCTTTAATAGAAAGATTTTTTATTTCCTTTTCACTTAAAATGGAAAAATTTTCACCAAGAACATTAATCACGCAATTCGTTTTACATTTGGACGGTTAATTAATTGTTGTTAATAATTTGTTTAAAAATTTACGTTTTACATTAACTAACATCCAGCCCACTGGATGTTAAGTAACGACACAGTCATATTATGTAATGTTCTAATTGCGTGCTGTATATGATATATATTATGCGATGTATACTGGAAATTAACGGGAGTGCAACCACGGGGCACCGTTGGTATGGTAAAAACATACAGAATAGACTCAGTGAAATTTAAATCAACGATAAGATTACGTAGCCTAAGTTGTTCTTATCGCTAAACCAAAAAGCTCGTGAAAAAATTAAGACTTTTTGAAAATTACAACATTAAAAAAGAGTAAAAATGATGAGCAAAATAACTCGACAATTCGTTGAAATAATTCATTAACCTTACCGTGCCTGCAGTCAGTTACAGCAAATATTTTACGTTAAATTTCATAGCTACGAAAAACAGTTTCTCTCGAACAATTTACTTTTCCATAATTAAAATACGTAACAAGCGCTTTTCCGGACATGTATCACATAAATGTGTATTGCTAGTTTTAATTAATTCATGGACACCTGTAATTTTTCCGAGCTAACGTAGCCATTTTATTTTCTTTATGAATACTAAAAAATGACTGCATTTTACGTAAAGAAATAGACGAGTATTTAAACAATATTTATTTTGAGAATCGATCGTATTGGCAGATGATACAGTTACAACGAGTAGCAGGCGACTACTCAGACAGGTTACAGGACTAGGAAACCCAAGAGCTCTCAACTATGTTGACTTTCAAAAGATCGTAATACAAGTACCTACTTGGTTTGATTGAAAAATCTTTCTTTAAAGTTTCTCAATGACGTTCAGTTCGTATTCTATGTTTATACTTAATGATATTCTATACTTGAGTGAAGTTTGCTTTTCATTATAAGTTTCCGACGAGTGTTTGTGTATTCTATGCCGTTCTGAAAAAGAAAGACATTATTGCATTTTTGTATAAACAAAATTAAGAGTTATTGAATAAATGGTAGATCATTAAACAAAAAAATGCAGTACTTTTATTAGGTAGCAGATATAGCATGGAAGTTCATCAAAGTGAAAGAAAGCAGTGACCGATAGCATTGTATAATACTATCTACGGCAGGTATCTAATATATGAATGGTATTCTATCGGTAGTTTCGTCATAAGCAATTCGAAATGCACCAGTTAGGCGTCACAAGGACGGCAATCCGAATATCTCCCAGGAGTCAGTATTCAAATTGCCAAGACGTTCAGAAAGTAGGTCAACAGACCATACAATTGCATCAATTTCCCACCATTTCGGTTCAACTGCTATCGGAAATAGATGAAAAATACATATGACTTTATTCAATAAGACGTTTGCTACTATTAGGGCACAGGCATTTATAGCCTTTGTAAGCAACTAAGAAATAATCATAAAATTATGTCTGTATCAAATCAAACACAAGTGAATTTAATTTTGTTTACGTCATTCAAGAACTGCTTACATTATCGATTTTTAAATTTATAAGTTTTAATATCAACATCAAAACTGGTAGGGCGCTGATCTAATGTATAGCTTTTACTCAGTATGTTATTGAAGGACTATTCAACAAACTTTTGCATGAAAATATTGTTCTTTAATGAGAACATATTCTGTTGAAACAAATTATGGACTCTTCATTAAAAGTTGTAATTGTATATAAATAGAGGTGACTGAATTGGTTGTGGGTAATCTGGTCACGAAATCGTGTTAATTTACATGCTGTTCTAGTAACGTGTAGGAATTGGAGTAAATTAAGTACATACTCGTACATAACAAGCAAGTTTCGCCTTTATACCTTATGCGTAAAGGCGAGAAACCTTTACTATATAGTGCTCACCGCCCACACTTTAAAATTAACAAAAGGACGTAGAATAGATATTGTGAAAAATACTTATCGTCACAAACGGAGATCAATTTGGAATTGTGACATAAATACCAGTTCACAGTGAGGATTCTTAATGATGTGAAAAATCTAAACACAAAACATGTTTATAAGTGTTAAAATTATGATTGGAGAATACGTCCGCTACAACGAAATTATTCGTAATTCTAAATAGTACGATGTGTTGGAGAGGCTTAATCTTCATTCACACAGTTCACGCACCAAATGTTACGATTGTAGTTCAGTAGGTTATAAGGTTATTACGTAATAGCGATTTGTTAATTTAATTGTGGAAAGTGTAAAATTTGAAACTACCTTTACTCTATTATTGTTATTTCGATGTGTTTATGTTTTCATACTGATTTACTGTTTAACATCTGAATAACTTTACCATAAGTAAGATTTAAGTGGTATAAGATAAATTACAACTTATTATAATAACGTTTTGATGGTGGTTGAAGTGGTGAAAAGAGTAGGTGAGAATCTTAGCAAAACGATATTCTGCCTACATTTATGTCAAAATATTTTCATTTGTATCCGGTTCTTTGGGACCACTGGTACTAAATTCAATTCAAATCTTACAGAGTCACAAAGGGTCGTTTAGAAAAAAACTGTTTAATCACGTTATTCTTGGAAACTTCCACATCTTATATTATTTAAATTTTCTAAACTAGGAAGACTTGACTTGCCAACTAAGGCATTGCTTGTTAAGTAATGCTTTGATATTTTTGTGGATGGCCTTAAACTTATTTTGTAGTTTTATGGAACATAGCCAGTTTATACATTATATAATCTGACAATTTATAAAGGTTGCCACTGGATAATAATCCCAGTGCCAAGATTCTTTGTCCTTGTAACGAATGTTTATTGGATGTTCTGTGAAACCAATATTTTTCTTAAAAACATAGGTAGCTTTTTTGTACATTATATACATAATAACGACAGACTAAAATGATTCTCAGTTAATGGTGGTAGGGAAAGTGATGTAGAGATCATCCTTGATGTGGCATAGACTTTTTTTATTCCGCGCAAATAAAATCAAAACACGCATTAGTGCAATCTCACGACCTTTATATATATGGACGATGATTGGAACAGGATCGAATTTCGGCATTTTTATTTGCCGTTTTCGGTCTGTAATGATCAGATTTACAAATAATGGGAATAAAATAAATTAGAAATATAATAAAAATATATAAGACGTGTAACGTAAGGTATACGATCAATAGTACTGGTATTCTTATACTTTCAAAATCAGAGTTCTCAAAGCCTTATCAGTTGGTATAAAGGACGCTGCAGAAAACTGCAACTATTGTATTTTCGAAGCGTGCTGGGAACAGCACCACAAATGTCCTCATATATCGGTAGAAGTTGATCCGTTTCTATTTATTTCTTATCTTTATTATTTCAAAACTCAAAACAAAGACAAAAATGTACTCGAAGAATTTTTCGCCCATACACGGAGCTTTTGAGACGTTATTACAAAGGAAATGACTTTTTATCTTTAATCTTTTTGTTCGTTCGAAATGTTTACAACGAGCGTATATCCCTTAATGTGATTGAGATAACAGAGACTTGTATAAAATTGATTATACATTTATGATTTATTTTATTTAAAAATATTCTCTTGAAGGAAGTACTTAGTATTTTTTTTACTATCTAGCTTTTAGAAAATCTCTACCAATTTTTTCAACAATGAAATATAGAGCGAGATACAAAAAATACCAGCAAAAATTAAGGGTAAGATCCGTTTTTCTTATTAGATTTTTTGCAATATTCTTCATTTCAGATAACTGAATTGTCGAGAAGGCCCGCTCATGCGTGCACTACGCGGAATGAAGGAAATCCAATTTTTGTAATATATAGGAATGTCATTTTAACAAATCGCATTATGTTTTATGAAATGTTATTATTAAAATCATCATTTTTACACGAGATGACGCAATGCATTTTCAATTATACTAATAGGTTAAGCGACAATTGTATGTCGCTTTCTAAGAATACTGTGTGTACAAGTGTTAGATTTGGTATATTTAAAATTTATTATATAGAAAAGAAATTAAAAATGCTTACTAAGGTTTTTATATAAAATAATCTAATACCTGCATTATTTTCTGTTTTATAAAATAAATATATTAACCTAATGTCAGTTGAAAGTTGGCCATCGGGCAATCCCTAGTTATTACTTTACACAACAAATAAACAAGGATTTTTTTTTAAATATAAGCGTAAATGAAGAAAATTACTAAAAATATTAAGATTATATTCCCATCAGGTTTTATTAAATACAATATATTCCTAGGAATATATTACAGGAATAATTTACCCGTCTCAAAGTCTTTATGAAAAATTTGCAACTTTCTGCCTTTTAAATCAATCGTTGTGAATCTTCATAAAATCTTAACATCTGCTGGGTTTATAGATGTGTCAAAGATGTTAAGAGTCTCGTAAATCGCAATACCCAGAGAGTGTAGGCGTAAAATAGATTTAAATACTCGGATTTCTCCTTAACGTTTATTGCATAGCAAGGTATGAAATCGGCTTATCGCTTAACGACCAATTGAATTTCGATATTAATATTTAATTAACTGCAGTTAAAGTTTAATAAATGAACGTATTCGCTTATATACGTAACAGATGTTACTCTCGGTGTACAAAAACCAAAATAAAACTGAAAGTTGGAAAATTTTAGTTTCTTCACTAGTTTTACAAGAACATTTTTATATACGAAATGAACAAAAACGTATATCTATTAAAACATCAAAAAAAATCCACAGCAATATAACGTCATTACTTAATATGAGCGATGCGAGCCGTCGGTCAAATGATTTATACTTTTAAAAAATTTCCCTTACGATTTATTTACTTCAACTAAAAAATATTATGATCGGCAATATTATATCGTGGTAAATGAAAAGCTGTTGGAATATTCGATTGGAGTTGATTTTCACGAACACTTCGTATTCATTGGGCGAGTGTCACTCATCAATTTCCATTGGGAATCATCGTTCATTCGAAGCCGAGAAGAATAATTATTTTCGACTACTGGAATTTGAAATATTATTAATTTTTAACTCAATAAAATGTTAGGGTATGATAAATGTACATTTTTTGCCATATTTTCGTTCAAAATGAACTAATAATGTTCGAAACAAATTAGACATGTCTGACGTTTGCTCAATCTAAGAGACTGAAGGAAGTAAATAGATATCTTGTTACTATAATAAAATGACGAAATCCTTATTATAATAAATGATAAGTGTGTATTAACTAAACATCGAATTTATTTACTAAAAGGGTATCGTGTATTTGTGGGGACGCAGTTTCCCAGCGCGTTTAAATCTAAAAGCAACGCATCATTGCAAATGCGTCACGCATCTCTGGTTGCGTTTCAAATGGTCCTGAACAACTGCCTCTCTAAATGGATTACCTGTCAAAGCACACCCTTTTTACGCTAAAAACGTTTATGCTAATAACAACAAAGTTCGTACAAAGAAATATGGTTTCATAAGCTTAAAACCTCGCTATTATGTTGACGCGCTAAAATGTTTCTTAGGGGAAATGGAATTAAACTTTATATAGACAAAAATGGGATGGGCGTCTCCTTAAGTAAACCGCTTTCTACCCGATTGCTCTCATACATTATTCAGAGTGAGTACTTTCAGTCTTAGGTTATATATTTTCAATAAAATTATTTTTCCGTTATTTATTTTTGTAACAGTGATTTCGTTTAGATAATACACAATGGTATTTAACAGTCTCTTAATGTCTGAACTTCACTTGAACTGTTTTCTTAAACATAAGTACGTCTGGTTTTAGCCGTTTGAAATTCATTGTAATATTTTCTCTTCAAAGATATACGTATAGGTATATGCGTATATATCTAAATAATATACAAAAAATAAACAATGTCTTAATAGGTCATACATAATGTTCATTTCTCAATATTCCTTTTAAGGTGTTAATTTAAATTTGTTTCCACACTATTTATTCAAATGTTCTCAAAAAACTCGGTACCTAAGTATTTTGTTGAACATTTACAGTTTCTTGAATATCTATACCTATTTCACGTGTAATCGATATATATTATAAACTAATGCTAAGTTGAGTCCGGCCATAATTCAGCATTACATGCAAACTACCGTATTCAAACATTATGTTAGTCGCAGGTCATATAATGAATAGATAATGGCTTGTTATCAAACTCTGTTTACTTTGTCTACGAACTTGTTTAACCCTTGTACCCTATTATATACCCTTGTAAATCCTATATACATAAAACAATAAATAGATTATGAAGCAAAGTTTCCTGTCAAGGTGCTTGTTTATGGGAAACAATTTTCTTTATTATCACTTCAGGTGGTATAATCATAGTTATTCTTTTAAGGCAGAAAGTTCGTTAATTAAAAAATCGTTTTGTTTTGAAATATTCTATTATATACGAAAAGAAACAAGGAATTGTACAAAAAGTTAGCACCGAATTGAAACGACAATATCTTTGAAATATTTACATGTTTGTTTCAGAAGTTTTAATGACCAAAAAAGGGATGTATGTATTGATATTCTTCGGATAAGAATTTAATAATTTCTAGCTATATTGAAGAATAAACAAAAATTTACTTAATTACATTAACGGTATTCAGAAACTTTATAATTATAATGGGATTTCATTATGTAAGCAGCACAAGCTGTCAACTTTAACACAGCTATAAAATTTAAAACAAAGAAAATATATATTTTAGGAATATAAAATAATAATTCCTAAAATATATATTAATAATTTTGGTTTTATGGAACCGAAAATGAATTTCCCTTCCAATGTTTTACCATTTGCTCGTGAGCACTTCTATTGAATTGAATGAATTTTATTATACTAGAATCTAAGTAAACTATATTAAACATTTAATAAAAATATCACTATAATATATCCGTATATATAATACTAATGATTTATGCCATTATCAAATGGAGATATCTTACACTGAACGTAAATATTTTATTGTATGCAAAATATATTAAAAAATTTCCAATTACGTCATTTTCATTATAACGCAACTGGTTTCCACACTGAAAAAGCATCTACTCTTAGATAGGTTAAACTAGAACAGATAAGCGTTTAAAACTATCGTGATCACGCATAGATGACCTAAATAATTTTCAGCAAAATATATACAAGAAAAGCACACTTAGTAGGTGCTTATAGATAACGCAAAGAGAACTCTATTTCTATTACGGAGGTTATATGGAAGACAATGTTGCGGGACTTCAAGTCCAAACTTTTAAAAGCCAAGTTTTCCGGACTACCTTATTTTAGTTAAAGTAGACAGTCATAGTTAAGAATTTTAGGGTTTCGTTTATTTATAGGTTAATTTTCTATTACAAACGAAAATAATCAACTCATCGATTTTAGATACTACAAACATTTTTTTATTTTAATTTATTCTTACAACGAGACCGCCCCTAGAATATATAAAGAAATACAGTTTATTTGCAATAATTTATGTAATAAGTCCATTCTATCTTATATTACTAAAGTTCATAAGTAGTTATGAATAATTCAAATATTATTAAGTATTTATTAAACAATCTTAAAGTATTATACCTAGAATTATTCTTTTCTCAAATTATAAACTTAACATGTGTGTTGGATTTAAAAGACTTTCAGTATAACAAACCATGATTGTATGCGGACGACTCCTACTCGTTCGTCTTTTTGTTTTTGTTATTAAAAGCTTTACGCGTACGGTTTGGCGTTACACATTTATCAAACAATTTGTTATCTGTAGTCATGATTATGATGTTTCTATATTAACCAAAAAATCTTTCAATTACTATTTTCTTGTTAGCGATAGGCTCAGAGGACTTAATTCGTATTCTTCAGGAAGGTCGAACTACTTGGAGATGATCCAACGAGGAAAAGCTGTCAATTACCTTATAATGCAGTTCAGGCAAGTTCAGTAATTGTCTAACCGTTTGGCATAGTGCCAGTGCTAACGTTACATGTAAGAGTGTCAACATTGTGAAGATCTAGGACATATAATCCTTCTAGAAGCTCCCTACTGGTTCATTTTAATTGCAAAACTTACTATAATTCATAATATTTATGCCATGTTTGACAATGTCGATATGACGTAACGAGACAATATAATAGAGATGACAACATAAATCCTATAACACGGTAGTGATATATCGTCGAACAAATAAGATAAATAGAAACAAAGTCTCGACGCCAATAACTTTGCTGTCGTTATGAAAATGTTTTTTAACTACAAAAAAACACGCTTTGACTCAAGTTTCCATCCACTCTAATCTTTTATTATTATGATATCAACTGCATATAGATACAGTTTCATTCTATTAGAGACTTCTGTTAAAATCAGCCCCCAAGTTACAAGTGAAGTTGATATAGAATTGCTTGAGAATAATCCGTACCCCGTCAGATAGATTTTTAACAAATGTCCGTAGGTGACAAAATATCGTATAATATCGGGAACAATAAAAAAACACAAATGTAAAATTATTCTCTGAAGGTGATTCGTACCAACGATCTTTTTAAATGTTTTATTTTAATAATTAAAGTGAACTGACTAGCGTTGAAGCCTATAACTCAACGTAATTAACATTTTAGAACACTAAGTTGTATTGGCAAAACATTTCTTATACAGATGGTCCTGTTTTTATCCGCCAGACTTTTCATACTTAATAGCCAATAACAATAAAACACAGAAACACTACCGTGTCCTAATAAAGACTTAAGACCGCTGGATTAATCAGCTATATGGGGCAGGGGTGCTTATACTCAGTTTTACGACGGCCTTCGAGTGGGCACGATCTTACAGCGTTGAACACATTCGTGGTAGCTATAAAACTGGAATTTACGATAACAACAGTAAACACTTGTTCTAGGTGACCTAAATTAGGCCGAAATGTAAAAAATAGTCCTTATCTCCCATAAGACCTATTTATTAATAATAATAATTGTTATAGTTATACCATTCTATAATATAAGGTCCGTAACTTAAACGTATTTCTTGTAACCCATATATGCAGTTTTAGGTAAACCTATACAAAACTAATACCTATTTTATATAGAATAATATTTAATTTATATTTTATAATATATTAACTTTGAACACGTATGTGTATGTATGAAAATAATAAATATATTTGTATGGAAATAAAAGTAAAAATGGTACTTATCGTCAACATCTTCATAAAAATGAGTCATAATCAAAATACTGCTTCAAACTTTATAGTCATTCGATAAAAACGAACAGAAATAAACAAAAATTTAAGATTCTGAGGTTTATATGTACTCATTACTCAAATAGTAAAGTAAGGTCGTTTCGACTCCAAACTTATAAAACAACTTTATTCTAAAAATAACACATAAACTTCGGACAATGGTAATGGTAACTTTGATAGCAAAAACTTGTGTACTCCTATTCTTATCTGGAACAGAACTCTGTGAGGGACCAGAGAGGGGAGCTAAAGTTCGCGTGGAAAGTCCAGTGATGTGTCAAAAGATAGTACTTACATTGTTGGTTTTGTTTTTTATCTTTATCGTTTAGAATAATGGCCGGAAAGTTATAATTTTAAAAACATCCTTACATTTTTACACATGTGAAATCAATGAGCTATTGTTAACTGCGTATTATTAGTGACACTGATAATATACGCATTTTTAAATACAATGACAAAATAACGATCACATCAATGAGTGCCTGTATAACACACTAGCTTTTGGTAGCAGCTTCTCTCACGTTCATTTCTATTTATAAACCTTAGGTTACATTTCTGGACTTTTAGTGAGCTTTCCTAATTTTTTTGAAAATATAATATAGCTTTTAGCCTTCCTTGATATACGTACTATCCACCACTGAAAGAATTTTTCAGGTCGGTCCAGCAGTTTCTGAGATTAGCACGTTCAAAGAAACAAGCAAACTCTTCAACTTCATAATATTAGTACAGATTAAGAAAATTTGCAGATTTTAGCTATCTATATTTTCATAAACGTCAGTTTACAGCAAACATTCTATGTTCAGCAAAAAAGATGAATTAATTTATTTATTAACAAACGATATTATGTATATAATCAACTTTAATTAGAATTGTGCTTAATTATATAATGATAAGTGAATACAAAACGTACGTAAGCATATTCAAACTTACCAGGTTCATTCACGGTCACATTTCCCAATCGAATTAAAATTTTCCTTTTTGTCGTATCTTCCTAACTGATAATTAATGTTTGGTAGACTTGCACACTCATGACGTGACTTTTTAATATCGGTGTACCTACTCCAAAACCAGCACTTGTAGACACATCGGCAGATTGCCCGTTGGGGGAATTTTGCTGATCGGATTAGAGTAAAACGAACGGCTGAGCCACCTGGATGTCTGAGTGCCGACCCGTGTTAACCTACGTTTGCTTTTTGTTACTAACCTTTATAAACATAAAAGCAGACGTAAAGGGGATATTTTTATATCTAGCTATTGTAATACAGTGGATGAGATCTTTATTATATCGCATGAATATTGAAAGAATCCATATTCCATTTGGTAATAAAAGTTTGAATATAGATTCGGAGAAACAAAAAAAAAACGTTTCGGTTGAACCCAAAAAGCCACTTACATGCTATTTAAAAAAAAGAATAGAAAAATTGACACAGAATTGTATCTCTCCCATGGCCCACTAGAGAGCAGGGATCTTTAACATGTCTCAAGTTCCTTTTAATGACTACAGCATTTGTTAAGTAGTACGTTTCGACGAAATCAAACACTTATAGTTGAATATACGTACGAGACTATGATTAAAATATACCAAAAACGTCTAGTAGCATATTTTATTTATTTTTCTATTTCCATTATTTACACCTCGCTTTGTAACGGTATGTCAAAGCGAATAAAACATTACGTAAACATGTGAACAAATTCCTCCATCCTCTAAAAGCGTGAATATGCAAATAATACATTTATGTGTCAGCATTCTTTTTTATGTCAACGTCTTGATCAACCAGCCGCATATTACATACCTATATCGCTGAGGGTGTATTTTAACAGGAAATCATAAATCACTACATTTTTTATAAAAGAAAAGAGAAACTACAATACAAATAAAACACAATGCCTAAAAAAATTGTAGCGCAAAATATGAAAGAACAACAATATATTCGAAACAACAGACACTACCGTTGTATAATAGGTATCTGAGTTACTTTTAACAGCAGAACATACGTCAATTTTTCCTATGTGGCCAAAAAATATTGTATTTTATCCTACTAGTATGAACAATAAGTATTAGATTACAAATTCCTGTATTAAATCCATTTAACTTAATTATTTTTAACGCATCAACACTATGGTATGATATATTTGACTTTAATAATGGGAGTAGAGGAAGCGAAACTAGTTTGTCAGCATCGTAGGAAAGCCGTAGTCTCTGCTTACCCTCTAAGGGAAAAAAGGCGTGATTACATATACGTATAAATGTTTGAGTTGAACACGTTAGAATCTAGAGATTAAGCGTATTCTTTATGGAAACTAAATTCAAAATGATTGCACCACATATTTGTTAACGTCTGTCGTATAATGTGAGTAATAAAAAATTAATTGATCAGAATTCTGAAGAAAATCCTAGCATTAGTTTCTTAATAGCATTTCTATCATGATAGCCATATAACAGATATATCGAACATACATAATATTGCTTTAAAAGTTGAGATATACAACGATGAATACGTACTAGTTTACTCGATTTTATAAATCGCTGCTACAGTAGAGTAATAGAGGAAAACACGGTTGGTTTTAACAAAACAAGTTGTTGATAGTTGTTTTCCATCAACTCGTGTCAAAACAATTGTAAATAAATTAATTTTCATTTGTTTCAGGTGAATTTCGTCAGTTGGAAGGCAGTTCGCCTGTTAATTAATTAGCATTGCCTGCCGCGAAGCCGCTCCACTGCTTTCGACTTCCACAAGCAATTTTCTGAATACAGGCTATATGAAACTTTTAGTAGTGTGATTTATAATTTTATACGTAACAATACCATTTTTATTTATTGCTTAGCTAAAAGTACGAGTTTCTTAAAATGATTATTAATTTTGTTTTTTTATTATTTCTATTTAACTATTACTGTTCTACTCTGCTTAGAAAATTTAGTGAGATAACCACGCAATATCGTGTGATTGAAACTTAACTTATTTATAACTTATATGATGTACGTTACTTTTTTTAATAATTTTTTGCAGTCAGTAAATGGCTCTTGTTGCATATAATTAATAATATATTTTATCTTATACCTATGAGTGGGGAATCACGGGTTTAAAATATAATGGTATTGAGCTGACTCCGAAAGTTATTCTAATACATACGTCATATCATGTGTCATTGCATTCTTTTCAGCAGAAGTCGTTAAAATTATTTTTCCAGAATATTAAATGGGTAATTTCACTACTGACAGTGGATGCAAGACTGTCATGTTTAAGTACGGTCTATGATTAACAAACTTCAATGTCCCATTTCAGTTCTTACATTTTTGGGTTAAAATTTACAGCGAAAATAAAAAAAATAATTGAATTATTATAAATATACCAACTACATTTTATCGTAATAAATGTGGCTATTAAAACATAACATACTTTTTTTATGACGTAAATGAACATGAATGCTAATTATGATAATTATGGTAATGTTATTATTATTATTCAATGACGCTTTGTCGATCTCTTCATATGATATACCACTTCACTTCAAATCTGGAATTTCTGGGATCATATCTCTTCTGTACTATAATAAACATATTTAGAACTTTATGAAATATGTAAAGTCTAGGAAATCTGTGCCAAATGTCTAATAGTTTTTCAAGCTTTGAAAGCGTAGCATGATTTTAGCTGCAATTTCTTGATATTTCATTACACTCGATGAAGATTGTTCCTTTAGAATACTCCGTAAGCTTTTTGCGATTTAGAAAATAGGTCACGGCCCTCAAATTCACGACAACTACTTACACAATATCTTAAGTTTAGTTTGCGTTATACCGTAAGATTTGTTTGCACAATAAACATGCCGCTCGGCGCTCGTGTGCCCAATCACGCTCTCAATACCGAGGGAGCTTCGTCCAGACCTAAATAAACCTCACATGGAGCCACTAAAGCTTTCCTATCTATTTACCAAAATATACTTTTAATAGCAGTAATATATAATATTAATATATTGTCTATTACGATTTCTGAAAAGTGCAATTTCGTGAAAATGTCATAAACTTTTTTAACAGATTTTTGAAAGTAAAGTAAACTTTATAGCTCTTTATGTATTAACATAAATTAAAACATTAAAACTTCTTTTCTATAACTTGAGACTTACTTGTTAGTAAGTCAATTCATATATTAAAGCCGACACGGGCGTCATTGCACTTCACGATCCCATCTATAAAATGTGGCATCTATTAAAGTTTTTTTTGTGAAGGACATGTGCGTTTTTAATTATTGGCCATAGTTATATTGGCCATAAAAAACAACCAGACGTTAATAAAACGAACCGGACGTTATTTATAACGGTGGTGTGTGGTGGTTAGTGAGGAGAACTTAATTTTACAAGGTTAATGTTAGATAATATTCGACAATAGGGAAAACTACCTGAAAATCTAATATAAATATAATAAACTAGATGAGAATTCAATTCGTAGTCTTTCCGTTTAGTGCAGGGTGTACTTAGCCGTCAAAAAGCCCGTCAAGAGTCATCCACATTGATTATCAGTAGATTCTCATTGAATACTAGTACCATTCGTTTTTGTGGCCCAATATTCTATTATCCCTAGAGAAGTTGAAGGTTGAAAGAGATGTCAAAGAAATATACCGAGATGCGTATATAAACCCTTTTAGATAGCATAAAGGTCGTCGCAAATGGATTTACGTAGGTGTACTTACATTTCTATAGCGCTTGTAATGAATAGCTTTATTTGCACGTTGTTAAATAACATTTATATTATTATTATTGACTAATATCGGCCATTAATAATAACTGAATCAAATTACTTTTTTATTTTAAATTTTATAATTTTATATATATATATAAGTAAATTTAAATATACATATGCTTAAAATATATGAGTATTATATTATTCTATTCTGTCTCAAGTTTCAACGAGTCTAGAATAAACTGAATAATATGTTTATTAAAATAAGAAGACATCTTAAATGAATATTTCATTGTTGTTAATGCAAAAATAATAAGATAAAGAATGAGGTTTTATATTTTCTTTAAAAGTTTTGATGGCAACTCGTAAAATAACTTCTAGCCACTGAATTTTCCTGCGTAAAGCCCAATCGTAGAGATATATCAGTGGGTCGGAAAACGACAATAAATAAAGCTAATTAAAGTGCCTTCGCAGCGGTTAAGGCATCACTATGTTATTTTATTGGCTAACGAATGTAAGCTTTCATCTACTTCCAACTAATGAAAATACTATATTAAATTATATGTAATGAAACACAAAAGGTAACAGTGTGAAGAGATATTGCAAAGATACGAATATATGTGTAAGTTATACATTAAAACACAAGTCACGAAACACAGTTCATATACGAGTATAAAAAGTAACGTAGAGCAATGTGATTTTCGACTTCAATTTAGAACTTCCGCGTGCATGAATTAAAATGGCTGAATTCATTAATAATGACATTGGTTGAGGTATAAGTTACTATCAAATTAGCTTCGTGATGTCATAAAAATTATACAGACAATTATCACATGTCATTAAATAAAGAAAAAACAGTAACCCTGATAGTAGTTTAAGAAGAATTTATTTACATGACTTCGTATTTACGTATATCTACTATAATATTAATAAAAGCACATGAGAAAGGTATGGACAGATCTTACGTACGTTAAAACATTTTTAAAATATGTGAGAGCAAAGACGGTGTGATTAAATGACAACAATATAAATGATGGAGGATCGCAATTAAGCTGGCCCGCTGGCCACCAGCGCATCAATCACTGGCCATCCGGGGAACTGATTTTATTTCGTTATTTTCTACCGCTAGATATCTATGCTCGCCTGGTATCTCATAATTTTATTGTAATGCATTAGTAACATGTACTTCTATCTATTTGTGAGTATTTTTTATAACAAAAAAGTCACCATGGTTGATTTATTGATTTTATCTGTATTCAAATCTTTCTATTTGATTCTAGACTTATGTTTTTTCTTAATACTTTTTGGCGGTAACGATCATAAGAATATTACGTATAATAAAATTTATCTTAAAACTTTTAAAGCATTGAGCCCTTTAATGATCATAAAAATACGGATTAAGAACGCGCCCATCCACAACTAATGAGTCTAAAATTACGTTTTGTAAAGGCATCGTAAATATAGCTTGAGCTTATTAATTTTTGCACGCTTTATTAAATTTGTTCGGTTCAGTGAAATATTTTAATATTATTTTCAATATCATTTTACACTTTAAAGTTTATATATTTTACTCTAGAAACATTTAACAACTTAAAACCCTATTTATTCGTCCACTGTTCCTATCATTATTTGGATGTTCGCTTATTAGAGGAATATATAACTATAGTGTATTCGTTACGTAAAAAATTAAAAAAATTATCAACTGAAATATTACGTGTATAAAAAAAGGAAAGGTAACCACGAGATCTTTTCTTTCTATGAAAAGTAAATAAAAAGGTATATTTTTAGTAAAGAGAATGCTGAAATATTTAAAGTTTTTTAAACTGAAGATATCGGTGGATAGAATTTTTAAGAGATCAAATACTGAATAAAAAATTTGGAATGTAAATACATATTCAACTTATACGTATGTACGTTGAAATATAGCTATACTTCAATACAAAGGATATTGTTGCTGAAGACCCGGGCGGTATAAAACAGGGAACGACAAGATTGCTTGAATTTACCTGGAACAAAAGAGAACGTTGTTTTTATTAACATTTTCAATATTGCAATTTTCTCAGAGACGGGAACAAAGAGGCATTGTTTGTCAACAGGTAAATTGTAATTGATATTAAGTAGTTATAATTATTAAGTTTAAAAGCTAGTTTTGATAATGGTACAAGTTTTGTAATTGTATTTACTTTAATTAAATGTCGATAACTACTGAAGAAGCTTCAACAAGGGCGTTTTATCAAAATCCGTTTGAATAAAATGCATCCAAGTAAATACATAAACAAAATAATTACTAAAAAGTATTGTACAACCAATTTACATACTTCTCAAATAATAATAATATGCATTGAAGTATAATCAACAAGTTTTTACCAACTATTAATAAAAATATGCTGCCATTATTTAACATAGCATGAATTTATATTAATAATAATTTATAAAAAGGTAATTCGCCTTTTGTAGGTCTTTCGTGACAAAGACAGTTTAGCGGTCATTGAATTATGTACAATGGAAAATTACGTATAACAAATAAGAGTTCATCACAAAAAATAAGGATTATGAACTGTGGGCGGAACAATTGTGGTTATTTTACCACAGACTAATGTATTCCTATCAACAGTTGCGAAATAAGATTTACAGACAGAACGAACAATAATATATGATAGTTAATGTTTTATTCTATACTACCCTTTATTCGTTTCCGTGTATCTTATAACCTCTAAAATTACAATTTGTATGTACAAAATACAGTCGCCAAACAAGGTACAAAGAATGAATAGACGACAATGATTAGTGCTGACTTTTTAATTGTTACGAGAGAATATAAACACGTTTCGGTGGAATAGGACAGGAAAGTGAAAAGACAAATACATATAGAGAAATAGCTACGATCCTCTATTAATGGACACAGGAATTTTATATATACCAGCCTTAATACTATACTTTATTTGCTTCGTTCACAAGTACTTTGCCAATACACTGTATTCTTTCGAAGCTGGAGGTCGTTCACGTCTTCGGTCTTCCCACAACCCACATAGCTCCTTTTAAGGCACTCCCTGGTGATGCTCAACGACGTGTCGACTTCCCTACATTTTTATACGTAACCAGTTTACCCTAATTCTTTTTAATGTAAAGCGGTTAGAGAACTATCTGAATATATCTTATATTTATGCCTTAGATATTACAAAAACATTACTTTTCGATAGATAAAGTTGATTAAAGAACTTGGTATAGTTCACAGTCACGTTTTTTGGGATTCTGTTAACATTTTTTACCTTTGCCTGAGACCTCTTCGTGAAACTATACATAAGAGATTTAGGATCAAATAGTTAATACAAAGAATCAATATAACCACTTATAGTGTTTAAGATATATAATTTTGAACTAATTATGTATTTAATTGCTAAAACATTGGTAGTTATGTCATACATTGATTAGGTAAACAATTTTCTGACTAAGACGGTTAAAACTAATAAAAATATGAAATGGGCAACTGATTTTACGCAAAATATCCATTTTTTATAAATAAATCCCATTTCAGCTTCACTAAGATAGATCTCGGTTGAAAGGATTTTTTCTTAATAAAATTAATCATTAAAACGTCTCCGCAATCGACGGAATACTAATAGGCTCGCCAGTCACTTCACCAATCTGAATAAAATTTAATTGAATTTCTAAGGTCAACCGCTTGTAAAAAAACTCTATCGAGTTTCAATTAACTAATACTAGAGCACTAAATGATGAAGTGACATTTTATAATTTACGTCGAAATGAAAGCAAAAAATATAATACTGTTTTTGTAAATCTTAATGAGGTAAAATAATAGAATATGAATTGAAAAAAATATTAATAAGACAAAAGGCTCTAGCGCAAATATATATACTTAAGGTTTATTATATAAACTGTTAATAGGAGACGTAAAATCTGATACGATTAAGTAACAAGAAACTAGAGCATATATTAAGGACGGCAATGCATCAAAGTTAACTTTTGTTATTGGTACTTGTAAACTAAGGTGATGGCCAATAATATATGCACTAAATTATTTTATACAAAAATTATGTATTAAGGGCACTCGAACGACATAAAAAGACGATCCAAGGTTATCTTAAATAATTTTATAGTCTTCCGTCAGGCCAGGTTAGGATGAAACACTATTTAAACATTCAATGCTGGCATATATAAAACTTATAAATAACAGTACACTATTTAAAATAAAAAAACTAAATGTATGAATCGGTAAGTAATTTAAATGAAATTTATTAAAAGTTCACTTTTGTTTTGTTTTATTAAATACGAGTAGTATCACAATTATAATTCAAAAAATTTTAAGCGTCTTTGTGATGGTCCTGCATCCACTTAAAGTAGATGGAATATGAAAAATGTGTTATGTTACGGCATAAAAAATGTATGACAGTACGATAAAGACATACTAGAGTCACTGCAACGAAAAATATATAAATAACATTTTCCTTTTTGTATATTTTCTGAACTATAAAATTATTGACATTCTAAATTCAATTATAAAGTTTTATTTCTATACATAACAGTAAATGTATGTAGCGCTTACTGTATAATGTATATTATTAATTCATTTACCACCACTAATTGATAATCCTGTATTTAATTAATTGGACATAAAGTGTATCAATTATGTAGAATTAAATTCCATTATCCCTAAATAGTATCTACTATGCAGTAATGTTTATACGCTAGGACATTAATATATACTATTTTAACTGCATGAAAACAAAGTGCTTGCAATTTCTTCGCGCGAATCATGCTTTTATACATTTTCATATTACTTAGTTGCACCTTAGCACCTTTGAGTCTTAACACAAGTTCCAATTAAATATTAAAACAGCGTGAGTGCGCTTACAGTAACTCAATTTGAATGCTTAATTCTCTCTTTGTACTGGTACAGTTTTGTACTTCAAAAATTTGTATTTCAAAGAAGTAAAATTTACGCCACTGTAATCCTAGAAAGTTAAAAATGTAAAGCTCGACGCTTTTTATCTAAGTTTTTTTGAAGAGCGTTCGCGAGACTTTTTAAATTTGTTTTTACATAAAAAATATAAGCCGCTAAGTTCTGAACATTTAGTATTCCACACGCTGTATAAATGATTGAATATTTAATTACTAACTTTTACTCGCGGCTTCGATCGCTTTCATAGTTCATCATCTATGGTGGCTCACGTTTATGAGATTTTTAAAAAATCCCTCATATTAATAATTCCTATAACTGTTTTTATTGTCCCATATATCTAAATATTAAAAATCATCATGATCAACTGCTGCCTCAGCGGGCAGGTTTATCTTTCATAAAACATAAACACTTCTGGTACAGTTAATGAATAGTTAATAAATGACGTTATATGGCATAAATAATGTAATTTTAAAAGAATGAAGTCTATTTTTCTAAAACTATTTGGAGAATCTATCGATTATTTTTTTACAACGACAAATGTAAATTTATTATTTTTTTAAAAAAGAAACCACCACAAATGTTTATACAATCTATAGACGCCATTCAATACAGGCAATGATTTATCAACATAACAATCACCCGACGTATAACGAGTTTCACTTCGAAAAACCTAATATCATTGAGAGCTAAGCTCCATTCCACAACCCTTTTTTGTGTGACGCTTACATTTTTCAGAGGCGAGCGAATGGGGTGTAATTTGTATAACTAGAGCATTCGTATTTTTGTTCTTTGACTCGTACGTACTGAAAGTTCACGTTCAATTTATAAACTTTGCTTAAAATTACCGGATTGAAATCGTTGGGTAACAGACTGAAGTATCGACATTATTAGGCAGATGGGTATCCTGAGCAAAGAATTATTTAGATCCGATAGATGTATTGAATGAAACACATACGTTTATTGTGTTACATTTTGCTATTAAAATAAATAATACCTACTTGTCTGTACAAAATAATACGTTATGTGGTATAGAAGAAATACGGCAAGGAATTGATAGGTGAGCGCTGCGGCTGTCTTGTTGTGTACTAATATATAGTCTTTATAAAGTTGAGATTAATTAGATTCGTAAAACTATTAATAATGTTATTTGTATTCGCATACGAATAAGTACTTTTATGTTTCATATGCAAATTGTTTTGTAGGGAATGGAAAAATAAAAAATATCAACCGCATTTCAGAACGAATCTACAGTGAAATTGATTTGGCGAACATTTATAACGATTTTATTATATTACTAGCGATTTTTATTTTGAAATTTCGCTGATATGTGATTCAGATTTATTCAACGAATTTTTTTTTATTTCGGTTGGTACTCAAAGTTTAATATTGTAGTTTTTAATATCAGTTATCGCCAGACGAGAGTAAAGCTTGTTCCATAATTGATATCTCAGTTGTAAATTATGCAATGTTTTTATTCAAATATGCTTCACGGTTTACCATTATGAGCTGTGATTCGTGATCCGGATTTAATCCATCCATTTGTTTAATCCTCGAAATAGCCAGATATACAAATAACATTTATATCTATATACAAATACGCGAAATATTTCAGTACCGTTTTCAGCTTTGTTTAACTAACAATTGTTTATCTATTCATTGACATTATTAAGTATTAATAAGAATATTTTCAAAAATATACAATATACAGACGTATATACATAGGAGAAAATACGTTGCAAGCATATAATCTCAAATATTTTTCAGAACAAATTTCAACAATGATTGTAATCTAATTTCCACGCCTATGCGAACAGTTGTATTATCGTATCCAAATCAAGTCATACTATAATCAAAATATAAAAAACTACACATCATTATATCAGTAGTTAACTGTAACACCTTATTAAATTATTTTTGAGAAACAAAACTTTTTATTCAAGGATTTTATAGAGAATTGTCCATTAAAACAATTTCTCAATGCAATGTAATTCTATCTAAAACCTAATTTAAATAATATATCATACCACTGAGTTTTGTGAATTCAGCCAAAGTACAACAGAACAAGTCAGTTTTTTATCCTGATACCACGGGTCATCGGTGCGAATTTAAAGTGTGCCGAACTGCCAATATCACGTGATGACTTCCCCGCTGTACTTTCCCTCTTGACGCAGACAGACCCAAACTGTTTATTTCTGAATTGTTCACTTTACCTCTCACAAAAGGGGTATACACCATACATTCTCGTGTAAATATCTCGGTGAATTTATTTTGAATTTTTCTAGCAAGATAATGTATTTCGATTCATATGGGGTCCATACTGTTGGATTACACTCTAGATGGCTTTTAACTAGCGCATTCTACGAGTATGGTGTCACGATCATATTAATGTTAGTGAAGACTCCAGCTATGCGCAGTACGAATCCTCTCATAATCGAATCGAATAAACTCCCTATATATGATCCCTAAAATTTAAGACCAAGTTTACAGCTTTCTGCAATCCACCCTGTTCTTAATGGACATTAAAAGTTTATAATCATCAGCCAAAAGCATTAATTTGGCATCTCAGGTGACGGTTAGTATATCATTTACCATCAATAAAATTTCCATTAACTCCAAGTTTCTGACTTGTACCAGATCTAATAAAAAAAATAAGAAAGAGATTACATTTAGCTTTTTTATGGCAGGCGTGTGAATGACTCAAGGTTGGTATTTGGAGGTGATATATGAGAAGGCATCCACTTAAAAATTATATTCTCCCTTCCTTTATACAGTTTGTTAATATACGTTAGCAAGACGTAAAACAAATTGCAAGATCTTATCTCAAATATCTGCAATATGCAAGCGTCCGGGTTCAACGTGTTTCAAAATTGTGTCAATTCGCGAACCCTTAACTTCAACTACTGAATAGCATCATTTAACACATGATAACATTTGTTCTTTGTAAACAGTAGATCATATTAAATTGATACATTATATCACAGTCATTTATCGTTCGTGTTCATTAAATAAAACGGTTTCCAACATTTCCTGTACAAATGAAAGAAGCTTTTCAATTTTTTTTTTCTCTGAATTGAAGTATCTTAATGTAAAACAGTAGATTATGAATAACTCGTCTACTCTCTTTATTTCTTTCACTAAAAGCTTTGCCGAACGATTCCTATTACGTTTTGGAAACACATCTATTTTAATTCTATGACAAAAAGTAAAAAGGGGTCTTTTTACTTTTAAAATAAGTAACTAATTTAAAAAAATATATATACTTTTGCTTTTGACTCCGCCATTAGAACAGTTCTGAGATAGAAAAAATTATATACTGTTATTTAAATTATTTAGTTTATTACTTATTACTTTTATTACTTACGAGTCTAGAGAATAAATGAAAATAAAACATAGTCATGTGTGGGCTACGCATATGCATACAAGAGTCAGTTACCCTACTGTTGAAAAGCGTGGATGTAGTTAAAAATATTATTATACGATTAATGATGGTGATTCAGCTCCACGGGTAAGGTCATGGGGTTCGTTGTCCGATCTCGATTCATTGATTTGCATGTTAAAGTGATTGCTTTATACGCTTATTTTACTTTTTGAATCGTGACTCGAATCCGTTGCATGATGTTGCATTTTTAAAGACTATACCATATTTCATAAGGCTTTGTAATTGAAAACAAATGACGTAAGCATATTAAAAATACATCCGTGTTTTAAAAATAAATGCGACTTTGTAATAAGTTTTAATATTATTCAAATAGACTGTCACATATAGTCATGTTTATGAACATATAATTTAAAGTCTTATATTAGTTCTATTAACATAATATTAGGTGTTCTTTATAACTTTTAAGATAAATAAATACTATGTGTTTATTATTATTTATCCTGACGTTTTGATCGACGATGTCTCCATAAAGACTCTAGGGATAGTGTAAGTAGATAAAATACTTACACTTTCAACCTTAAAACTCTACGATAAAATGGCAGAAGGTCTAACGAGAAAAATATCTGGTGTAGTGTGATACGAAGTGTAATGAGCCACTTCGTGTTCGCGGTCGGCGTCTGATTGGACCCGTCCAACCTAGGGCATAGGGTTGTAAAAACATAAAAATTTTCGCTCATTTTAGCTTCAGCTTATAATCACTACTTCAAATATGTTGATTAATGATAAATAAATATTCCAATTTTTTATTATCATTCTTTTAAATCGGGAAGATAGTAAAGATGTTTTGGTTACCATGGTTTTTGTTTAACAATACTTTCTTCCACTGTTCTCTAAAATACTTTTTATAAATTTAGTTTAGTTATAATATTTCAATTTCAAACTTAGTGTTTAACTGTTTGAGTAAATATGATACAAATCGACAGCCCTAAGTGCAACATGCGGTCAGAGAGGCCAAGTGACATGCAGCATGCTTCATCTCACAGCTTCTTGTACGCTCCGATAATTCAGCTCGATAATGTTGTGGTCTGTGTTGCAATGTTCTCGCAATATGACGTTTTTAACGTTCGACATAATGACAAGCGGTTTATTGTGAGAATTCATTCTTAAATTACATTTTTTTTGGTCGGTTTAGACGGAAGTATACAAAGTGGAATAGTGTTAATTTTTTATGTAACATGCATCAAAAGACGTGCATAGGTAATCTTGTAAGGCTTTAATTAAAGAAATGCATGCTGTGGAGCTGTTTGTTATTTACAACAGTCGCATCTACCTTTATTTCACCACCAGCCGCTGTGCCATTTTTTGGAAGCGATTCCGAACTTGGTACCCTTCAAGGAAAGCCCGTAATCATTAGAATTCTATATTAACGGTCCATACAAAGGTTAACTACTTATGTCAAATCTATACTTATAAAGGTTTCTTTGTTTGTTTGAACACGTTAATCGCAGGAACCGCTGGTCAGATTAGAAAAATTGTTTCAGTGTTGGATTACATTTATCGATATCAAAAAAATTAGGGATCCTTACTAAACGTCCAATAATGTAACTCAAGGTGTAGACATCGAAATGAACGCGAGTGAAGCCGCTATCAGAAGCTAGTCTCACATAATTCCATGCACACAATATTCGTTAATATACGTATATAATATGCGTCCTGTTACATCAATGTCAAACTTCATTTCATCTAAAGCGCGAACAGCGATAAAAGCATTTGCAACTGCATCGTGGAAGCTGTCCGGCTGCATACAACTTTCTAATTAACGTTCTCTCAGTTGTGTGCTACATTTATTGTGCTATGTCCCGTATTTATGCCTCCCTGTCCCAGAGCTAACGTTAAAATATGACACAATTTATGACAACACTAGCTGTAGACAACTTTATTTTATGTCAAAAATTTGTTAATCAATTATGAAAATCATCTTTAACGTGAATAATTGCAACTTTACAAGCATTTGTTCGACTTCATTAGCGTAGAATGAAACCTACATGAAATAGAAAAGCGAATATGAAATTTTAGGAATTTAATTTTGTATTATTGTATTAGGAGGAGTAGTTTTACGGCGATAGAGAAGCATATTTGAGCTGCTAGCTTCTTCCGGTTACCTCTCAGAAAATAAAAAAATATTTTGAGACCCGAATTCTACCCTACACATATTTAATTAGAAAATTAAAATATTTAATATTAATTTACAGCCCAAAATTAAGCCCGCAGTGAAATATTCAAGAATGTCTAATTAAAAAGACGTAATATTTTAATGCCTCAAATTTAGTTCTAGTAGGGAAACAGAAATTTAATTAAATTAATTCAGATCCAAAGTTGTTGACTGTAGGTTATTAGGTTACCAAAAATTACGAAAGAGGCTTAGAAAAAGAAGTTTTAATTATATTTATTAATGCTATAAATAAATTGGGCACAGAAACAGCCTGCCGCGTGTATTTGCGATAACTGCAAGTAAAAACGTAATAAAACGAAACGTTGCGGGGAAATTGAAATAACGTTTAATATCAGAAATCGTTCGAATTTAGGGTACGAGTTTTGATACGTGCTCACTTTTTTATTGGAAGGGTATTTATCGGCTGTTCCCTTTTTTACATAATATTTTCAATGCCAATTTACAAATAAAAATTGGGCTTGTAATATATGTGTTTAAAAATTATTTCCCTTTTAATTTATGCAAAACTATTGATATAATATAATAGTGACGTGCAAACCAAGAATATTCACGCGACATACTTTAAGAAAAATTGAGAGAATTTCAGTGTCGGCTCATAAAAGGTTCTTACAATACATCATACCCCGAATATATTAGAGCGATGCTTCAGTTTATGTAGTAGGTATACCGTCAGCTAGATCGTGAGCTACATTCTTGTGGATTGACAAAAATTATATAATAAAATACACTATTAAAATGACTGAGTAGTCTGGTTCTTATAACTATGCAACCTGCATGAACCCGCATATGCAAACAATAATAGTGTTTGTTCCATGCCCTACTAGTGCACAAGAAAATTCATTATTATTTGATTTTTCTTTATCATTAATGCATAAATTTTAAAACCTATGGTAAAATACTTGATACAATGTTAAAATTAGTACAATGGTCGAAAGAAATATAAAAACTTAATTGTAGACGCAACAAACAGTCTAAAACATAAAATTTTATTTAACAGGTACATATAACATCTGGTTACACTAATTATAACACAAATAAAAATATACGAGAGTAGATACAGACTTTCAGCGCAGCCTTTGAAAATAATTAAAAAGCGTCGTTAGTTTATTTTTAAATAGCTTATATTACGTTTTGCTTTACTATACCACTTTAACATAATATGTAAGTTGTGACTAAAAATTAACTTACGTGTCTGTTATACTAATTAATTCAATTCTGTTTAAAGCTTGCTTGTAGATTAACTTTATTCATGTATTCTGGAGAGATATATATTGATTAATTATTTTATTGCATTCTGTTTTGTTTGCAGGTAGAAAATGATACTTGTTTTAAAAATTGTTTACGGCATTTTTCTTACTTTCCAAATAGGTTGACTAATTGACGTAAAAACGGTCAACATATGAAAAATGAGACTTATATTTTGCATTACGAATATATTTAGTTGTTATATAGGTATGATACATTTCTATATAACTAGATCATAACAAATTTCATTAATTATTATTTATACCGTGAATAACGGTTTTCATTTCATGCCGTGAGCCCGTAACCGCCAATTAGTTAATGTGAACGTGCCTAAAGTCAAATTTGATAATATAATATATTATTATGTCTAAAGTATGTAAGGAACTTCGGGCTAAACAAAGGAATTTGAAATGAGAATATTGAAGAAAATGTATAACATTGCTAAGTACATATAGTATATATGAATTTGAATTAATTCGAACAGGGTTGAATTTCAAGTACGTTCTATATGTAATTCATTATAATAGTCATTACTCAGTAGTTTAAATTCATTAGTTAATTAGAGTTCACTAACGAGATATGATCGTAACGTATATTTCTTTAGAGGAAGGTAACATTTCGTTTAAGTAAAATTAACTACGCCAATTCTGATATGTCCACGTGCACGATATATTTTAAAAATATTTCAACAGTAAATTAAATTTGTTTTCACGGATGTTTCTACTATCTAAATTAAATAAGACAGTTATTGCTGAATACAGTCAAACATATATAACAATAAGTTATGATCTCTCGTTAAAAAATTACAGTCACTATTGTAGTACCAATAAATTTAAAAGGACTGAATGCAAATACTCGTAGACATAAAAAAATCAATCAGAAATGTAAGAATTTATATTTTATGTTATTGCTTATGCTACCTACTATTATAATTATAAATTATAGATGAATGTCAACTAAAGATTTAAAAAAAAAGATCTATCGATTGTCAGGGGTAGCGTTTGGCGTCAGTTTGGCGGTGGGGCGTCTTCATGTAAACAACACGGGACTGTGTGGCGCCGATAATATGCCACAATTTATATTTATGTAATACTATACACAACATTATAGTGTCATACTCAATATCCGTAAGATCCGAAACATGTCAAAGCGAAATAATCATTAAAAACATTGCATATTTAGCACTCACAAATATTTAAATAACTAAGAATATGATATAAACAGAAAGGAAATTTTCGATACGATTTTCTGAGTTACTTAGACGTAAGCGTAAAAACAAGTTGACGCAGCGTAAGTGAGTTTGTTTCATATCATTTAGGGAAGTAAAGTTACAACACCGAGTAATTTCCGAATGTAAAACAAACTATATTCAAACGTTAACACGTTTAAGTGAGTTTCGGATGTGGTCCCGACGGTTTTGCTGAAAGTCCATTTATCATTCTGTAATACTAAAACTTGTTATGTACAGTGTACACAGTGGGAATGATTTACGATTCGGACCGCGTATGGAGTAAAAAAGAGCTTCAATTTCGAAGGTCATTGAATTTTTAAGCCTAACTGTAAATTGGGATGGAACGGGAAAACTAACTTGACTTTTCGCTTGATCTGTAAGCTTGTAAACAAACTGTATTTTATTTTTATTTTACAATTCTTTTTTAAAGAAACTGTATGTAAAATGTTAGGTGTATAAAAGCCTTGTCGTAGCCCACCTGCTTCTGAGTCAAAATAAAGTTGTAAAGACGTCCAAGATTTTAGGAAACGCTTGTTAAAGTGCTCTCAGACAATTTCACGCCCCATCTAAGAATTACAGGCACGCCAAAGAGAAAGCGTTTAAACGTCCTCTTTTCCTTTTTAAGGATGAATAAAGACAAAGCAAAGGATAAAAAGACCTTTTTCTCTTGTGGTCAAGAATAATCCAGATACTTACTGTATGTAATTTTATTTATTACAATATTCACAACAATACGTTATTGATTTAAGAAGCCAAAAATTAACTGAGTATTTCCATTACTTATAGCGAGGCATTTAAATTGTATTATTATATGACATTTTTAATGACCCATTTTGTAACGGGTAGTAAGTGTATCTCGCGCTATCTCGAAGAGTCGCGGGTGCTTTTCCTGTCTAGTCTAGTATTATAATATATTATATATTTTATACTTTATATAAAACCTTTGTTGTCTTGAGATCGCGTCATTTTGTAGATTTTTAACAGGTGGAATAAACTACAAAATTCCATCCAGGTCTCGAACCTCCATCATAAAGATTTTGCCTTCAATATATAAATTTCCGAAAACTGGAAATAAAAATAATCAATTCGACAGCTTATGACAGAATTACTAGTCATGTGTCCTACCTTCTTCAGTCTTATTTATGGTCATCATTGATGACTACATAAAATAAATATAATATTAATGTTTTATAAACATACATAAACAGCGCATTCTAAAAATTTAATTAATTAAGTCATATACTCGCAACACGTTGGACTAAAATAGGTACTATTAAATGAGGAGAATGCAATATTATCTTAATATTACAGGAACCCAACACCTGCGCGGAGCTTTACCAAGACGCGTCGCTTTTAACTAAATATTAACTTTGCACTCAAGCCGTGTTACTGGAAAATTGCAATATGGGAAGTAACTTATCCTTAAGGCAGAACTACCCTTCGTTAAAACTTTAAAAGAAGCGATTAAAAGTGCTTTCTTAAATAAAACTAACATTCGATTCTGAAAAAAATGATCTAGTTCTTCTTGGTTTACAGTTAAGTAATTTTTAGGTCAATTTTTGGTCTGCAATATTTTCCGTCACTATTAAAAATAACTGCTATACTGTCGAGGTTCAATGTTTCTTTAATTTGTTCGTTTTATATGTAAGAATAAGATTAATGTACCTATATTAACAAATAAGTAAATAAAATAAACGCACAATGGTAATTACAAGAATGCAAACGTCGAATGTAGAAACAAATTGAAAATAGCGATTAGAATTACGCGTAAATCCGACATGAAACTAGGAAAATAAATACCGAAAAGCTCGTATTAATAATGTGCTTTGCGAAATACAAAACAAACATTTCCCTAGCAAATAGGAAACCGAAGAGGTACAAGGGAAAAGGTAGGAAAACATTGCAGGGGTCCATTGTTTGCACAAACCATACTAACATAAACATGGCAAAGGAAATAGCTTCAGCGCTAAAATGTCTAGACAAGACCACATTGGTTGCTGCATTCTTCAATAGGCATCTCAGAGCATTGACGTAGCATATATATAATTGTATGTATATTCCATTTAAATAATTAGATTTAAACTACTAAGATGGGGGAGGTATAAACTTTTATAGGCAGATCATGCATTAAATACCTTTAAATTAATTACATTAACTTTCGTGAGTATAAAATCACGTTGTTTTACCATACTGATAAATCAATTATCATAGTATCACTGAATCATCCACTATTTAGCGCTAGATAAAATTTATTTCCAAAGATTTTGGCATGTCTATACTTTAAAAAAATTCCTTTCCTTACGGGGTATCCCCAATTCATATCGATTACCTGGCAGTTTTTTTTTGTCTGTAAATGATTTATCAGAACACAAGACGGTTTCGTATACTTCAATTCTGTTTATGTTTTCAAGCTTCTTAAATGCTTACAACACAAATGATAATAAACAAGTAATAGACGGAATGAAAACAGCTTTACCATTTCTTATCCTCTGAATTCACATAAAATATTTTTTATGAAAAGATTTCAAAATAAATATACAAATTCAAACTTAACACTTTTACTATAAAATCTTATTGCAAATCTATTCAATGCAGAAGTGAAGATGAAGTCGAAGTACTGAACAAACACTCACGGTTTGCAATTAAAACTTATTCTGAAATTGTATTAAACAAATCTTAACAACGCGAACGTGAAGCTATAACTTATCCGTAACTTAACTTTCATTTAAAAGTAAAGAACTTTTCAAGTTTTATTTTCGCTTAGCCACCCTTTATTTATAATTCAGTATACTTATAACCAATACGTTAATTAAAAATCCTAATTAAAATAGTTATAATTAAATGACATCTTTTGAATTCGAAATATATACATACAAACATTTCTATTAGCACTATTTCGATTAGCAGTGCCTTGCTTACAGACCCTATCTCAAAATATACATAAAAATCTATTTGAGGTTTTACTTTTTTATATATTTTTGTGACGATATTGTTTTTTCTTATACTCATTACTTATTATATTTATTAAATAACTATCCAAATAGCTATAGACGCAACAATCTTAATTTAAGACCTAGGTATCTATGAAAACGGTTTTTAAACATTACTACCTTAAATTTTAATTAAAATAAAGCAAAGCTACGAAAATTACATATATTGTAATTATAAACTTACGAACAGCTGGCAGGTCTATGTCACAGCAACCAACCCACATATTGCGCTTAGAGGACCCAGCTAAAGTATTTATATCATAAGGGATGTAGCATGTTTATAGAACCTCAAACCGCATAATTTTCATCTCTCATCGCCCAAGGCTAAGCGTATCACACTAACCTTCCCTATTTAAAGGGTTCACACTGAAGTGTATTGTAATAAAATTTAATTTGTTAGTATTACGAAATATAGATACAAATTAAATTAATTTCTATGTTTACGACTTTATAATTTGGTAAGTACTCGGTACTTATACTTTGTAAATTCAACTTAAGTAATTTTTGGTAGTTAGAAAGAGTGACCGTGTTTTTATTGTCTTGATCTTTTCTGGCCAACTCTACTTATTGCCTTGCGAATCTGGTAGCAAATATAGAATCGACGTTTATGCGTGTTAAATTGTGACCTATTTGAATATATTTTGATTCTTTTTGTAAAAAATAAGAATTGAAGGATTATTATTGAATTGGCATCACGTTTCTTATATTAAGGTATTTTTAATTTAATAACGTGAATACAGAAAATATTCACTTCAATAAAATGGGACAAGTCATTCGAATAAAACCTGTGAAATGAGCATTGCATTTCTGCTTCGCCTCACAAAGGGGGATGAAATGTCACAAAGCCCTAACAGGTGTCGGAGGGCAAGAGATCTCATTATGTGCTAGACAATAAGCCCGGGGGTGTAACCCTTGGCGCCAGTGACGTCACACCTTTAGCGGCATGTTCATTGGTCACTTCAGTGTTAAAATTGAGATGAAATAAAGTGAAAATTCCATTAAAATTAATAACATTTTCAAATACCACACACGCGCTGAAACAGATCGCGACCCATCGCTCTCAATACTTTTTTTGAATTTTAAGTACAAATTGTAGTAATTAAAATATACTTTGAACGTTGAAAAGGAAATGATAATAATAAAATACTGTACTAATAGGGGAATAAATAAATCTGAAAGTATATTGTTTAACGAATCATTTTATCTCGTTACTCCACCATTAGAACAAAACCAGGATACCAAAAATGTATCACATAAAGCTTACACTTCAAATCAGACTAAAAATACTCATCTAGAAAAATCACACAATTAAGACTACTTGTGATTCTACATCAAGATAAAAAGCAGTAAATCTACGAAATACCAATAAGGCTGAGATGAGTCAGAATACAAGAGGCGTTAATAAAACTGTTCAATAATTCATAAGATTCACAAGGAAACTACCAGACTGTAGCATGACCTTGCGAACATAGCTAATGGAAGTATTATGTAGAGTAAAATAGAATATGTAACTAATACTAGTTGGTGCATGCAACGTTGTCTACAAAAAAGTATTAATTTTATGTACTAGGTGTAAGCCACTTCTTCATACGCTAATTTTTTTCTTCCAGATAATAATCTCAGTGCCACATTTGATCCAAACTTATTCTTCCGCATTATGATTGAGTAGACGTTCAAACGAAAAAACATACGTTCGAAAACAAGGTTTTAAATTAATTTATACAAAAGTATAGACTAGTATAGATTCACATACATCCGAATCACTTATATACATAGACAGCTTCATTTTTATAAGACTGCTAAAAGTAGGTTAATATTAACTTCCTTGTTTAAATTACATTGTGAAACTAAAGCTTGTTAAGAAAATTTACTTCACCAGTATAGCCTTAATATAATTCTTCATATATTTTCGACTAGTTTTTACCCACAACTTCGCTCGCGTGTTTTTATCATCAACGGCTATTTATCCAGCATATTATAATTATACAAATTCATTAAAAATACAGAAACGAGGTTATTACTGATATATTCAAAACATAGATTACAAATCAGATCGGTCCAAGTTTCCGATACGTTAGATATGCATACACTGATTACTATAACATAGTTAATTGTTTATCATTATCGATCGTATGAGGGTTGAGCTGGTAACTAATCAGAGATCCCGCTCCTGTGTGGATTGCGGCAGCCTGTAATTAAGGGCCGTCTACAATTAATCACGGAGTTAAACATTCTGAGGCCGTCGCTAATATATTGTAATAATAGATACGATTCCGATTATTAACAACGGCTATAAATGCCTCCTGAAGATATATTTATCGGAGAGGTTTTTCACATATAATTCAACTAGTTTACCCTCGCAACTTTGGTCGCATCACAACCGTTCAGCTTTATAATGTTATTTAATACAGATAATATATACAATTAAATCGTTTTTAATACAATATAAATATAAGCAATGTAAAATAATATTTTGTGGGTAAGACATTATGATCGCTTAGATTTTCCGAGGCCAAAGAATAATACAATAAAATCTAGTAAAGTGCTCTATGTAACAGAATTATTGTGAAAGCCCTCGCCTTATCAATTGATGGTACGACGGTATTATATGGCCGAGTTGGCTACTTTAGATAACCGAGTAGAAATGTGAACTAACAAATCCTTTTTTTCGCAATATAGAAATAGAGTATCTGATCTATAGTTACGTAAATTTTAATCAAGTATTTTTAAAAGACAAGGAATAGTGTCTTTACTTATTCTTATGCCAAAATAACTAAAACTCATATTATATGCACGTTTTGACTTCACTGTTTAAATTTCTGAATAGTCGAAATAAAAGTAAACAAGACTGGCAGTGGACCATCGTTAAAAAGTACAACCGATGTAATATGCCTAGGGTCTTAAGGTTAGCAACGCGTCTCCAATATATTCTGCTCTTAAAAAAATCATGAACCAAAACTGGACCACAGAGTGGCACAAGTTGTTTCAAAAGACAACAACAATTTTGAATAAGAATAATAATTGTACGAAATAATTATATAATTTATTGATGCTTTGACCTATTTTTACTATAAAGCATTCCGAAATTTAATGACTGAAGCCGTAAAAGTATGTCTGATTTGCACTCAATCGCTATTCTATATCCAAAGGATCCATATGTGATCGAATAAAGCTATAAATTGATTATTACTGCGCTATCGTTCGAATTGCTTAAATAAAGTTTAATTTCAGAACACTATAAGAAATAAGTCAAATTGTCGAATAAGACCGGATTAAGTGGATTAGATTGTTTGTTAGTTACAAGAGAACTTAATAAAAGTGAGATAAAAGAAATTACGAAAAGAATAATTTAGTTGCAGAATAAATGTTGGCATTGTTAATATCAGTCTCAAAATAATAGCAATTATTAAGTTTTTATAATTAAGATTTGAATGTCAACATATTTCATTTAACGTCGGCTTAGTTTTTAAAAAGACACAAAAGCTAATTTTTACATCCATTCAAGTTTTCGCTTCAAGAGGTTGTAACAATTTCATAAGCATTAAAATTTCGTTCTTTGGCAACAATGTAAAAAGATATTTTAGCATTCTGGAAGAGTTATGCTTTAAGGTATTTAATTTATAACTTCACTTTTATTTTCACTGGTATTTTCACGAGGTCATAAGATTTTAATAAAAATTATTATCCATAAATGTAAATGTTAGTTGTTAAAAAATAAAACGCATTTATCTTGCTTCGCCATGATGAGGGGAGATAAAAATGATGTCATTAGGAAAGTTATGAATATGAAAGTGTGCGGTGGAAAAGGGAGAAGAACGCCGAATCCGACATTAATGATTTATTATTAAACGAAGATTCATCTGATAAGAAGATATCATTAATATGAGACACAGGTAAGAGGAAAATATCCCGGGCCACAAACTCATGTACGAAAACTGTGCCAGAATTTATAAAGTTATTGTTATATTCGTAATTTCTATCCTTCGAAATAGATACTGAAATAAAAATAATAATGTTAATTTACTTTGTGAAAATTCAAATGATCCGTATGGAATTCAAACAAAATATATTAAACTACCATTAAAATAACTAAATACTAGCTCGTGTTTCATTACCGGCTCTAAAATGCAAGTTAATGCAATAAAATAAAATAATTTATAGATTTGTGATAATGATATTAAAAATATAACGTGGGTGAGATGTCAAGAGAGCCCTAAGTTTGTCTGTCAAAAAGTACACACCTGTAATCGTGCAACTAAGATATATATAAGATACGCAAAGATACACTTTTGTAAGTTGACTGGAATCTCAAAATGCGGATCATAAAAGTCAGTAGAACGACATGAGGCGTTTTACTGCCCTCGAAACGTGTGAATAGAGCTCTATAATATGCACCAAGCTCTATGTAAAATGAGAGACACATTAAGTTTAAATCAAACCCTTTTTACGAACAAAAACAAATTTGATAATGCAATTTATGCTAAATTAACCACAATAATGTTCTCCGCTATTCCCTTTTTAAATTTTCATATATTTTTGTAATATTTAAAAAATATTTTATTCACTATAATTGCTTCTTTACCACCGTTTATTTCTAACAAAAATATTTATTGTACTGAAATGATTTCATACTTCATGACGTCATACTACAAATAAAATCTTCTAATTTTCCTGGGTTCAATGACTTTAAAACGTAATTTTAATCTTACTTATGTACATACACACACACACACACACACACACAAACATATATTTTTTAAATCTTACTTTTAAAAAGAGAACTGGATTATGTAGAACGCTTAACATTAAAGTTATATGCTTTCGCGAATGTTTTTTTATACATGACATAGTTATAGTTGTATTGTAAGAAAACCATCAATTTAAGTTGGGAGAATAAATCACATCCAACGAGTCTCCAGGCAAATGTTCGCTGACCTCAAATGAGACAAACTAAAGGGCTTATCGGGGTCAATTTGAGCGCACTTCGACCGTTACGTACATCCCTTTTGTAAATTATTTTGGGGACACCTTAGAAGGTCACGTTTTGACTAGCAAAGTCTGAGATATTAATTCTACAAAGGAAATTTGAATTACCTCTTCCGAAAAGAACTATAATTTAATCTGTTCCTAAAGTTTTGACCACAATATCAATTCGAATTGTGAGTTGATTCATCACAAGACACTTTGACTGGCCTTGCTACGGTTTTTCGCCCGCATTATTTGTTTATCATAATAAAACAAATGTCTATGCTACTTACTATTATATCTATCTGCCAATGAAAGTCCCTTTAAAATTGCTCGTCATATCCGAAATTAGCTTAAACTTATAGACAGACAAACAAACTTTTAAGATTTAATACTAGGTATATGAATTTTAAAAAAAGCTGTTATTTTGATACTACAACAGTGAAATGGATACCTACATTTACATATCAGTATAGATAATTCAAGCTATTTTCTACTGACATTAAAGATTAGTTTAAGTAGAATATAGAACCTATAAATAGAAACGTAGTTGATGATCAAAGTTAATAACAATATGACCACCTTGCGTGACACAAGGCATTTTGTATTCCAATAGAGAAAATTAATTATACTTCGACGTCACCGACACGTGGACATCACCACTGTACCGTGAACAGAGAAAGTTCGATATAATCACAACATTAAAATATAATAGATTTCGTTTTCTATAGATCTCAATTGTGACAACGACAATAGACGAAAGTGTTGAACAATCGTTTGAATAAATTGTGCCAATTATTTCCGTTTGTTCGTTCTATATTATAACACAATAGCTGACCGCGCCCGAACGCTTCCTATTTAAATGTACAATGATTCTTAACTACTTTCCCAATTTAAATATACAATATACAAATCCTAAACTGCGATTCTAATATGTTTTAACAATCTACCTCATCAATTTAGGACAAAATTTTGAATATGGAATTGGTGTGTGAATTAGAATTGGCAAATAGCATGTACATAAAAGAAATGTATTTTAAAATAAAATAAACGAAATAGGAGCTATTTCTACAACCTAAGGATGTATCGATCATCAGACGAGCTAAGTTTTTGGTAGACGCTGCCTCATCCACATAACACAGTCAATTATTGAACGTCGTGCTGATGACTATTTTATTTGTATATTTTTTTTACACGAATAAAAATACCTACAAATTTCAAGCAGTTATACAATACACGATTGCAAAATATGTGCATGACGAATGAAGTGATACTGACGAAAATAATATGATCGTGTTTTTAAGCATTTATTATTATACGTAATTACAATGTACTTTCTCATTGTACGTTCACGAAGCACGACGTTAGTAACTCACGTTAATTACGCCGCTAACAATTTAACGATAAACTATTTGTTTAATTGTTAATACACACACGATATTATTTATTTAACTTATGCAAACATTGTTTTATACAAAGCTAACGCCGCCTCATGGCTTCAGGCGCCATTAATTTTATGTATATTTCTAAGTACCTTTAGTTTTAGTGCTAAATAAACCTATGGTATTTTTCAGATATTCAAGCACTTACCGGTAAAACTATTTAATCTACGATTTAAAAGGTGTAATTGCGTTCTTGCGAAATCGTAATTAAATTTTCTAAAGTCGGCTTGTATAATATCAACTTTTTGTTAATAAAAAGTCCATCAAAATCAACCTAGCAGCTTCGAGCATTATATGAAAAAAAAAATGATAGAGAAACAAATAGGCACTTAAAAAGTCGTCTTAATATAGTATTCAATTTCAAATACATCGGTTATTTGATAATACGAATAAAAACTAAAACTTTATTTGTTTGCCAGTATGTTTACATGATACCTTATTTCTTGTGCCCGTTATTATTACTTCTCTTTCAGCTTCGTACGAAATGTTAAAAACTGTGTACCTTATTTTCTAGAACAAAAGCCACAGTATTTCCAAAATGATCTGCATCAATAAACAATACATATTATAAAATGAAAAAACTGTGCTGTTTATACTCAACAGTAATTTCTAAGACGTGAAACTAATATGTGATTGAGGTTGATTTTTGTTAAGGGGCAAAAATATTTTCCTTTATTTTCATTACAACCAAATAGGCGACATGAATTATAGATTTTATTTCTCCAGACTACGAATCTGGAACCTATGACGCTAAAATAAATGAGAACGTAATGACACAAATAATAGGGCCATTATTTGAACTCGTAAATAGCTATTAAGAAGAAAATCGATTAAAAAAGCAAGAGGAAAGGTACTGAACTGTTTCATTTTTGCCAACTTATTTCTTATATAATTTACTAACAAAGTGATTACCGAAGACATAAATACATATTTATACTATTTATAATATTTAATTTTAAGTTTTGTTTTAGTAAAGTTTGTCTGTAAAAGGAAGGATTACTCGGATTTTAACGAGGCCATCCCATTGAATGGAGAGTATTTAAGTGGAATCCGGGGAAGGATAAAAACTCCCTCTAGTCTCTATAAAAGGCTTAAAACACGCTTATATTCGGTTTCACGATAAATTGAAAAGGTTAATACTGTAATTTGTCAGCAAATACTTCTTTACCAGTTTTGGTCAACGTAAACGGGATTAAATTATTTAGTCAAATATATAATAAATATATTTTACTATACAATATCTTACACCTTCATAAATAAATTGTGTTATTTATACTAATAATAAATAGCTGGAGAGTTTGTTTGAAGGCTATTCTATGGAACCGCTGGTCCGAATTGAAAAATTTTTTTCAGTGTTAGATAGTACATTTATCGAGGAAGATAAATGTACTATATAATACATTTATCTTCCTCGATAGGCTATTAGGCTATATTATATTTTAAAACAAATTAGGCATCGTTACTAAAGTCCAATAATGTAATGCAAGGTGTAAAAATCGAAATGAGCGTGAGCGAAGCCGCTGGCAGAAGCTAGTAATCAAATAAATAAAGCATTTTTATTTGATTACGTTTTATTAAAATGATGTTCAGAGGAAAACATGCACGAATACCTACGAAATCAAAAACGTAATATATTTATTAATTTTACATATAATTAATGCGATTATATTCGAAGTTAGTCTGCAATTTTATCAAGACTTCATCAATTCTAGGTATCCATTTCATTACAATACACGCCACTCCATCAATTATTTTTATTTCCATTCATTATCCATACAGAAAGAATTTGTATGTTTTTCATCGGAATTCACGCTCATATAGTAACAAAATTACAATGAATTTTAAGGTTTTTATAGAATTATTATAATAAACCTAATTTCCGTATACTCTAGAGGGGCTGGGGACAGACACAATTATGTACCAGTACTCTAATCAATTTTTCTTTCAAGCAAGTATATGATTTGCTTTCTGTATCTTATCTCCCCAAGGTTTATACCCAGGACCTCTGGCACAAAAGCAATAAAGCCCACTGTCAAAGAATTAATTTATATTAACAATATTGTACGAATTAATTATACTTTATTATTTGTATAACTCTCAAACGATTCTCAGGTAATTGTTTTTGAATGGATAATTTATATCAATAAGCAAAATTGAAAATTGATTTTTTCTTTCACTATTACTATGAGTAGTGTAAGAGAATATGTGAAATTTAAAAGAATATTGAAAATCTAAAATATATATTCCTCCAATTTTTATCGTGGAATTCTGATTATTAGACGAACACTGGTTGTCTTAAGGAAAAATGTCGATAGCATATTATCAATAAATATGCTAAATTCTTGTATAGATGTTTTATAACAGTTCAAACTCTATGGATATAAACAAGAGTGAAAGCACTGGAGTGGAAGGCTTCGTAACGAGTTGGCAAGGAGCTCCATTGTCAGCTGAGAATGAGATCACCTAACGATGTTCGGAACACGCCAAGAGAACACTTATGTCTACACCCCATTTCTAGTACCCGTTTGCTATCCAAATAGATGTTAATAGCATGTTTACTATAATATCATAAACGTGAATATTGTGCCCTATTTTAGGTATCACTTAAGTTAGGTTTTTTGACTTGGTTTCGAGGTAATTACACCAAAATCAGCTGTCGAAAATTTGATACCCGCCTTTGTAAATGGCTGCATATCAATTAAATAAAGATTTTTGCTAAGGTCTTTTTCAAGTATTAAGATATGGGAGCTGCACCAAAATTGCTTTCACTTCATGCACTACCTGAAGAAAAGTAATAGGCATTTCGGCTTTAGTCTATGCATTTCTCATAAAAATAAATATTACACCTACACCATATCTTTTTTCATTAATTATATTTGGTGTTTATAGCATCACGTTCAAGTTCGTCTATCTTACAAAAAAAAACCATGAATAGTGCATTTAAAGGAAAAACAAACAAAAATTCCAAAAGACAGTAGTTGCTAACATCGTAAATTAATAAATAATATTGTTTAATCAAAAGATGTCAGTTATTTCGGTCCGTCAATTACCTTTCTTAGACTATTGAGTGCTAGTGAGCGTGTATGTGGTAACTGAGGTTGTCGGCAGCGTGGGAGTGACGTGTTTGCGGCCGCCAGGTCACCGCCCCACTAATAAGATGTCGGATGTCCGTCGGGCGTCGACATTTGTCGCGTAACATGCTCAACAATACGGCTATAATATTCACTATCTAGACCGCCTGACCTCAAATATTTTTTTCTTATAGATACTTTGCAAAGCCCTTCGGTATTAAAATACATACTCAAGCGTATATTGGAACAATTTCTAAATGGAATATGGTAAAATGACCAAAAAATAGTAGACTGTCATCTTTTTTTATATCTAAACGACAAGACAAGCAAGATTAAATTCATACAAATGTAAAAAGTAGTTGACTTTATCACTTCCTAACGTAATTCCATTAACAAGTACTAAAGTTTAAAATGGCACCTTTAAAAACTATCGTAACTTGTTTTCTGAGTTAAGACACAGTAAACTTTTAATAGTCCGTTTCTTCAGTAACATTTCAAGCACTTATGTGTATAACAGCTTTAGCTTTCACGATCATATGAAGTCAACAATATCCTAACATAAGAGGGGATGTATGGGAAAAATGCAATATTCTTACAAGAGAAATTTCGAAGCCTTCATTCCTCCTTTATCGATCTTACTTTATTGCATTAACTTTGTCCAAACACGAGTGCGAGACGGGGTTTATTTGAACTCAGTGAACCGTGCAGATTCAGTCTACAGTCTACGAAAGCGAAGTACAAAGCTAATAAATCAAGCTGCCGCGCTTGACGCTCAGAATTACAATATTGTTTCCATTACTAGTACCTCGGGAATGCTGGGTGTCTGTCATAAACTGCCTCGTATATTGTCTATAAATTCGTTACAATATCATTAAATAGATAAAGAATGTAAAGAATTTCTATAGCCATCAGCATCATTCAATCTAACAACTATATAAAAAATTTAACACTTTTGACACGTCATGACACACGTTTGACAAATCATTTCATTAGATGTTGGTTTAGTATCTGGTACAAAGTTTACCATCAATAGTTAAAATCAACTGTTTTAGAATGTTTAGTGGTTATTCCTGAATTAGCCTGGAAGGCTTCGCGTGTACACGCCCTTTGGTACGTTTTAATATGTCAAATTAGGCTTGTATCAACGTAACATACATTTCATATTCAAGCACGAAACGCTGAGCGTCTTGAGGTGTTGTAATACATTCCTCTCTACACAGTATTGTCATTTACGTTAAAGTATAATGGGAAATTGAAATACGTCCCTACTCTCATCTCATGATATCTTCACACTAATATTTGATTACTACATACATCTAAGTTTGTGTGTGAGTTTGCAAAGAGAATTTTAATTAATTATCAGTATAGCTAGGATAAAAGCCCGCGAAAGACTAAGATATTAATTTGGTCAAGATTGAGTACAGAAAAACAGGACCATAAGATGAGAAGTATCGCCGTGATTCATAGATTACCTCATTGCAGTTTCAATAGATGAAAAAGCTATTAACATATGTATTTTAATAGCTTTTTCATTTACACCTTTCTATAAGAATTCATGTCCTGTCGGATCCGTGCTTGACGACACGAGGATAACTCGATTATCAAATGTCAAGTGAACATATTAAAATTCAACTAAATAGCTAAGTCATAAATTGGTTAATTATGATATTCATTGACATGATATTCATTGAACACACAAATACAATTACAGTCTGGCCGAGGACATTCTATCAAAAGATTTTCATCTTTCGCTCTCTTTGATGAGTAACTGATATAAAACTTTACGAAAATTACTCAGGTAATTTCCGTAAACATAACATTTTCAAAACCGAAAAATATTTAAGCACTTATAAAGTTATTAAGTGGTTATTACCTTCAATTTTTAACAGTTAAGACGTGTCTTTTATGACCGTGACAGCGTAATTATAGTAAAGCTTCAAGGAAATGAGGAAGATTATTTTTTTAAAAATTCATTCTTTATATTTCTCAATTTTAAAATGAGCTCACTGAGTCTATTTGCTAACTTATTCTATTGATTAGTTGATGTGTCATTTTAAGTTCTAGAATGGTGAAACTTTTATTTTAACAATTTTGTTATAACAAATATTATTAGCATATAAAAAAAATGTTTACTGACATGTAATTAAGAATAATTAATATCACATCTGTGTTTGACTTACTCTCAGACAAGAGACAATATAATTCCTAAGCATAATTTATTTCTAGAATGATGATTACATATAAATGTAAGGCAATATTCAACATCACTTTGCTTAATGTCCGCTCATTTACTTGAACGTCAGCTTTTAGTATTAACGGCCTTAGTAAATAGAGCTATTCCCAACATTGCTTCAGTAACTAATCTATGAAAACAAGGTCATTGTGAGTTCTTAACAATATCTGATTGATTTAGCCATAATAACTTTTAAATGAACACACATTTTTCCCCTGACTGATAATGTATATATTGTCTAAAAGATGTTATGTACAACGTTTAAAAGTAGCTTTAAACTTCCAATTTTGAATATTTTTTGGATTTGTTAAGATGCTAGTTATTCGTGAACTTATAAATTTTATCAGAATTATAAGTATATACACACATATGCAAATGACGAACTTCCGGTTTATTATGAACTTTTGCTTTATTCTGAAGTCATTGCTAAAATAATTTATTCTTGTTCCTTTATGTACCTACACTCGGCAAGCATTTCAAGATTACGTTAAGTAAATTTTTAGTGATGTGTGCTTGGAACGTGCATTAAAGAATCCAACGAATTTTTGCCACAATCAGGTGAATTATCTAAAAACACATAGAGAACGAGTTTGGAACTAATATTTTAATTCACTCATGTGTGCCTATTTTATGTCATTAAATTGTACATTTAGTTATATTTAAATACTCGAAGTTACGATTACGAAGTTAATAGACGATTATCCGTAGACTCATTAAAGCAATGCCAATTGACTTCTGATTGAATTTTAAACGAATAGCCCATAGAATACTGATTCAATTCTTTGTTGATCCCTAGAGATAAACTAGTCTCATTAACGATTTCCATTAAGTTAAATCCAAATAATACAAACTGAAAGATCTACGTATTTAGTGTTTGAATTAATTTTAGAGGTTGGTTTTATTTCAGAAATAAGTTTAAAAATTAACATGCTAAAGGAAAATATCGTCAGTTAAGGCTACTTCGGAATTTGGTTTTTAAATACATTTTGTCGGACAATTAAGTTTCATTAACAGTTTTACTTCTATTCCTTCTTCAATTATTTTGGTAATAGTGAGCCTCTCCTTAACCAATTCATTTCTTACATCGTTAATAATTTTTTGAGCGTTACTATGACCTCTTATCCACATTCATATGTATCATTATCTTAACCGTATAATCTTCATAGAGTAATAACGACACATAAGAGTCAATATTTAATTTCTACTGTCATACTTCCTATATCTTTGGGCTATCTTATATCTTGACACAATATATCCATGTCCCGTTTCTGGAGCAACCATTAAAAGGAGATTCAATTAAATTTTGTAGATTTTAACGTAAATGAAAAGTTTTTAACATGCAAATCACGTCATAGATAGAAATACATAGTATTTTATAACGAAATCGAAACGAAAAAGACTTATAAATCCTTCTTAATCCGCAGCTTTCCGGTAATACTCGGAACGGTTCGGCTGAGATTTTCATTAAGTGCCCGCTTAAATACTGAAAAGCTTTACGCCGTCCGCATTCTTAAAAGCAGGTCACAGATAATACACGATGTATTTAAAATTCTTCCCATGCCGTAAGCGATTATTATAAGCAAAATGAAGAGGTGTGATTTCGTGTTTGTTAACATAAAGACAACAATTTAATGATATCTAAATCGTAATCATAGATAGAGTTCACACATCACAGCAGAGATTAAAAATGTATTTAACAAAAAAAAAAATTGATGATGGTGCCTGGAGATGGAGATTGGAGGACTTTGAGTCTAGCTCTAAAATAAAAGCAGTTATTTAAAGTTTAATTTCAATATGTCAATTAGGTTTATATTAAAATGGACTTCCAAGATTTATAAGCATTGTTTGTTGGTTATAAATGAAGCCAATAAAAGCCTATTAATAAATAATAAAATGCTGAATATATCAACGCCAAAATGCAGGTGAAATAACCTTGGTAACCGCTACAGTGAAAAAGGAATATTTGGGTCTCCATTTGAAGATAGACAACAAAGAAAATTGTATTTTATTGCTTAACACTCTACCGTAACTTGGCAGGGCTAATACCAAAAACGAAAAATAGAAACAAAATCCCCACTTAACTATATAATGAAATACCTTTTGATTATATAGTTATGTTACATTTTTTTAAATATTTACTTTATTTTTTTTAAGACCTTTTTGCAGAACATTGATTTTTCTACGTTTACAAATAAATAAATGAAGATGTATTATATTTGTTAAGCTTATAATATATGACAGTGATGACCAAATCAAAATTGTTATATACTTAACAATACATATATTTACATTACACATCATCTTAAATTAAAATTATTGAAATAATGAACGGATAAACGATAAATATGCTTGAAAATGTGTATTAAAGTATGAAAAATAAGTTGTAGCGTCTCGTTATTATTATTATGATAAAATAAAAGCGGACAAAAGTAGCGATGAATATTTTTCCAACAAATTACGTAGCTCACTACGTATTATATAAAAGCAGATACAGACATATTTACTGGTATTTGTAAGAGGTTCTATAACAAGTAGGTATATTACTGTTTGTATTTCCAAGCGACAATCAGAAGTAGATTAAAACTGACTTTGACATTTAATAACATACTTTGTTCGTTACACGTAAAGCTATTAAGTGTGGTAAAATAGAGGAGAGACCATAAAGTACTTTTAAATTTGACGAATGGCGGAATAGATATGTGTTTTAAACTCTTTGATACGTGTTGAAGACGAGTCTTTTTATTTGAAAGAACAAATTGCCTATCCAGTTAAATCATTGTGAATTCAGTCCCTCATTGTTTGCCTTAAGAACTAATATTACCCTCTTCGTTCAATTTACCGTCGAATACCCAATTTCCTGTAAGCAACTTGAATATTTATGAAGAGGACTTTATAAGCAATATCTGTTTGGATACATTTTCATGCCCTACGCGAGACAAAGTGAAAACTTTTAGTTCGTCAAGTTTCAAAAGACGAGTTATTTTCTGATTTAGTTTCACAAAATGAATACTTAAACAGTTTTAATATTATTTCAAGTATTTTGTTATTAATCTATGTAAAGATAGAGTTTACTATCAAGTTTCACTGCTTCTTGATTATACACGCGCTTTTGTTAACTTAAATAAATAATTGTAAGTTATGTAATTCAGAACACAATTACTGTATTTTGGAATTGATCTTGTAGTCAGGGATTTTTTAACTTAAGTACAGATTACGTAGTTATTATTTATATAGGTCAGGCTGTTCTATCATGCTACTTACTAAGTTTTACAATAATTTTTGCCATTTAACCGTCTCAATAATTTAAAGCGTCTTGTAGTAAGCAAGGACTACAGACTTCCGGTCAAAATTCCAGTAATATTATTCGCAATGCCGGACGGTAACGCTAACATCTCAAACAGACGAAGTAGGAACGTGGCCATGACCTATCGGAGGCAATCTTGTTCGTCTAGTGAATCGTAATATATTTTAAATATCACAGGTGACGTATGGTTTCAACTGGATAGCACACATTGTTTTTTACTTTTTACATATATACAAGGTTATAATGTTTTTTTATAAGTTAAGCTGTCAACTTCTTTAATTGTAACTTTTTAAAATTATAATACTAAAGATTTTAAACAACTCATTGCAATCTATCCTCCCATTCCCAAACAAATCAACCTCATTAGTTTCATTTAAAAATCTCCATTGAAATCGGCCCATTCCTTAAAGAACTAAGATAACGCATACGTTAAAATTACATAACCCCTTTTTAGCAAAGAGAGTTTAAATATCTGTCTAATGTAAGAGAACATTGTCATGCAACGTATGCTCTGATACACGAGATAGGTACTCAGTAGTTCGATGAGCCATAACACACGCTCTATAAACCGCAATATGGAGAACAGCAGTACAGTAAGTATATATTATACATTTTTTTTTATTTTACAATAATGATAGTTAAATCTCTAATTATCTAGTTTTGTATTTATTTTGTTTCTGATGCCTTCATACGTAATCAATTCTTCATTCATCTTCTTTAATAAAGATGTTGAATTCTAGAGTTCCATATTTAAAATTGTATGCAACTGAATAAAAATATTATCGACATAAATTGAAACTCAAAAAACATTTTTAAAGGAGTTCGATGATTTATTAGACCAATTATTCTTCCTGAACAACCTTTTGCGCTACACCAACACATTGACGGGTTCGATTTCCGCATGGTCTGACCTATTTTACATTTTAAATTTCGGAGTATGTTTAAACGTTATTCGTACATGTATGTACATGTCAGAGTTTCAAGTATTATATGTATGAATGAGAGAAATTTAATAGGTTAATAGGTGGAAAGGTTGCGATTTCGTGTCATATTTTAGTGTCAGCGTTGTAACTTCAGTCTATGCATACCCAAATACTTGACAACAAATTATAAGTAGCCAACATTATAATTTAAAATGCTGCATCTGATCTAATAATTGGTCCATGTCTCAAAGCGTTTTTTTTAAAACCATAATGGTAATTGTAAAACTATTCTCATTACGTTCTTTCTATACTACATATATAATAAACTCTTCAGCTTTAGAGTTTCTTTGTTTGTTTGAACGCGCTAATCTCAGGCAACGCTGGTCCGATTTGAATAATAAAAAAATAGGGATCCTTACTAAAAGTCCAATAACGTAAACCAACGAGTAAAAATCGAAATGAACGCGAGCGAAGCCGCTAGCAGAAGCTAGTGAAACATAATTAAACTGAAAGCAACTAGGTCACCAAGTCTCCTTATCAAAATTTAACATTGACATTTCATACCTAATCTACGTATAAATAAAAAACTATTGTTATGTTTGATTACGGTTGGATTGTTTTCCCACGACGCTGTTTAGTCTTTTTATATCACGGAGTGACGAGTTTACAGAACATATAATTACTAAACGCCAAAGGAACATTATGTAACAGACTTAGTGTACTCGTATGTCAGTTTCTGTAACAATCTACAAACTTATACATATGTTTAATGAAATTCGAATATTTGGAACTTATTAATAGAAGTTAGTTAATAAAGAAACATGATTAAAATCATAAGTAAGTCCTACGACAAAACAATAAACTCCTAATCTTGGTCAATTTTTAGTTTAAAATCTTTTCGAATACGTCCTTAAGATTTAAAACCAGAGTCATTGGCACTAAATTGAATGCCATTTATATATCGTGACGTTTATAAAGTTACTCAAATTTATCAAAATCTTGCAGTAACATGAAAAGTGATCCTAACTGAATATTGTGAATAAATAAACTGCACTTTAGGTAAAAGGAAGGAGACCTCCGGCAATCAAACAGAAAAGGCGACATAAAGCGCCCGGTTCAATATTGATCAGCGGACGTTAGATTGCTTCCTGAATAAATAAACGTTTTAAATTGTAAAGCATTACTTTTTCTGCACGTACATGGAATCGAGCAATATGGTTCTCTTCTCTGGCACTTGTTACTATGATTACTAAGTTATCAACATATTAGCATAAAGCTTAGGTAATGTTAGGTAACAACCCAAATAATAGGACAATGCGCTTTAGACCTAATTCATATTCTATTGAGTAAAAAGTTCGATGTTGATCACGATATTTTTATTTTCACTGTCTAATTTTAAGTTTTGACAATAATTCTTTTAAATTTAATTTCTGTACGTCTCTTCTATTGAAGGTGAGTGACTTCCCGACAGATATAATTAATTCGAAACCCATACATTGAGCCGGAGTATCAGTAATAGTTAGTATTCTTTGGCGGAGGACAATGGCCCCTTTCCAGCAGTTAACAATTACCCACACGTGGGCAGGTAGGATAACGACCAATCACTTAAATATTCGCACTGTATTGTTACTGAACTAAGCTTACAAACAATAATGAAGACAAGAATATTGAAATATCACAAAATGGCCGTCTACATGCTAATGGCCAAAATTTAAAATGAGTACCTACATATTTTTTGGAAGATAAACTGTTCTTCAAGTAGTTGATTTGATTATATTATATATAACTTGCTGAATAGTCTTTGTATGTTCAGATATTTAGATAGGAAACAGAATATGTACGTTAAAAAAGGCGAAAAGATGATTAGCCTTCGGTAATATCAGTGAAAACAACCCTTGCACCATATCCACAGATTGTAAATTAAAGGGATTTAGAAATACAAAGCTTGCACTGACCAAACCCTTCATATAACCACTCGCTACTACATACCTTTTAAGACTGGAAGGCGGGTACTATCAAATTTTCATCCACGCCTCGTACACAGTACCTTTTTACGATAAAGCCCCTCATTTCGGGAGGATAAAGTTTGTTTTACCGCAAAGATGTAGCCCTTTGTAATGCTTCTGTAAGATTTGGGATAAATTGAATTAAAGGGAGCTTTGTAAAACAAGTAGGGTATATGCAAACATATGTACCATGACATCATCAAGCCTGCAAGCATATTCTCACGATAAAACGACTCTAATGTAGCAATCAACAATTCGCGCCTTAAGGATTTTTATATAATTGACGAGTAAATATGATATATAAAAAGCTTCAACTTGTTCTCATTATAGCATTATCTTAAATATAGAATGAAAAAAAACACACTTTCTACTATAAAGTGGGTCGCAAATTCGAATCCAGACAGCTTTAACGTCTCTATCTTAGATACATTGTTTATAACATGCTACTTGAACGTCTGCTTATAAGCCTAATAAGGTCCGTGTCGCGAACTACCATTCACTGAAATTCCATAATGAGCTTTTCGTTATTATTCGGAGAATATTCAAACACACAATAAAAATGTGTTGACAACGAAGTGATTAATTAATTCTATCATGTGACCAAATGAAACAAAAGATCTAAGAAACTCGGCCCAAAATAAAGGCGCTTTACACTTCTTTCTTAAAAGAAAACGGAACACTCCATTCCCACTTACGATTCTTGACATTTTTTATGCGGAACAGACGTTTATAAACCATCAAATGATTGTTCTTTCACGCGAAAACGAAAAAACAACATTAAAAGTATACAATACGAAAACACATTACCGACATTCATGTGGAACGGGAAAAGTAATTTAATCGTCTGTCTGTTCGGATGTTGTGAAATTGGATTTCACCTTCTTCACTTGCGCTTACAATTACTGAATTTGTAACAAAAAAGTAAACATTACATTGAATTTAAACATACGCACGACAACGTGTCTCAACATTCGAAATTAAAACCACAAACACGCATTTTACCCTACGTCCATCATCACATCACATTTACGATTTAGAATTACTCTATTAGCATCAAAACTACTTTTAGTGTCATGTCGTTTAAAAATGACACTAAATGTAGTTTTTTCTATGTTATTAATTCTTTGTTAAATAATAGGTTAGTTAAAATTAATTTCCAATACCTTTAATTACATCGTGTGATCGTGATAAGTATTACTGATAAAAGCGTCTTAAAATAAAATGCTACGTTAAAATGAAAAGACCAAATGCGAGACCGCGACATAAAAATTAACTAGCTAAAATAAAGCACGTAAACATTGTGAGTTGACCATTTCGCTTACAAATCCATCAAAATATCATTTTTCAAGTCCACAACGGACCGGAGTGTATTTAAGCGTGCACATACGACGAACTTATTTTTAATGGAAAAGTAAAAATATTTATAATATTTATAGAAAAAGTCAACAGTTTGTTACTTTGTAAGTTATGAGTCGGTATGTAAGACCGATTATAAAAATTCCGTTTCATAAAGCTACATAGATGAATACTTATTATAATTCCACTTGTAAATTGCTGCCCCTAAAGATATAAAAAAATAAAAACATTTAGAAATTCTCAGCGTACCTAAGTAAATCTCAACTAAATAGCCGCAAATAAATATTGCCACGACTTCATTATGACGAACGCAATAATATTCTATTACGTATAGAGCTATGCAAAATTGTGGACACTATGGGCGCTTCGCTATACTTTATTGTTAATATAAACTTTCTTCATGTAACCATGGGTTTTACTGCCAATTGCTAAGACCGCCCTAAATGGAAAATGTGGCGTATGTAGGTATGAAATCTAAATATAAGTCAGTACGAATTGCTATTAACATAAAACACACGTAAGTACTGTTTTATTATCTCAGATGAGAAATTAAATTATACGACGCATGAATGATTTAATAATGTTATAATTTAGAACTCACCTAGATAGGTAAAGGTTAGAAGGCTCCTTTATTTATTTATTTTTGGCATAAAGTATCTTATGTTTAAATAATAATCATATAGTGTTATAATATATAACAACTATTAACAAAATCTAAACTGAGTACTATAACATATGTATAAATATAATTGTACATTATAAGCAAAAGGTCCGTCAAGATGTCTATAATGGTATAGTATATTTACAAGTTCCATTTTCATTTCTGTTATAATTAAGCCAGAAATAATTAAAATGTATTTATAATATGATTGAATATTTAAGTACAGTTATATAACTAACAATCTAACAAACGATTTAAACTTATAGTCGTCCTATCGTATGAGAATTATATTTAGATTTGTAATTCAAATAATGATATTATAATAAATTTTGATGATGAATCTAAGAGCTGAAACATTTTATTTAGTTTTTTAAAGCGACCTACATACGTTTTTTTTGGTACACTATTTAATAATTTTAAAGGTATAATACACGGCATTTGGCCGGATTACGTTGTTAAAAGTGTATGTAATGATCCAATAGAGATTTGAGTGGAAACCTCACAACCGCCATCCAATAAGCCTCATAAAGCTTATCTCTGGCACCGCGCGGCGAATAGCCGCTCCACGTAACAATGCAATTTATGACGTTCACAATACTATTACGTAACTTCGTTTAGTCGTAATCTTATTGCAATGGATTTGAGTTATGTTACGAAATACGTAAATAAGGGTGAATACATAGCTTAAGCTTTGTAGTAATCAGGGATCACGCTAAGACTTTACAGTGATTTTTCTATTAAACTCAGTCTTCTGCGATAGTCCTAGTCTCTGTGGCGCCCACAATATGACCAGATACAAACAGATTCTAGAGCCAACCACGTACGTTTTTTTCTTAAAAAAAGACTGTTCTTTATCTATGATTATTTAATATAAATAAACAAGCAATCACACTGGATGGTAGATATCTCTACGCCCTTTTATTATTTTGTAATAAAGGTTATCTGCCTGATGTTTGTTTTTATTTAGAATAGTAATATATTTGTTAGCATTTAGAAACCACTTCTAATTCAAAATCATTGTGAGAAAAAATTATATTCAATGATTTAATTCTTTTGATTATTTATGACATTAAATTATAATTATTGTTCATACAATTCGTGTACAGCAATCATGTTTCATAATCATATTTACGTATATTTTAATAACAATTGTTATATAAGATATAATCTCAATTTCATTATATCTATATATCTACACTCAGAAGCGTACTGTTAATTTTAATTGGTTCATGTCGAAATAATCAGGTAGAGGGGTGGCGCGGCCTCCAAACAGTCTAATTCAATATATAATAGGAATTTAGTAGTAACATCACATAACATAGCTATATGTATAACTATAGGTATAAAATATATAAATTGTAGTTATATAAAATATATAAATGGTTGAGAGAATAATCGAAATTTCGTCCAAGTTACCAAACAACCCTCCGTAGGTGCAAAGATCGAAAAGTACCATTGATGTAAGTTTTCGGTCAAATAAATGATATTCCAAATGTTCGAAGTAAATGTAAATAGATCGACAGCGTATCGTTACATAATTTACAGTGTCATGTACTGGAGCTACGATCTACAAGTGAGCGTCAAACTCGTTTATGTATGTGTGCTAAAAAAATTTAATACTTGTAGTTACGTTTAATTTTTTATTAAATAGCTAACGTTTTAATATAATCATTTTTGTTGTTATGTTATTGGGTTCAACTACTGTTTTTGTCTACAAACAAGCAAGTAATCAGTCATAGAATATAATGCACGATATGTTAGCATAGTCGTAAGTAGAGCAAAAATGCCGTCAGGATACCTAATAAATGCAACATAATTTTATTAATATTATGAAATGTATTCCATTATTGACGGAGATGTGAGTATGGGAGATGAAAAATAAAAGCAAGGCAAAAACTTTAATAACGTCAGACCCGTAAAGTCTTTTGTGACATTTATGAAAAATGCGTATAAAATACCATTACAAAAAGGCAATAAATCTTCACATGAGACAATAAAATTAGCAGTCTAGAAAAATGAGTGAATCTTCATCGTATACTGCAGCAAAAACAATAGCATCACTAAGCCTTCGTCAAACAGTAATACTACGATGTAATTCTCACACTTCAAATTATATCTCAATAAAATTTTACTAAGCCTGTAATATAAATGAGTATTAAAAATATTTTGATTAAATTTATTTATTTACGACTCATATGGATAGACGAGCATCCGACTCACTGCTTTATTAAAATCTTAGTTATATAATATTATCTATACCATATCTATACTATAATATTATAAATCTGAATAGTTTGTTTGATTGTTTGAATGCGCTAATCTCAGGAACAGCTGGTCCGATTTGGAAAATTATTCCAGTGTTGGATATTACATTTATCGAGGAATCTTCAAAAAATCCTTACTAAAAGTCTAATAGGGTAACTCAAATTGTAAAAATCGAAATGAACGAGAGCGAAACCGCTGGCAGAAGCTAATTAGTAATATGTAATAACTTATGCAGTTTACCTTTGATCTTTTAGAAGTCTTAACAAGTTTTATGTTCTATGTATAAACATTATTTAGAACTAGTCTAAACAAACGTAAGCATGACTCTTACATGTCAATATTACAATACCAGTAATTCACAGTTTCGATTAACCCATTTACTTGCAGGTAATCTGTTTAACTTAGCCTTAATCTCAGACAGCTACTCTAGTATTCAGTTTTGGTACAGCTCTCACGACATCGAGCTATCAATCATTAACTGATTATGATATTCAACTTTTTATCCATAACAAAATCACACGCGATTTATAACTGTTTATAAACTTCAAGGTAAGTTGTGGTTTGACGTTAATTTTACTTCCATCGTGTGAGGTTTGCGCACATTAAACGCCTTTTATATTAAAATTGATTTGTCCATATTGTGTACGCTAAGCGAGTTTGCAAGTGACAATGTATGTAGTTTATTATTTACGACTATAATATGTATAATTAATTGCAAAATGTTTTGTGAATTTGAGTATGGAATAAATATTATAATTGAATATTATATAATGTAGGCAAATATGATAATGCTTCATGTATTAATAGATTTATTTATTATAAACGAACTTACACAATTAATTTAGATTACCTGAATATCTTTTTCCGGCTGGTGCATTTTCTAGTGTATTTTTTAAAAACTAAAGAGTGACACAAATAATTGTTACGAACACTGGTTTATTGGAAAATTATAAATTGAAACAAATAGTGTAAATGGAAGGTGATTCAAAATTGGATTGAGAACATTTGAAAACATTTGCTTGCCATCATTTTTTAACTTTAAAAGCCGTTAAAAACAATAAAAACGTGAGACAAAACGAACCTATACCAAAACTAAACCCGGATCTCGAGTTAACGTTCATATATGGCAGTATGCGATGCGTAAAAATTATCACTTTAGCTACAGCTTTTCTAATACTTAAATGTCTCATAAAAAATCATGATAGATAGAATAATAGAATAGGTATAGACGAAATAATAGCAAGCAGACGTCATCAATACTAAGACGAACTTTAACTTCTCTGTTAATTGAATGTTGGAAGGAAATGTATGTAGTAATTTATCAGATATTCAGTAGACTAGGCAGCAACGGTTGTTTCTAGAAGCGACCGTTAAATGGTGACCATAATTGCTAAAGGTCAACCATCACCTTCGCTATACTCACAGTTACTTATACTCGTATATGAAAGGATGAGTAATGATACCAAACGCGTTATTATTTTAAAACTACGGTATCAACTCTAATGACGTATTCAACTGTTTTGCTTTACATATTCGTTATATATTTTCTTATAAGAAAATTTACCAAATGACTGCAGGCTTATATTATTCTATAGTAGGAAATATTATACCAGAACTTTTTTTGTGAATTTTCACACAAGCTATTCGGATTTCTACCATGAACTTAAACCTAATTTAACATTATAAATATATAGATATAATTGAACATGATTAGATGTAAGTACCTTGAGCCCTTTTGACATAAAGTATTTTTAAAGAAATTTATATCAGTAAATACTTAATGTTACGCCAACAAAAGGAAACTGTAGTCAGGTGTAACAATCATTGTTTTCGAGTGAACAAATGAAATAAAGCCTTCTTACAATGTATTCGGGGATGCTACGGTGAGGTGCTGTTTGCTTATTTATTATACTTAGATCTTCACTATATCTGTGGCCATAGACAAAGCTTACACAATACTGTGAGATCCCCGAGGTCGATACAAACGACTTGTGTCGCAACTTTCCCATCATTGATAATTGTTTTGTAATATCATTATATTCCTTCACACACATATCAAGATTATTCAGTTGGATCTAATGCGCAACAACAATAAAATTAGAGGTTTGTCTTTATGAGATTGTATAGTCCTCGCAAATATGATACAATAAGTAATTTATGGTATGTCACCAACAAAATCAAAGGCGCAAACTAATAAGGTATCTGAATATTAAATAATGATAAGGCAACTCTGTCATTGTATTTATTAAATTAATGTACAAAGGAAAGCCAATAAATATTATATTTAAATTCTGTCTTCGGTTGAAGAACACGACAATTTTACTCTAACATTTCACAAAACCTGTACACTGTACCTTAGCTGATCTAAAGACCTATCAAACGATAACAGTACATTTATTCATAAATTAGTTGAGCATAGTGAAATAAATTTCTACGCGCATTTTTAATAGAATTTGTGAAACTACTACAGCCAAAGAAGATTTACTGAAGTCTGGATGTTTGTATAATAAATAACAGAATAGTCAACAATATTTTAATATCATTTATGTTAGGATTAATTATAAATCCAAACACCACGTTGAACTCCCAAAGAAAACTTTTATCTCAAACGCTAACAAAATTCTGTTTCAGGAAATAGCATTCTTAGAACGACTTTAACACACTATCCAGTCGAGTGAAGCTTTGTGAAGCTGAACAGACCACAAGAAAGAATTGCAATACTTACTCGTATATCGTATATTACACGAATGCAAAATATATAACGCAAATGGTGGCTTTTCGCTATTGTTTGTTAGTTGAAGATATCTATAAATAAATATAATATTGGAGGCAATTCTTTTGTAGGATCAAAATTAATACGTAATACAATTTTATAGAGCTTTTAGTTTACAATAATTGGTTTTGAAATAGAAATGTTGGCGATACAACTTGTCTTATATTTCAACGCCAATAGTTCAGAATAAAAACGGTATTAAATAAGAAAAGGTTATCGTTAAATTCTAATCAAAGAGTCAAAAGTGAGCCTTACTTTCGCTATATGTTTTTGTATATCAACACGTATAATTTTGTATTCCAGTGATGGAATGACAAAAATATTGAGACATTATTTATGCAATGAAAAATGATATTTAATCTATAGATACTAAAATAATTAAAGTGTATTTGAGAAGAACTCTGACAATAAAGCAGTGGGATATGAATAATTCTAATGAAGGCCATTAGACCTTTTCCCTGACTTATATTGAATTATATTACAATAAAATAGAGGTCAAAAGTCCCTTTAGATTTGTACCTCCACCATAGTTTTAACTATAAAGGTATTATCAGATGGAAGGCAAACGCTCTAATGGTATGTTTGTACCACTCGTGACATCAATATAACACTGTGTCCAGGATAATGATTGTTAGGTTTTGTTTTTTTGGTTGTTGTTAAAGTAAAAGTATGTTTTTGAAATTTATATCGTAGCAAGAAATACCTAAAGTATGTGTATCATTCTATACCTGATTGTCATACCCAAAAAAAAATATCTTTACATAATACACGATCATAATTGTAAACTTAGGAATAAGACTTGAATATTTTTATTAAAACGGGCATAAGGGTCTTAATACGTACTTGTTTAAAAACAAGTACGCATTAAGACGCGTTATAATAGCCATATGGTTTATGAAATTATAAACATAGTAGGGCAAATGCCTTCGTGTTCTTTACACTAATGATAAAAACGTTTATTATTAGAGTAAGTAACCAATAAGAAAGATATTTAAGTGGAAATGATGATTGAGATAAGTAAATATTTAAACTATAATTTTAATTGTTAATGATTGATTATCATGCATAAAAGCTCACCGGCAATATAATAGGCACCCCATCGTTATTTCCCTCGCAAACCAGTTCAATGCTCGTATCTATACAAAACAGGAATTGCGCTCCGCGCTTTCCTCACACGGTGAATATGATTCAATTACATGGAAACACGTAACGACCAGGGGACTATAATAAATGCACTTGACGAACTCACTACACTGTCAGGGTTATCAATTTCTTTGACATCATTAAATCAACGATATAGGTGCTCGATTTTAATAAGAAAAGTATGTATTACAAAATTTAAAGTTTAACCATAATCTCGTGTTCTGTACATAAAATGTCCTGTTTAAACAAACTCCTGTGATAGATTATACTAATTGTAAATTGTAATTAATAATTTATATAACTTAAGCTTCTTTGACAGACGAGCATGAGGTTCACTTAATTATGAGTGATATCTAAGTTTTAGAAATCCGAGATTTTTTTAATGACGTGCTATTAATCCATCTATTTCAGTGATCTTAATTGATCTCAAAGTACGCTAGCCGATATCTGATAGCCCTACACTATACAAGCTTCCATTTAAAAGCTGAGCAATATTGCATCCGCCAGGGCCATTGTGTGCTATGTATCAGTCATGGTCTCGTTCACGACCGCACGAACCTTGCGTTCATGTTCTATTATTCGACTTTTGGAAATTGAATGATTGACAAACAGTAGATTTTATGGGAAAGTACTGACTGTAGTTTCCCAAATAATATACCTGCTACTTTAATATACCTGCAATGACCTTCATTCGCTGCAGTCAAGTGATTAAGAAATATTTGAAAAGATTGCCCGACACATTCATACTATTAATTCTTTTAATTTTAAGTATATGTATTACGTTTACTTAATTAAAGTTTTTAACCATAGAAATTCCAAAAATATTAAATTCCTGTAAACTTTACACGTTGTATACATTGATGTGAATTAAGTTTAGATCAAGTCCTTAAACTTTTTACAACTGGTTTTTAACCGACTTCAAAAGAAGGAGGAGATTCTCAATTCGTCTTTTTTAATGTATGTTACTTTCAACTGGGTGAACCGATTTTGATGATTCCTTTATTTATTTGAAAGCTGGTGGTGGTCTCATTTCAATTTCGCCCAATTCTGACAATGGAATTCATGAGAAAACCATATACGTCTTAAAATTGCATCAAGAATATGCCCGGTATTACGCGGAGACGATGACTACGTTTCTCGATATTTTCCCCGTAAGTTTTTTCATGTAGGGCCACATTTTCGAAAATCTATTAGAAATTGTTTTTGAAGTTGATTTCCTCTGTTAAGATAGGCGTTTCACCCTGACTTCATTTCTTTTTCTTTGAAACGGCGCTGTCTCACAAAAGAAGCACGTTTAGTTAGTACATCCATATTCAGACATATGAGTTAATGTTCTTAAAGCTAAAAATAAAATAAATATTAATAAAATAAAAAAAAATTGCTTGTTTGGAGTCTGTGTCAGCCAAAATAATAAAATAAAATCGTTGCCCAATGATTGTTAAAATTAATTTCAACACAGATTTTACATTTATTGGTAACTTATCATATTTGACAAGACGTCAAGTATTCTTGAATCTGGTGTAAAGAAACGATCCTCTGTTTTAGACATCGTTCATAATTTCATGTCATCTCATCGTTATTTCTGTTCTGTTTAATAAAGAGTTTCATTAACTGCTTAATGTTATCTAATGACAAATAGACCATTGAAGCAACAAATAGGCTGATGCAAATGACCGGTCAACGTAGCTGTAAAGTCTTATCAATCTCGGTCGGGTGCCAGCGATGCGGTAACCAGTAACCACGTCTGCTCCCTGCGTCACAGCACCGTTAGCCGGACTCAACGCCACTTGTCATGCAATCGACGACTGCGAAGCGCTTAAAAATTATCCACAACTAATTTTATAATACAGTATTGTCCGCTACTTTTTTGAAGGAAGTTTACGGAAAGATGATATCATTTCATAGATGGAAAGGTCGTTAAAGGCTTTAATGCGTGTTTTGACTTTAGTCTATGAATTTCAATATGCTCAACACAAAAATAAATAGATCGGTAGCACATCATTGAGTAATTGATGATGTCAGTTGGCCGAACGTTCACCTACCATCAAGTTAACCTCATTTCGTCTGTCAATTGTGTAAAAAAATAATATAGCTCAATAGCTTTAATGATTTACTCATAAGCTTTAACTCTCGTAACCGAACTATCATATAACATATAGTAAACGATTTATTTGTTTCTCGATGAGTAAAAAAACTCAAATAGTATTTAATTTTCTGTATCGCCACATTTAAGGATCAAAATTTAATATACCCTGGTAAATATAGTGTGTCCAAATAAAATATTTTAACATTTTAATGAAGGCTTGTAAAAAAATATACAAAATGGGCAACAGCTGTCGATGAAGCAATTTTCTTTTAATCCTTAGGGATACTTTCGATTTTATCAAAACCTGTCCAAAACCAAAGGTCACAAAAGCTTTTCATAAAACGTGAATTTTAAAAGAAATTTGATTTCACGGTATTTATATTGGCACCCGTAATTCCCAACAACTGTAACATATCCGTGACTCGAAACTACTTAATTCCCTTTAGGTGGGTTCCAAATGAGATTAATTTACAAACTATCTGAGCAGTTTTCCATGAAAGTTTCAAGTTGCTTATGTATCATTCATTAAGAGCCACGAGTTGCAAATATATACAGGGACGGCAAGTACGTGTGACGAGAATATAAATATTCGACAAATTCGTCAGAACTAAGATATCGAGGATTATTCATACTATATATATATATATATATATACACAATATTATGCTATGTAATTCTATAAATCTGTTTATGTTCGACAGCTCTAAGTTCGTAATATGCTCTGTCTTAACATGACATACCTTGAAGCTGTAGGTTGCACGTTACTACAAACATTTTGTTATTAGCGGGACCGGAGATTACAGACCACGGCATATAGCGTGTATGTCAAATGCTTTACTATATCATGTTTTATATAGCTGTACAGACATAGATATTCGATAAACTCGTTAGTCTACTGATATATACAGTTTACGCTGCTCTAAGATATCGACCAAATGTATGTTTTTTAAATATATTGTATGTATTCCATTTTTCAGCATTGAACAGGTATGCAGGAAAACGTACCGAAATTTGAACTGGGTGATAACCTACTGTTCAGACATGGACACTAAGTATGTTATGAGCGTTTGGACTTCAGTCTAGGAATTTCTGAAATTCGGTTGGCAACCGAAAAGATATTGGCCGAAAAAGGGCTTTTCAATTCTAAAGATAACTAAAATACGAAAATTACACATTGATATAAAACTTGTAGTATTAAGGTCAAAGATTTTTGTAATAATAATAATAATAATTTTAAAATATAATGTTTATAAATCACAATAAAACCATTTGTAGTAATTTCCGTAACAGATTGAAATGCGCGTCGTTAATGCGGTTCGATTAAAAGAAAATGGGAACATACCAGAGCGTAGCGGGAACTAATTCGTTCGGGATAGATGCCTCCTACATAGGTTTAACCTTCGATAGCTGTCAGATTATCGTTCCTTGAAGCAATTTGTAAGGATTTGTGGTTGAGCTTCTAAGGACTATGCTAGCCATCACTTTATACATGTCTTTTATGTCACGAATTTACGTTCGATATAATATTTCAATTTATTATAAATAAAAGAAATATATATTATGATAAAATGATAAACTAGTAAGGACTACAAGTAATTTGCATCAATTCTGTACTTGATATATCCAACCAGTCTGATTTTTTACCCACAGTTTGATAATCTGCTAACTTTTAATTAAGGTAAGAAAGAGTATCTATTAAATAGACATTCATAAATGATCAATAAACAAATCTATATGGGGCTTAACAATTATGGTAAAGCAAATTCATATATATTCTTTTCAATACTTCAAATATTTCTTTCCTGATTTCTGTGAATATAGGAAATAATACCATTTCCTTTTGTAAGTATTTGGTCAATATGTGTTTAAAATATTGAAGTAGATAAGTTCTTAAATACTTTTTAAACATAGATAGCCTTTGTTAAAACAATGAAGTTGATCTTAAAAGAGCTCAATTTCAAATTATATAAAAATAAATATAGATGTTACATTAATCAAAGAATGTATTATCATTTCTACAAAGAAGTGTAATCTAGCATTTTTTTAAAAAAAGATACAAGACAATATTAGTTTGTGCAAAGAATCTATATTTATAGTGTTAATAATATTATTAACACAGGATGTTATACACATATGTGTATAACATCCTAGTCTGTATGACTTCTGATGAAATTTGTGAAAATGGAGGTTATTTTGGTAAAAGATGAAAAGTACTTTATATTTTTTGAAGGGATACAAAGGTAACATTTATATAAATAAACATAATTGAGATGTCCATAATTAATATAAAGATTTTAGCTTCTTATATTAATTAAAATAAATAAGCTTAATTTTAACTTTTACTTAATTGAGTATTAAATTTATTTATATTTTCTTTCACAATAGTGTGTACTTATAACATAGGACATATCAAATTCTATAGAACAATTCCTATTTCTATTTAGTATACTTTTGTGGTAAATCACAGAGCTTAATTAAAGTCAAGAATATAAAATACATAGTTTATAAATATTTATAATAAAATATTCTTGGGATACAAAAAGTTAGATATGTTACATTTTAACCGTTCAATATCTATACAGTGGATTAAGAACAAACTAGATAAACCAAATGTAACAACATATTTTCTAAAACTTAGATATTCCATTTAAAAAAATCAACAATCCATTATTTTAGAAAAAATTAAAAAGTAAATAAATATTGGAATTTGAAAGGTTATTCATTTATTTAAAGAATAGTAACTTGTTAATTTATAAATAACAATATAAACCTAAAACTAAATTTTATTAGATTTGTATCAAGGCTTATGAAGCAGTAGTACATGCAAGCGGGCAAGTTAGCAAGCTTTCGATTTTATCGGTGGCCTTCTCACCTCGCGACATTGGTAATCCAGGCTCCATTGGTGACGCGGCGCCTCCCCCGACCAGTGCCAAGACCTCCAGGGTCCATAGGGCTCCCCACATGTTCCACAACCACATCACGACACTCCACTATCTCATTATTGACACGAGATTCACACAACTTAACCAATATGAACACCTAATTATTATAATAACTCCTAGTGGCACGATCATGCTTTGGAAGAAATCATTGATATATAATCGCGTCGTAATATTTTACGCGATTAATCACATTCTTCTATGATTTTTTATTAATAATCAGATGTTCCGGAGACAAAGACTCGTCATAACATCTCTACTCAAAACACGAGAGTAAAACCTTCTTCGCGATGTTCAACAATCAACGCAAACAATGACAACGTTGACGTTCTATACAGCTGTATTGCCTACTAATAAATATTTATTTTGGCCACGATATTCCTATGCACTGTAGGCAAAAAAAATATTGACAATTAATTTACATCATTTAAAAAAAATCCATTATAAGTTTAGTCACTATATTTTTTTTAATTTTTATTCTTTTTGTTTAGTCCGTTAATATTGTTCGTAGCTCAGCATTAATTTATATTCTTTAAAAATATTGTATTTGGAAAATAATTTTCATACGTTTGTTCAGTTAGTGGTAAATTTCTAAAGTTGGTCACACTGCCATTTACTGAATGAGCTTTAGTGAGGGCGCTAGTTGCTAGTCGTCAAGCATGACATTTATCTTTATGATAGGTCTGTCTAGGAATTAAGAATCGAATTAAATGTTACTGAAAACTTTTTCGATCATTTATGAAGATGTTTTTGATTCTTAATTTTCATAGGTATATCAGTCTTATAAACCAAATCAGATAAGTTTTACTAAGTTCTCAGTTTAAAAATTTTCTGCATGCCTATGAATAATACTTGTAATTGAGACTCAGTACATTCTAAATGGTATCAACCGTATATTAATAATACCAAAAATAACAATTTATGATTAGTGGAAATTAATACCAGACATTCTTTTTAATAAACTGTTTTGGTTTACAAATACATAGTTGTCTTGGAATTATTTTAGGTAAATCACTTCTTTGTAACGTCATAATGAATTTTGCTATTTTCAATAAGTACTCAATAGTTATTTGTGGCGATGTTGGTATTATATAATTCTTATAAGGTTTCCATCTTCCATTAATCAAATGACAAGGTTGAGAAAAATACCCATCGAAATCTAAATCGAATGATCCTGGAAAACAATTTCAAATCTATAAAAACGTACTACTATAAAGAGTAATTTGAAAAAAAATAGCTTTACACATTTTAACCACTTTTAATCACGGGCAGTTATTCTTTAGAATAACAAATATTTAAGACGAAATTTCCAAGAAAAGTGTTGTCTTCCATAAAAATAGAATTTGCTGTTTCCTTGATCCTTAGAATATTGGTTAACTGTTTATCTGTATACGAGTTAGTAATATGGTTCAGGAGTTCTTGAATTATTATAGTTCTATTTAAAACGAAAAATTACCATCACAATGAACACCTATTGTCACAATATCTTCAGGACTTCCTTCAAAGAGCCATAATTTTAACAAATCTAAGACAGCCACTGCCTTATTCAGATACGTTTTGGCGTCACCAGTTTTAGCCTATAAGAAATTCTTATTTAAGGTATTCTTAAATTTCTTATCCACATTTTAAATTTAATAAGTTACTATAATCACCTGCTCTTCTGCAACTTTTATCCACATTGTCTCATCAAAGAACATTAAATATTTCATTGTCCTCATATGAGGTGTTAAAGTTCCAATACATAGAGTAGAATTTTTAACTCTTTTATATCTAGTAAAAGGTTCAAATGAGTTGTACTTATGAATAGTATTGTTTACATCTACCAAGTGGTTAACTCCAACGAAACCCCAAACTGGTGGGCAGAATATGTTTCTCATAGGTATTTCAGCAATTTTTGCGATAATTGGACTTACTTCCATTCCTAAATCAGATGTAGCGACGACTATATTATGTTTACTAATATGCGTTAATGATTCTGATAAAATTGTTGCATTATAACAAGCTGGCCCTAAATTTGGAATAAGGATTTTCATTTTGGAAGATGCTGAAGCGTTTATCATTAAAGCTATATTTTGCATTAGTGTTTTGTTGTCGTATAACCAACTACCTATAGATTGTTCAGAGCTGAAAAGTAGACGTTAGGCTATAACTATTGTATTTTGAAATCATGATCAAAATAGAAATCTCAATATTCTCACCGAAATGGAACATTATCTAGTATGACTAAAATGTCTGTATTAGTGAGTGCAAGTCCGATTTTATCAACATATTTCACCACCTTAGTAGCATAGTTCGTTCTAACGTAACTACACTCACGTTCAACCAATTCCAAGAAAGTTGGAGAGCATTTACTATCATAAATAAACACTTTACAAATACTTTTGTCACTGCAACTCATTTCTAATAACCCCGATATTAAGTGCATAGTTAGTGGGTTTCCAGCTCCAGATATGCATACGGTAAAATAGTTTTTAAGGTCTTTTTCATGGATTTCAAATTCTAGATCAAGTTTCGATTTTAATTTCAATTCTTGTTTTATTTTTCTATCATACTGCCTGTAGTTTGCTACTAAATTTTGATACCTTTCAGGTGTCATAAATATATCCAGTTTATAGTAAGAATAACAGTAATCCAAAAATTCTGTTGCACCACCAATATAAAAGGGTTTACTTCCTGTTGTTAATAATTCCTTCCACACAAGAGGTGAGCTATTATGGTGCCATTTATTTTTGTGGTTTATTTTATATAACCATGCCTATTTTACATATCAAATTAAAATAGATTTAAATGATAATTAAAAATTAATTATATAATTTCTAAAAATTATTGTTTTAATAGTCAATTAACAGTTACATACTGTCCATTCCAATACTGGTTTTTCTATTCGTTCATAGCAAAAATTTGGTAGATTTTTAGAAAGGTGATCTGCAAGTAAGCAAATTTCGGCAAATAATCTACATTGTGACTCCCCTGATATTATAATGCGTGCAACCATTTTTACGTTATTTTTTACTTATAATCCAAACCCAATCCTTTTAAATTGAATTATTAATAAAAGCACAATATATTATATGACTATAATACTATAAAATACTACATCTATGTCACTATGTTTTATTATAATTTTTAATTAATATATAAAAGTACCAAAAAGTTTATAATAGCTTTGAATCAATCCAATCCAAGCAAGCTATGATTTAAACATCGATTATAACACAATTTTTGAACGATAGTAAGATTATCCCACGATGACACAATGAAAAAAGCAACTTCATAAGTTTTAAAGTACATATTGATTATTGACATTTCTCGTATGTCACATAGCAGATTCGAATCAAAACATGATTTAGAAAATTTTTATTGAAAACTCGATTGCAATTATTTACTTACCATTTTGGTTTAATAAAGCAAAGTTTTAATACAACGGGTTATATTTTGAAAGAGGCAAAAATCGTGTACTTTTCAGTGTATTTTATAACCTTAAAATTGGGAGTTGTTGCTGTATAATAAATAATGCGATTAAAAAATTGTGGTTTCTGTGACTTATCCGTAAATAAGGAATATGATATCAACAAATTATATATATTTGAAAGACTTGGCTTTAACACTATTGCTATTAACACTCACATAGAAGATTGCGACGACGAACCTAAAAAGAAAAAAAAGAAAGGCGAGATGAAAGAAAAGAAAGATTTTATTCCGCCACCTGTAGATATTTCAGCAAAGGCAAATACTGACAACTTGCACATATTACAAAGAATTACTATTGAATTTTCAGATTCTAGTGTTTCTATTAAACTAAATAGCTCTGAAAACTTACAGAATTATGACATAATAGCTGTAGTGCCTAAAACTTTACAGGCATTTCAGTATGCATGCGGTTCTTTAGATGTTGACATCATTAGCTTTGAACCAGAAAGTAGAATGCCATTTAAAGTTAGTCGTAAACTCTATAGACAAGCAATTGAACGAGGTATATTTTTCGAGTTAATGTATTCTCCAGCTATAAAAGATTCTACAGCAAGAAAGAATATCATATCTACAGCCCATAATTACCATGCAGTTGGAAAATCGAAGAACATTATTGTTACAAGTTCTGCTCAGAGTTCTTTCCACATTAGAAGTGTTCATGATGTCATAAATCTTGGATTTATATTTGGCTTTAATAGCACTCAATGTTTAGAAGTTATAAGAAATAATGCTCGAAAACTTATTCTCAAGGCTTTAGGACGGAAATGTGGTAAACATTATATGGAAATTGAGGTAACTGATGATAATGAAAATAAAGAACTTGTCAAATAATAAAAAAAAAATTTATTCCGTATGATTATAAATTAAAATAATTCTTCATAATTCAATCTTGCAGTTATTCAATTTTCAGTTAATAGCATTCAAGAAACATAAATCATAATTAAGGTAACCATTAGCAAAGATGTAAGAACAGTAGACTTGGTAAATGTACAATCCATTATTTTCTTTGTTCTTAAGCAGTAAATATTAGTAGCCTTATATAGTCAATCAGATTTAAGTTTATCTTTTTCTAAACTATCTGGATTAATTTCAGTCTTTTCAATAATTGATCGTTCCAGTGACGGTCTAGACGTCCTTAATATTGTTTGCATTGGACCTTCACGTACAGTAAAAATATCAGCAATCCACTTGACCCTGTAAAGTAGATTAAATTTCCAGTTGTATATTTAATGTTTGTTATATATACTATCTATACCAGTAGTCCACAAGCTAAAAGCAGAATTGTATCATAATGGTAATCTAAAATGTTTGACAACCCCATTTTCACTTAACTAATAAATTAATCGTGAATTTTTTTTATTTAAAAAGATATAATATTTAGTATCTCAATATGTTATTACTCTGTATTTCTTTCTTGCATTCGGGTTAATTGCAACCAAATGAGACTGAACAGTTAAAATTAAATAGGTTTTATATTTGCTCTCTGCCAGGCACCCTTGGTCTAGCCGCAGTCATTGCGAGCGCTACCGCGCTCGCCCCATACGTCCGGTTAATTTTAATAGCTAATGGGCTAAAAACGGGAACATCCTTCAAAAGAGAAGTTTTATATTTGTACGTATTATTAGTACATATACGTGGTACAATAAGCATGATAATGTTAATAGTATTCAAGCAAATAGTGAATTGATTATTTTTGAATTTGTTTCTATTAATATGCCAAACAACTATTTTAAAATACTACATTCGGGTGAAATAAAAAGGCAGATTAATTATCATTAATATAATATTTCAAATGCAATCTCAACATTTGGTACAGAATAATACAAAGGTATAAAATTCGCACGTCATTATTTAAAATATTCACACAACACACCCTTATCTAAGTTACAATTATTAAAATTATAAGTGATTTTATTATTTTTAAAAATTTATTCACTCTAGCACCACAAACAAATTTGAACATTCTATCCGAAGCATTAATAATGTCATATTGCTTTAATATTATGGTACCTATTATAATTTGAAAAGAAAAAGATAACTTTACTATCTATTATAATTAGTTATATATGTATTTTAGAATAAAATATAAAGGAAATAGCTTACAACTATTTTTGTTTATTAATTTTACACGTGTAACATATTGTAATTTAAATAACTAAAAGTGTAGACATATCTTTATAACTATTGTCTTAAACTTGCCCAAAGCTACATAACACACAATTTATTATATACATATAATGGCTGCATACTCAAATGTTAATCAACATAAGAAAAATATCTTTCCACACCACAAATCGAAACCAAAAAAAATATAACTGCTATTAATGAAATAGCAGTTATATTAATATTATTAATTTGTTATTTTGAAGACTTTCAGTTATCCTGTGATAACACCTATTTTATTTTATATATCAATCATCGACAGACCATTTGAGGTCTAGTTGCCATTAGACATCATTAATTATTCAATGATGTACTGACAACGTAATTCTAAGTTTTCTAGCATTCATAAATTCATACCCGTAAGTCAAAACACGCATTAGCACTTCACAACCATTCTACTTATATTGTGAAATGTAATATGAATGCATCAGTTTTTTTAATATTTTTTAAAAAATGTATGATAGATAAAATAAAACAATTTGATTGCGATATAAACGAATACATATCAAATGCAATTAATTAGCCTTTAAGTATTCAGCCAATGATATCATTATTACCTACTAGCATGTAGTTATGTACCTATACAATCTTGTGTCAAGGCAGTGAAATATCTTTGTAATACATCAATTGTATCGCTATAGTGTTTCATAAAAAGTAGTTCAAGTAAGCTTGCATTATCTTTAGTGTTAAGGTTAAGAATGAAAATACACAACATAAAAAAGAGGATGCTATTTTTTTGACAGAAAATATCTATTGTTGTAAATGCCCAATTCTCGAATTTATGGAGATCTAATACGACTAGAAAATTCATCAAAGCCTCAAATTTCACAACAATATATTTTAAATTACACTACCATTATCTAAATACCTTATTGTAATATTTTGTGATGTGTTAATTAAAATGAGCAAATCTTGAAATTTATAGTATTTACTATATAAATGAAAAGACGATATGAGAGCGTATACTAAATCCATTGTTAGATAGACAATGAGCAAATAATAATAGCAGTCTTAAAAATGTTTTTTTTATCCACAGTGAAAATCGCGATTAATGTACATACATTTCATTATTATCATATACAGATTTTATTTCATCTTTGAAAATAAATAAACCGATCAGTAACATTCAAACAAACACGAATTTACAAAAATACAGCAAATAAATAATCTCACGATATTTATTGGAACTAGTTAACGAATTCAGTCTCATTGGTAATAAAATTGAAGAAATAAATGTCTTTCCTAAATAATATGTTCACATTAAATTTAATACCTTAAATAAATGCGAATAATATGCTTTTACATACTATTTAATTATAATTATAACACTACGGTAATTATAAATGTTTGTAATATAATCCGTATAACATATACTACAAATTAAAATTAATGAAATACAAAATTATGGCATTTTACGATAGTATTATTTATAACTTTATGAATTTGATTTATTACTACAATTTGTGATGTCGTAAATAGTGCGTTATAGGCCCAATTTTTAATATATTTTATCTAAACTATCCTAGGGCAATTATTTATAATCATAAAAATTTTAAGCTTTATTTTTACTATCCAGATTTTAAGCCCCGTGGACATTGTTTGTATTGGGCACAGATTAAAAATAAGTTAATTAATTTAAAGCAAAACCACAAGCAATTAGTTTGGCTTTAAATTATAGGCTCAGTCGTGACATGATTCCCAAGATATTTTCAGATTGAAACGAGATATCGTCTGAATGATTGGTTCGAAGGGGTTGGGAACTAGTTCTGTTTTATCAATATTGTAGGCCCAAATTGATCAGTATACAGCATAAATCTCAGTTTCTGCATAAAACCTAAGTCGGCTTTTATATTATTAATTTTGGTAGATACCCCGGCCTTAAATACGATTACCTACTTTGGCGTTATGAATATGCGCTATTGTTAGTTATACACATTTTTAATTTTTAAAATGATGGATGAATCTGTCTGCTCAAGTTCAAATTGGGATTATGTAGCGAATAAATATAATCTTCTCAGATTCTAAAACACAATGTCCGTACAATACACCACGTCAGACGTCTGTTTACATTTGAAGGTCGATTAATACAAGCATAAGCCTTTTAAAAACAAAAGGCTTGAATTTAATTTCAATGTAGCATTACCATACGTTACTCTCATGATAGATTTTTAACTGGCAATGTAAGTAACAATTGTATATGACAATGTAATCGCAACTTGAACCTTTAACACGTTCATTGGCAAAACGGAGTTTTCATTTTTGTATAGTCGCTAAAATATAAGTTTTTCTTGTAAAATAATTCTCGCAATATTGTCTGAATAGCTGTTTAGTTACATCTTTCATCATGTTATAACGTGCTATTGCCAAAGAACGTTTTACGAGAAGCAAAATATTTAATTGCTAAGAAAAGACACGCAATGCGCCACCGTATTGACATTCTCGACCAACCTGTTGTAGAGTTCTCGGCGAACACTCGCCGTGAATTTGTTAATAAGGCAGAGGCTGGCGGTAGCCGCGAATATCGCATTGTACAACAATACCAACTTAAAGCTGCCCAACCATTCGATACGGCCGAATTCACCGAGCAGATCAAAGTTTGTTATACCTAAAAAGGAAACATTTTAACTAACATTATCGTTTTCTAATAATAAATTTCATTCATATTGGACGAGTAGTTTTGGTTGTATCTATCAAAAATATTTTATTATTAAAATTTAAACATACCAAGTATCTTTACTAGCAATGGTTGGGCCGTAGAATGGGCCAACAATACGGCACATAGAGCAATAATCCTAGTGAGCGGCGTTCGCCTCGCTCGGGGAAGTACCCGGAGCGCGCGCATCGGAGTGCAAAGCCCGGTAAGTGACGCGGCGTGCAAGTATAGTATCAGAAACGCCTCTAACGTAGCGCCCGCCCAACCGAGCTTAGACAGAGATGCGATCCCTAAAGTAAATTGCTGAAAAGAAATCAAACAATCTGTTTCAATTTAAAATTAGTTTAGATATATTTTCTATAGTATTAGGCACAAAATCAAAAGTTATTACGATTGAATAGGGCACGGAAAAATTATGTACCTGTAAAGGAAAACTATCATAAAAACGGACATATACTAATTTCTGTTTTGTGTCATGCGCTATTTCCCTCTAGGGTAAATAGCAATATTTCAAAAATATGTGGTGTCATATGTAACTTAGCTAAAAAGTTACGATTTTATCAAGATCCCTTTTCAAATAAAGCGTCCTGCAAGGCTCCTACTAAATATTTCTAACTGATGTTTGCCGATTTAGCTGACCTAATTCGTCTGCAGTCTGATAAACGGCCAATATCGTGCTCTTGAAACTTATGGACAGTTCCATTTACTAAATGTAAAATGAGACATACCCGTGTGCTAAGCGGCACCGCTTTAATTCCAATAAGCAATTCTAGGGTGTTCTGCAGCACCATGAGCACAGTGATGGTAGTGAGTGCCAGTAACAACAGCATCGCTAGTGGGTACACTACGTTGCGTTGTAGTGAAGACGTCTTTCGTTTGTTTTCCACTTCCTGTTTAAACAATAGTTGATAGAAAACATAAGTATAAAATATAATATTAGTCTAGACTAATATTATGATGTTGAAGTTTGTTTTTTTGAAGGCTTTAATGTGGACTTGAAAAATTATTTCCGTGTACTTGGGAGCTTTCGTCGCGTACGCTACGAAAACAGTTACAGAATAATCTTGTATGACGTAATTTTTCGTCTTAGAAAGCACTAAACAAAAATAGCAGATGTTTACTTTTAACGATGGTTCGCTTTAACTTTTAAATGGTTCTTAAAGTAGTACATCTATTACCTTTTGCGACGTTTCGCGCATGAGGTAATAATATACATATATATATTTTTATGACTATGTACGAGCATAGAGCTGATTTCTATACGTTAATGTATATATACTAAATCTCTTTGATTTACGTTCAATGTCCCATCGAATGACATTCGCAGGAGCGATGATTGAGTAAAGACGTGTACCCTTATTATATATAGAATTTATATAGTCTTTTAAAAGCAAACCTTATTATTAGACTTAATAATCGCCTATAGAAACATTACCATTAAGTTACTTACTATAATACAAATGGATACAACTTTACTACTTACAAATGAGCCCGTATTATATGCGTAACGATTAAAGAAATAATAAATATTTTCGAACGATATCATTTTTTAATAAATCATATACAAACGAAAGTTCAAAATCTAGTTTCTAGAAGCCTGTTATAAAAAAATACAGATATTTCACGGGCTTATAGCTTATTTTAGTACAGACATAAATAGAACAAAGCGGTTTCATGTTATCGTTTTGTTCCGAATTAAGTCATTAAAATGATTCACATGCGCATTAAAACATTGAAAGTAGTATATAATTCATTATACACTGTTACAAATCTAATTTTGCACAGTTCAATATTGAGTAGTAAATGTTGTTGCATGACGTAAATATAGTATTTCTTTATATATCTATTTTAAACAACGATATGACACTGTAAGTTTCGTCTATTACATGGGCAAAAGGAATGCCTAATCTTATTTCATTTATCCACATTTAAAGATATTTTCTCTTATTCTTCTATGTACATAATAATACAGTAGGAACTGCGTGTATGTATATTCAACGAATTTACCCAAAAATAATATTATAGGCAACTAGAAACGGTTGACAAAATCGACGCGAACGCAAGCGGGGTCAAAAGTAGTTAGTGGTTTATATTTAAATTTCGTCCAAATCACGTAACATCGATCATAGATGGAAAGTTCATGAAGGGTTATAATAAGCGTTTCGACTTCAGGCTATAAATTTTCGAATTGTCCAAAATAAATCGATCTATAGACCATTGAATAAATAATTAACTATGCAATATGATAAAGATATATTATATAGTTACTTGATCTGCTATCAAGGAAACCTCAGCGCCTATGTTGATGACTTTATAAAAAAACGTTATTTATTTTTTATATTATAGGGGGCAAACGAGCATACGGTTCGTCTAACGATAACTCATTACTGCCACTCATAGAGAACAGCTTGCCCAGGGGCCTCGGAAATGCATTACTGGCGTTTGATATGTTAGGTAGGTGAAAAGTAACTAAAATTGAATGTAAGAAAATTATTAGTTATGTATATCCAATTCGAAAAATTATTTTAGGTATTAAAATGTATTACTTAAAACATATAATATTCAGTGCTAGATTTAATTCGTCTCCAGTAATAGTCTGCGGCGACAATAGTCACTACAAATTAAGTGATAAGAAACAAATTATAGCATTTAATGGATTATTTATCATTCCCGCTATAAATATGTGTGTATTGGGTGCATAAAGCAGTGTTTGGTATATTTAAAGTTACAGAAAGCCTTTCAATAAAATCAGTATCGATCGTATTTCGATTACTTTAAAATCATAAGAAACAATAAAATGTCTCGAATACTCAGATATGTATGCAGAAAATAGCGACCCATGTTAATGAAATTTGTATGTTTGTTACTCGATTATGCAAAAATGGATGACTAGAAGACAATTGACACAAAGTTTAATAGCTGGATTAAATATATAGGTACAGCTCCATTTGTAAAAAAATATCAACCCACTATAGCAATGTAATAGAACACTTACTTTCCTACCCTTTAAAAATGAATCAAAAGTGTTAGAAGTCTTTTAAAGAGATTTTCGCTTATCGCAATGAACCTTCAAATAATCAAATGAGTATTTTAACAAAGCCTGATTTTAGACATTTTTATAAATAAGGTCGATAGGAGATATGTTATTATGTTCTATTACAGAATTAGACCTAATTGTAATGTCAACGCGAAAGAAGTCGCGGGTTACAGCCGGTATTATATAAAACATCGAAAGGGATATATTGCCTTTATAGCTCACCTTTCTCATAGCTACAATCCGATGTAGTCGCTCATTTAAACCGGCTTGTAAAGCACCGTTTCTAAGTCGTAGTAGAGGTATTTCTTTTCCATCAGGTTCCACGATTTTACTGTCCTTAGAATCAGTAACGTTGACGTCTATAGGTGCAGAAATATCTCCTGGATCTGGGCACATTGGCTCCGGTGATATATAACTAGCACCTGAAAAGTATATAAGAAAATGAGTTGTACAGATTTTAAGAAAACCAACCCCGACATAAAGATCTCAAACAACAACAGCTTTAAAATCAAACAATTTCGTTACTTGAATTATAAATTCAAAAACCCTTCGTTAGGGAATTACAAGGCTACAGACAGATACGTCACACTTATAAAACGCATTTTTTTTGTCCGAGATTAAAAAGAGCGCTCAACCAAGATTAATTACCTAAAAACATACTCATGCGTTAAACCGTTTTCGATATTTAGCGATAACAGACAGACAAACGACAAAAGTCAAGGGAATCAGACACTCGTATGCAGAAAAAAGTGTATATTTCATATAAATATTAACGAGTATTCTTAAGATTGTAATTATTAATCAATCACGCCTACCAACATACTAAGTTATAATTCCGCCTCTTAATATCCTAAATGCTAAACGTTGACTTTGAACAATAATTTCAATAAATGTTAATCAAGTTATTATTATCAATTACAAGTAAACTGATTATAAAATGAGACATAAGAGCTTATGATTAGAATTTAAAATTTTGCCGTAATATTGAGTGGGCAATAATGAAAACAAGTTTCATAGAGCCTTAAATATTTTTGATGTACATATTTACTAATTTGCATAACCAAACACATGACCCAGTCGTACGTGGACACAATTTTTATCTTAAACTAGGCATGTAAACATTGGTTACTAACTTTCACTTTTTCTTTTGAAGAAGCGATATTGTCAAAAAAGTAAGTATCCAGCCACAAATAAATGAATTTTCAAAACGTTCCGACTTTCGTAGGTTTTCAAAGAAAAAACAGGAGCAGGCAATAAAAAGGTTTCTATTTCTTTAGTCGGACATTTTGTTTTTTAACATTAGTTCCTCTTGTAATTTGTAACTTGTACTACTTTGACTTGTATGTAACACACGACATAATCAAACATTTAGGCGTCAACATTAACCTATTTTGATTTGACGCGGTATAGAAATGAAACTATACGTGTATATTGTAGCTCTAATAGTTTTAGCTAGTGAGTATTTGAATAATTAATAATTATAAGCGGCTGCGGTCTCATTCACCATACAGCGAGGCACACGATACTTATCGTTTATACGAAATAAATTTTTTATAGGAAGTTACAAAATAATATATTATACTGAATACTTAACTACAATAACGTGCATTGCTTTTCCCCACTTAAGGCAGTGCATATTTTCAAATATTCAATACCAACTACAAAAATTACATTTATTTCATATACAAGTAAGATATTGATTTTACCTGCTTATTATAGTCACATACAAGACACACTGGCGGTACCCCCTAGCTTCACTCCCTTTGATTTTATGTATATATGAAAATCTACTCAAAATCAGGCCAACCATTTTCGAGATTAGCCAAAACTAACAGATAGATAACCAAAAGTTAAGTATCGTATACAGAGAAACACTTACTTTATTCTTACAAGCAGGGTCAATAAGGAATATTTATAAAACAAAGTTGAAATCAGTTGAAGTTCATCAGCCGATAAGGCCGGTTATAGTCCTTGGATATATATTAGCCTTTGTTGGTATACGGTGTAGTAGCACTAAGGCGCGTATTCCAAGACGTAATGCACATTAATAACAAGTGTTAAAGCAACAGTTGAAGCTAAGTCACGTATTAGAATATAGGCGCAAATGTAATAGGTAATAGGTACGTAACACGCCGCGTCTTTGTATCGCAGAAAAAACAATTATAGCTAACTTAACGGTTAAGGCCAGCCACAGTTAGTTGTATGTGACTTCTATGTCATGGCCTACACTTAAAAACGTGCTATAAAAATAAAATTAACGTGCTGTTATTTTAAAATCTATAAGGAATATATTTTATACCAAATTTTGATCGGTGTATATTTTCATTGATAATTTTTTGTGTCAGTCATATCAGTTTTGTATGTTTAAGAAATAAACGGTGCGTGAATATGTAAAGAATAAAGAGATTCATGTTTATAAAAAATAATATCTGTTGGTGACATACATATTCTATTTTTAATATTTATTAGGCACATATATTGGATTTCTCGTATCGAGTATATACACTACACACACAAATAAATCAAGCATTACGAAGGTCGCATTGTATGGAGGTCATACCAATTGCTACATCCTAGCACGGAAGTTACCAAATCTTACCAATTAGGTATCTAGAAGATAAGTAAAAAAAAAATCTAAACTACTTTACCATAACCTTGAAAGTAATTAAAATTGTCAATTTAGTTAGAAATATTTAAAAAAATGTACTATTTATGTTTATAAATATTTTAAAGTTTTTATTAGTTATATTACTAACGAAAAATGTCATTGCAACTTAGACGTTAATCTTGACGACGAATCAGATTCTAATGTGTGTTCTACAACGTTTTCAAAATATGTACCTATATAAAATCAATCCTCTTTTTCGTAGGAATAGATATGGAGAAATTACGATTTTCTTAAATTCGTGCTTCTTTCGATTTGTCAACTCTCATCAATATTTTTAAATATCTACGTTATCGTTTCTATTTATGAATTAAAGTATAGGACATATAAAAAAAATCTAAAATTCTTATGTTACCCGTAGTAATTTTAAATATTTCCCATCTTATAACACGAAATAATAATGGTTAACACACACGTGTATGAACATCGACCTTGTAGTTTGAATTTAATAGAATTATGTACATTGTGATTTGTGACGAAATAACTATATGCGTTGCATGCCGTGTGTAAATGTTTATTTTATATAACAATAACATTTGTATTTGATTCAGCTGAAGACCACGTCATTCCATATATAACGCAATCTTAACTACCATTGCATCTGCCAGGTCTCGGCGAATTACAACATAAATAGCTTAAAGCCATATCAAAATGTGGTCATTCTATTTCTTTCAGTGGTATTCATTATTTCTCTAGAACTGTATATTATAAACCTGTAAAAACTTCGTAAAACCGTACAAAACAATAACTTCTTCAATACGTAAGAACAAATAGAAAAAAATCTTTATAAAAGGCCACCACAATGAGGAAGTGAATACGAAATCGCTTCTGCAAAGGTATTTTTAATAATAACTTTACGATACAACTTATGTTAAATAAGAGAAGCCAACATCTAAAGCAAATATATTGATGACGTACCTACTTTTTTGACAGATAATTATGTATATCTATTCAAAAGCGACAAGCAAACAATGATTTTACCTTTCCTTTGATACATAAACTTCTAGCTACAATAAACATTCAAGATCAATTACTGTTAATAATTAATAAGAAGTCGTAATTTAAATTTGAAAAATAAACAAATTTTCTGCGGCGCATCGCGTTGCATATAGGTAGACCAATCGATTGAAAGTAATGGCCAAACATACCTGTAGCCAATGAAGTGTTGATTCGTCTTCGTATTGTATCTTCCTCGAAAGAGTAGACATAATATTCTTCATTCAGATCTCTCAGAAATTGCGGTTTTACCAGAACACCTCCAACCACGGCGAATAACCTCACAAAACCCAGAGGCGTAAATACTGAAAAAGCATTCATATTATAAAAGTGAAAAATCATTTCTGAAAAAGAGAAATTACATATTCAATTGCATTGCATAGACAAGTTTTAATAAGTTACGTAGAAAAAAATATGGAGAGACAGTCGGTTTCAATGGGGCATACAACTGAATTTTTGAAAAATTTGATAGGCAAAGTATCTGGGAACGGACAAGTCCCACATAAGCGGCTACATATTTTCTCCTTATAAAGAAATTAATAAATAGTATAGTAAATTGTCTGTCTAGTTTTCGCCGAACACCATGTGGAATCAATTATTTATTTTTCAACGACATTCGTTCTCATTGTCACGAAGATTCACTTTTTATTCCACACTCTCATACCATACTAGGCTTTGTTATTTCTTTACGTCTTCATTGTTTTCTTAAACAATAATTATTTAAAAGATTTCTCCCAATTGTTTTACCTATTTTATTGTTTAAGATATTTTCATATTATAATAATAAGAAACTTATATTTTTACGAAGTCATATTGTAGAACAAATGTGAATTATTAAAACCTCATTCATCACACTAAAACATTAGCCTTAGCAACGGTAACTGTGTACGTTTAATCAATATAACCAAATAGATGAACGTTCTACTGATTATATACTTTAAACAATGAGCCGAAAAAGTATCTTATCGAATCCCGCGCTTAGAAATCAAAAAGATTTGGGCTTGAATGAAGAATGGACGAACTTTATGCAGAGAATCGGAGAAGTATCTGGGTTAGTAAAAGACCTCGCCAGCGGTGATAAGGAAAAAGCAGATGCTGCTAAAGTACTTGCTGATAAGTACCTTGAAGGAAAAGTTATCGACGCTGACAACATGAAGATGACCATAAAAGATGATAGAACTCTCATCAATCAGAAAGCTTTTCAATCGATCGGGAAAAATGATACGGTAATTTTAATCTATCTAGTATTAGTATTGATGAAAAAGCCTACTTTAAGAAATATTCTTACTGGATAGTAAACGGTAATACCGCAGCCACATACTATCAACAATGGGTGGATAATAAGCTGGCAAACCATTTACTTTCCTTTCCACCACTTAGACTTTTCGAAACCCTCATACACTAGAAATTTTAAAGAATACATATTTAATATACATTTCCTTCTACATAATTCTAATATACATCCGTATATTGTGTAAATATACAATTAAAGTTTATTAAATATATGCTTTACTGTACGATAGCAATAAAGAAAATCTACAATAATAAAGTATGAAATATTATAAAGCGGTTTTCATTGAAACTGCTAGCTATTAAATAGGTTATCATTAGGTTACACAACTTGTAGAATTCAGCTCACCGATCTTATCTGTATCTATGTAATATTAAGAAATCCCTAAATAGCTTTTACAATTTCAAATATCTTTACTGGTATACTTTTACTGAATGGATTTAAAAAATATAAGACAGTTTTATTGTTAAAATATTACTAAATTGAATATAATACAGTTCATTTATTAGTTATCAGACAATTAATTAAAAAATAGTTCGCCTACTTGAGATTCTAAGAATAGACCACTGTTAAGTAATTGTACAAAAATAGCATATAAGATATTCCAATAGTGAAAGCAATTTGGCTCGCGTACTATAAACACCTACCATTATTCCAAAAAACGCAAAGAAAGTATTTACAATACTTTAGTATAAAGTAATCACAATATGTATGTCGTAGACACAAAGTTTTATTTCTGAGTACGATATAATGAGAATTATGTACGAGCCGACAATTTTAATTTTTATTCGTTATGTTGTTAAATATTAAGCGAAATATGGATAATTAAAAACCAGTAGATGATTATATTCAAAATGTATAAACAATTCTGAAAGAATTCAAATACAAAATTTTGATTTGCCTAAAGCGTCACAGCACACCCTTCGTATGCCAAAAGACCTCGTGTTTTTTCTTCTAATTTATTATCGTTATTAATGTCTTAGACGTCTCTAGCCAAATTGACCAGGGGTATAAAAGTCTATTTCAAAACTTTCATTCGTTTCAATTAATTTCAAGGCGGGATAATAAACATATATAGACACCAAATTCTTTTACGAAGAATAATTATTTTTATTTCGAATTTTATCAGGGCGAAGTCGACAAGGATGCATGGATGACTGAAGTGAGCAAAGACGTAGAACAGCGAGCGTTGGACCGAAAAATTCGTCACGAAAAAGCTGACACACTTAAAACTCAGGCAATGAAGGCGTTCAGACGTGAGGACTACGACAGAGCATTGTCTTGCTACAATCGCGCTATTGAACAAGTTAAAGATAATCCAATGTTGTACTGTGACCGAGCACTTACAAACATCAAACTTGGAGATTACCAAAAGGTAATTATTTGAGAGGTACTTGGACGGTCATCGTCCTCCTTTACCGGAACATTCAAGACTGGTTTAGTCGATAACAATGCTGTTGGAAACGCGTTATTTATCTAAATAATAAACAAAGTTTACAATCATCTCTGTCATTTACTAAATTCACTTAGTAAAATAAATTAAACTTTCCATTACCAAATGATAAATAAATATTATTTTTTTAATGCTGTTTTTGATCATAAAATCGATTAGATAATTTAAATAATCATAAATCATTTATTCTCACGGCGTACTGAAAACAATTACGCCGATTTTGAATCTAAAAATACTGTGTTCTGGCGATTGCTTTATATTTCATTCAATAAAACCGATTTAGACGTGTCCGTAATGGACATCTGTATACATATTATGAATTCTTTGCGTAAAACACGTGGGTATTTATAAATATGTAACACCGTATACAATTACCGATATACTATTAAAAGAATTAACATTGGAAATAGATAATTTACTTTTTGTCATATTATTTTCTAATGATGTTATACCTACAATTGAAATGGCATTATAAAAATTCAATAATTTCAGGTGTTCAGTGACTGTGAATGGGCATTACGGCTGAATGAAAACAGTTTTAAGGCACGCCTGTACAAGGCAAAGGCTTATAAGGAACTAGAAGAGTTTGATAAATTTGAAGAATGTAAAAAAGAACTTTATGATGTATTTCCTCAACACGGTGATCTTATTAAATACTTTTTGGACAAACAAGAGGTTATGATTGAAGAAGAAGATTCAAACAAAAAGATGCAGGGTTTTTATTAAATCAAATAGATGAATCGAAAGGTCACCATTAAAAATTAGTAATGACTATTGATGTGATTTCATCAATTCAAGTCTCGTGATCGTCTATCGATTTTTTATCTATAAAAGGTGACTATTAAAGATATATTTTGTTTTTTAATTTAGTCGTGTTTATAATATTAATAAAGTTATTAATGAAACCGCGATAAACTTATTATCCTAGTATCCTATCAATCAGCCTTGTAACAAACGTAATCATTATCTGAGGTGGTAACACGATACTTCAACCAATTATAATACATAAGTGTAACATAATTTAATCGATAATGTTAATGGCCGAAAAGAAAAATAAAAATAAAGTAGGTAAGGTTTTAAATATGTATTAGAGTGTTGTTGGTTTTTTTTTTGCCTTTTGAACATGCTTTTTGTATTATTTCAACTCTATACAAGCCAACAATGTAATCAAATTTTGAAAAGCAATTATAAACCTACATATTTCTTAATATAATTTTAAAATAAGACTGTACTAGCGGTGCCCTGCGGTTTCACCCGCGTTCATTTATGTATACATCATGACGATGAAATAAAAGCTTATCACGCGCTATTACAACGGCTATCTGTAAGTAAAATTCCCGCCAATACTGGTTCAGCCATTTCAGATGATAGCCGAAGCAAACATACGGACGGGCAGGTATAATGTTTTAAATTGTGTTTCAGTTATTCCTATACATTCATACGCATTGAGAACTGTTAATTTAGTATTACAAATTTCAATTTTATTTGTTAAAGCTATTGACGAAGACAGGAAATTGTCGTTTTTTAAATACATACATACTACATATATATTTCACTTAAATTTTAAACGTTAAACTTAGGCAATACACTAGAATAGAAGTACTTGAGAAATGGTCTCAAAACAAAAGTGCTGTTTTTAATCATACTGGCGTTCTCAAATATACGATTTATAGTACATATTTTATGTTATGTGCAACTCACTAAATTACAGTTGTTATTTATACCTAATGTATTGTTATCTCGGTTATAAACGTTCCAATAGTGGATACTATTCTTGGCTTTGAAGGAAAAAATACTGTAGTGTATATGTGGCATTATAAGTATGTTTGGGTAACTACAAAATGATGGAAAGAGTGGACTCAACAGTAACTCACCTAACAACATCAATACGCCGACGAAAGACACGCAGGAATACAAAAACGGAAGATATGTCCATAAATCTGTGAACAAATTGAAAAAGTTATGAGGTAGAAAATATATATACTTATATTTTATGCCACCATCGTCAGAAGAACATTAGCTTCACTTGATGGTACGTGATACTTTAGCCACATATCAGAAAACAATTATTGATTGGCTAATGACCTATTTATTGCAAGCATTTAAAGATTTCGTAGAATATTTTGCTTGAATTAAGAAAAAGACACATTTTTAGTAATCAGCGATTCTCACGACCGTTAACAGACTAAATGAAAATTTTAAAATATAATTACTACCTCACGTTTTCACGGATAAACTGCTTGCAATATATTCATGAAACATAATTAAGACAAGGTACTATTTACTACTGTATATATTCTTTACGGTACTAAAGTGAAATATTTTCTATACATATAAGCAGACGAATTTTAGTTAAAGTAATGGATGGATTATGTTTGTTGTAGAAATCAAAGCGGCAGTTTTTTACTTACAAATGTAATTTAGAAACTTTAGTGAAATCGTATTTTAAGCATACGCATTAAAAAGTCGAACTTATTTGAACAAGTCGTGTCTACAAAGAGTGTTTCCAGATTAAAGGTTACTTTGAGAATGTAGCTCGCTAAAGTTCGAAAGTCCTCTATAAAGGTATTGGTATTCCTATATTAAATATTTTCTTACTTGATACTGCATATTGCAAGTGAAAGATTATGTAGGTAATTGACCAGATATTTCTCGAAAAAAAGCATCATGAATAATTTTAATTAATATTTTTTAACTATCACAAAACCTTCGTTACTTTGATAAAGGTACGTGTTCTTTGACATCGCTTGAGTTAAAAGCTAAATGAAACATTTTTAAACAATATTCTTTTATATAGAATACATGAGTAACTAAAGATGTGACCACAACGGGAATTGCAATATACAATGCGGGCTCGAGACTAGAGTATTTTATTTTTCTAATTTCTACCTTGTATTCTATAGCCTCAATTGATTGTAAGTTCTAAAAGAATCGCACTTTAACGTGTATAGAGTATCCCAAAGCATCATGTTTATTTAAAAAGAATTTAAAATTTAAAATAGACGATCCATGACGCTCATAGTAACGTAGCATAAATCCAAACAATGAGAACGCACTCGAATTCACAGTCAATTTAACACAAACAGATTATAGACTATACATCTATATAAGTTATTCAACTGCAGTAGATACCTAGCCTAATAACCTAGAATGCAAAGGAAGCTGAATACTTGATACCGAAAATAAAAGAATGTTAAATTAATACTTTTTTATGCCTTGTAACTAGTTTTTAGTTAGATATGAAAAATAAACAATAAATCTAATTAAATTCTTAATTAGTATACTATGAATAATAAGAAGAGCTTTGTAAAATAATATTAGGACTAAAATAAATGCTACTGTAAAATTAAACTTTAATTGGTTTTAAACTTAAGATATTGTGTGTTGTTGTCACCAAAAATTACACACACAAAATAAAAAAATAAAAGTAAAAAAACAATTTTTAAAGAAAGCTTTTTGTACATGTAATTTGTAATTTTTAAAGAAAGCTTTTTGAAAAAAGAGCCATGTTTTTCTTAAAAAACATATATACATACATCTTCTTTATAGTCTTATTCAAAGTGTTATCTTATTGTCTATTTGCCTTAACACACATATATTACTAATTTTCTTTATGAACTTTTAATAGCTATGTGGATAAAATATAAACAACTTGAAAGAACAAAATTTATAATACTTACTGAGTAATGCATCAATCCCAGAACGGTCACCTTTCAACCATGCTGAGATTACATATGCCAATCCCAACATAGCAATACCAAGCAAAAACAAGACTATAAATGTTTCATACACTCTTCCTCTTAGACCTCGACATCCAGGAAATCCAGTTGATTCAGAGAATAAGTATGCAAAAGGCAGGAATACAAACAATGACAGATTTGAGAATAAAAATACATGATTCCATAAACCTAAAACAATAAAAAACAATGTTTTATTCATAATTATATTATATTATTTATTGTCTTATCTATTAAAAAAATATAAATAAATATTTTGACTTAACATACCACTTCATGACATACATATTAAATTTACTCATTTCGTGGCAATTCCTTACAATATCCATTATAATAAAGTTAACAACATAATCACAAATTATAATGATAAGAGTATAATGTACATGTTGAAATATATTTTTTTTGGAATTAAGTAATACACAGCAAAAATCAATTATTTACCTTGAATAAGTGAGCTATTCAGCCATTTAACATAATAACTATTTGGGTACAATATAAGCACTTCATTGCTGACAATGGATACGGGCAGTAAGAGTGCTGAACCCAATGATACAGCAAGAGCAAATGTGCAGAGCCACAGACTGATACGATAAACCTTTACTTCATCTTCATCTGCAGTAAAATAATCTTCACTATCTCGTCTTCGGAATTTCTCAATTAACATGAACGAGAACAGGTACAACAATATAAACAGTAGAAGGAATATCTAAAACCAGAATACATTTAAATGAAAATGTAATTTAATAGCAATTAAATAGATTTTCATGCAAAGAAACTTACGATTTGTTCCCGAACATTATTGTGAAATATTTGTTCGCGCAAATCTGCTTCTTCATCTTCCATCGTCTACCATCAGCTGTTTAATAATAATTTTATAATTAATTTATTTTATTCTTTTCCACATCATTATCGTTTCTTACACCATAACAGTTAGATTCACATTTCCAGTTGCCGACATTTATCTCTTCCCAACAATAATCAAATTATTCTATCCACTGTCCGCGTATTTTTTATTTTTCATGAACGAAATAAACACTACAATAAAAAGTAAGAATTCACGACTAATTTTAATTTCGCTCAGCAAGAAATGTAAACTGTCATCCAATATTTTGAAGTTTGAAAAGATACATGCCATTGACAATAGACTTTAATGATTAACTTAAAAAAATATATATATTTCATTTAGCCTGTGGTCAAATTGTTCTTTGCATTATAGACGATAAATAAAAATATGTTAAGGATGGATGAAATTTAAACGACCAAAAACCTATTCACTTGTACGGAATATACAGTGAAGGAGAACAACTTTCTATACATTACAGTTTTAACTTCTAAAGCCCTCTAAATTAGCTACAGCATAGAGTCGGCGTTTCGCATATATACAGTGACATTTAAATATAATTGTATGTTTGGTATTCTTAGACCTCTACTCTCAATGTCTAATTTGCAGTTGGAATTGTGTTTTGTCAAATCTGACATATGAAATTAAACAATTCCACCTGTAAAGTTGCAACCTTGTCTCAACAAGTTATTATTAAATTTTTCCATTAAATAATTATAAACTCTAGTAACCTAATTTATAAAAACAAAATGAGAGGATGCAAGACATTATCCAAAGCCCTATCGCACTAAACTCTAATTTTAATAACCAAATTGGTATATTGTAAATTTTATATTATTCTCCAACCATGTTACCAAATCCTCCTTGATGTAGGCATCAACTGTGATCCATAATCCAAGCAAGACCTTCTATTTACAACTGTTTTATCCTATTGCATATATTGCCAATTTATATTTACAATATATCGAAATTTAAATAATAATGTCACTGCTACGGAATTTTTATACAATATTGCAGCTCACAAAAAATCCTTTACAAAATTCCAAAGGTTCTAATTACAGAATACGTATTATTAATATTTCTTTTAATAATAAACTTTCAGTTTCTGATGTAAAACCAGAATTCTCAGTAAGAATAGTTGTATGTGATTCTTATTTAACAAGGCCTATCCCTGGGATTGATGTTATATATTCTGAATTTAGAGGAAGTGATATAAAGCAGGTAATATTTTGTAATATATATAACATAAATTTGGGCAAGTAATGTAAAGAAATCTGGATATTTATTTATAAATTTGCTAATCATAAACATATTAAACAGGTTCCTATTCTGAGAATATTTGGAACAACATCAGATGGAAAAAAGGCATGTCTTCATGTACATGGGGTTTTTCCTTATTTTTACATACCTTGTCCAACACCAAGTCCAGAACCACAGTTTCTATATCAAGTAAGCTATGCTTTATCTTTTTATAAAAAACTATTTATAAAACTGCATAAATGAAATTATTATAAATTAATTACTGAATATTTACTAGTTTATGTATTTTTCAGATAGCAGTTAGTCTTGATAAAGCCTTAAATATAGCTTTGAAACAAGCAATTTCTGCAAGTCAACATGTCTACAAAATATCGTTAGTAAAGGGATTGTAAGTAACAGACAAATCAGTTTTCATTCTGTTTTTAATTTTTAATACTAAATGAGCACATTGTTTATTTAACATTTTTTGATTGATTAGTATTATTTTAAAAGTCAATGTAGCATTTTATTATACTGTAAATATAAATAAAAAGAAACCATATTACCTTACAACCATAAACAATTTTAAGTATGATCACATAAATTATATTAATATTCTATTGCAGGCCATTCTATGGATTTCATGATAAGGAGCACTTATTTCTGAAAGTATTTTTGTACAATCCGGGATTAATTAAACAAGCAGTAGAACTCTGCAGCAATGGTGCCATACTGGGACAGATGCTGCAACCACATGAATCTCACCTTAACTTTACTTTGCAGTTTTTTATTGATTTCAATTTATTTGGTATGAGTAATATAGATTTACTTCATGTTAATTTTCGTAAATCAATGCCTTCACAAAAAAGTGATGAACTTTTTGAGAGTCCTGAAGAATCATCTCTTAAACCAGAAAGCATTTGCTTTTATGAAGCAGACTGTTTTGCTTCCCACATTATTAATAGATTGCGCATCGGCAGAGGAGATGGTATTGAAAATCCTGGGTTGGAAGAAGTATGGAACCAGGAACTGATGAGGCGGCAACAACTAAATCTATCAATATCTGATACATTGTCTCAGAATAGGATTAATGATGGGACAGAAACACATCAGAAATTTAAAAATGGTTTCTATACTAAAATCACAAATGTACTAGAAACTCCCATTAAAGTGGAAAGTGAAAATGAAAGTGTACATTACCCAGCTGAAAGTCTTGAAGGTTCACAATTTTTTAATGCAACTGATATAAGTACACATTTACAAGACAGTTTCAATATTACAATGAATAAAAGTTCAAAAAGAGAAAGCATAATAATTAATGATATTGATGACTCTATTGTTGATGAAGATATTGCACTAAATAGTAGTATCTCCATTAAATACAGTCAAGTTGTTTGTAAGTATTCAAAATAATTTCAATACTCTAAAGGTCTTCCAAAATTTTGTTACAATTTTCATATTTTCAGTGGATACTGAAGACATTAAACTTGTAAATATGCTAGAAGATTTGGAGAATAAAGAAACAATAGATGATGACAGTATAATGGGAACACAACATAATAATAAAACTGAATATGATTCTGATGATGCAGAATATTCACAAGTGTTTAATGATGATACTATTGTATTAGATTCTAAATGGTATGTCAAATAAGGTAATGACATTTGCAAGCAAAAGTTAAACTTATACAGTAATTACTATGAAAAGTACCGTAGTCTATCAACATTTACTTTATAATTTTAATAACAGGTCAATTTTAGTGTCAACACCTGTTGGTAACCCTAAAATTACAATGATCTATAATATCTTTTGGATTTTGCTCCTTTTGAAGGAACTAAACACTTAAGTGGTATCAGATAATCTACCTATTCAGAATCATGTTCTATAAATAAACATGATTTAGTTGTATGTGCTTCGTTTTCAGTGACGAGAATCTTGCAGAACCTTCAGCACCATGGCATGATTCTTTTTGGGATGGCGTTAACATTCCTCAATTGGACGGAGCATGTGACGATGATCGTAAGTTTGGATATATTGATTTGGTAATTTTCATTTCTGGAGTGTATAATGTATATAATAATAGTTATACCATTTCAGATAATAAAAAGGTTAAGAAAAGAAAAAAGTTAACACTTAAATTGGGATTGTCTGGACCTAAAACTAAAAGGAAACTAGAGGTTGAATCTAATCATGAAGTGATTATGGACTTAAACATGAGAGATGAAATAAATGAATCAAGGGAAGCAATTGATAGTGTATCTGATAAACATCTTAAGGGAATAAAAACAGAACAGGTTACTATGATGGCACATTCAAATATGATTGAAGAAAGCCAGTGTATACTTAATAATGAATCAATTGCCAATTTAGTTAATAAAATGGATGCAGCCTCTAGTTATGATGTAAAACATAATTTCAAACCCATTCCTGGGCCATCAGAACAACCCAACACTATAAAAATTACCCAAAATGATAATTATGAATCTTCACCTGAATGTGATAAAAGTGGCATAGAAAGTTTTTATGATCAATCAAAATTTTTCGATTTATCTACTGATGACACAAAAGTGTCAAATAGTTCATTGGGAGACGGTTTTGGAAATACCAAAAAATATACAAATAGTGTAATAATAACTCCTAAAATCCGTCCACCCAGTAAAGAACACATATTTCAAACACTAGAAAAATATTCAATACCTAAATTAAGAAATCCTAAACCATTTTTCTCTAATCATAACGATGTCGGAGATAAAGTTGAAATTGGACAAGTTTTAATAAAAACTCACAGTAAATTGGCATGTGATCAAAAACTATTTGAAAATGTTTTAAATGTTACACCTATAGAGGAATGGCGCCAGTTGATATTTCTGCAGCGAAATGATATGTGTGAGGAAAATTCAAAACCTGAGAATATGAAAACTTTATTAGCTGGTAATAGGAAGTGTGTTTTAAAACCTCTTAAGAATCCACCAACAACAAACGAAGTTATTAAATGGACTCAACATAAGGATACATCGCCGATTCAGAAAGAACATGAAATCGATGTTAAAGATATCACCAAAAATATAGATGAAATGGATACTTCACAAGCAATAGGGTTAAATGAAGATGAATTAAATAACAGTATAAGTTTAAACGACAAGGTAGTTATTTAATATAGTAAAAGAGGGAGCAGGATTAACTACATTATTGTTTAAGCTTATGTTTGCTCCCTCTTTTTAATGAAGAAACTGTGTATTAATTGGTAGAATGAATAATATATAAGGTTCTTGTAATATTAGTTTTATATTTACAGAGTAAACAAGATTTAGAAAATACATTCCAAGTTACCATGCAACCAGATGGATCTTTTCTTTGTTTTGGTAATACTGAGAGTCAAAAATCTAGTAGCGGCAGTACTCCTATAGTTGAGGTATGTTATAATCTTAATATATATAAATCTCCTGTCACGATGTTTGTCAGGGATGAACTCGGAAACTACTGAACCGATTTTAGCGTTTTTTTCTTTAAAATGAGTGCTATGCTCCAACTTAAGACT